>JAWWEE010000085.1:61788712-61830444 GCA_035221455.1 Xenops minutus
AGGAGAGGGAAGGAGAGGGAAGGAGAGGGAAGGAGAGGGAAGGAGAGGGAAGGAGAGGGAAGGAGAGGGAGACTGGGTCTTCAGAAGGCTGACTGCAGCAGGCCTTGAAAAATGAACCCCTGACATTTCTTCCTGTCGTGGTTCAAACCTAGCCAGCAACCAAGCACGATACAGATGCTCACTCACTTCCTCACCAGCAGAATTGGGGAGAAAATTGGAAGGGTAAAAGCTAGAAAACTTATGGGTTGAGATAAATCCAGTTTAATAGGGAAAGCAAAAGCTGTGCACACAAACAAAGCAAAACAAGGAATTCTCTGCTTCCCATGGGCAGGCAGGTGTTCAGCCATGTCAAGGAGAGCAGGGTCCCATCACATGTAATGGTGATGTGGAAAAGCAAACATCATTGCTCCAAATGTCCCCCCCTTCCTCCTTCTTCCTCCCACTTTATATACTGAGCATGATGTCATGTGGTCTGGAATATCCTTTTGGTCAGCTGGGTCACCTGTCCCCAGCTGTGTCTCCTCCCAATCTCCCTTGCACCTCCAGTGTCCTTGCCAGCCTGGCACTATGAGAAGCAGAAAAAGCATTGGCTATGTATAAGCCCTGCTCTGCAATTACAAAAACATTTCTGTATTACCAACCCTTTGTTCAGCACAAACCCAAAACATAGCCCCATGTTAGCCACTGTGAAGGAAACTAAATCTACCCTGGCCAAATTCAACACAATTCCACATTTTCTCCAGATTATGGATTTCTTCCTAGGCTTCCATACCTCTTAATCACTGACTAGGGTTGCATTCAGGTGCCATTTTCAATAGTAGGGCATTAAGTTGCATCTCTTAGCCTGCTGAATGGCAACAGTTTCTCAGATTCTCTAATGTAGAGGAAACCATCCTTGCAGTGAAACTTAACAATCCCATCAGTCCCATAAGTGTCCCAGTTGACTGTAAAAGAGTGCATACAGAAGAGAAAGCCAAGGACCCTTCAACACCAGTGGAACAACCATATAAACAAGCTAAGTGTTTACACACAGAGTTTCAATTAAAGCTGGAGCATTGCAGAGGTTCTGTAAAAATGCAGCAGGTGAGGTGCCCTCCAGCCCTCAGCAACAATAGCTGCCTTAGCCCTAGGGTCAACAATTATCCAAAACCAGGGTTAGTAAAATATCTGAAATAAGCATATTCCTGTTAATTTTTAGCTCTCTACTTAGTCCTGCTGCTTTTAGCTCACTAGATAAAAAGAATCTGGAATCGAGCCACACAGAGATTATGACATGCTCACTTGGTAAACCATTAGCAAGACTGACAGTACAAGAGTGGATTTTTTCCAGATTGAATTGTGCCCCATTCTCATCACGTTGCTAGCTCCACACCAAATTTTAAATATTTCACTGGAAAATTTGCAGCAAGCATGTCTTACGTGAAATAATTTCTTCTGCCATTTCTTCTGCTTGGCACATCTTGTTGATATATTGCGGAGGCCAAACAATAATAATGATTCAGAAAGGGGAGGAAGAGGAAAATAATGTCCAAAGATATATTGCTTTTTCTCTTAGTCATCCAGAGAAAGCACAAAGGGTGAACTGAAGTTCCTCATGGGAACACACTGGTAGTGAATTTTGAACTTAGGGCTGCAAGTGTGAAATGCTTGTCCAAGGTTTTTGCTCATATTTTGAACACCAGGCAAATTCCTTCTTGGCCCTGTGTTGTCTTTAGTTTTCTTTTGTCATTCTTCATCTTAGAGAAGTTTTAGAGGCAGGTAAGGAAATTTGCTACATCTAGATGAATAATAAATATTTGCTAAATAATTTAACACACTTCAAAACACTTCTGTAGATGGAAAAATGTTAAAAATGCCATCAGCTAATCTCAAAAAGCATTGCCAAATTCATCAAATACAGTGATCAAGGGTAATTGTTCCATTACACATTGTTTGTTCCCTATTTATTCCACCAATGCTGCCAAAGGCTTGTGGATAATATGTAGCTTTCTAGAGTCTTTATCAAAGTGCCGGTGCAATTGGTGTCACTGACTCAAACTTTCTGAAAACTGAAATAAACTTGACAGGCTTCCATGATGTATTCTGATGATAACTGTTTATTTTTGAAATCTCATACAGATCCTGTAGAGTTTTGTAAGAGGCTTCTTGGGGCATAGATAATACTATGCTAAAATAATCCAAGGGGCTGAGGTTGCTAGTTTGCCTGCAGACGGCATCAACCAGCACAGTAAACTTAAGAAGCTTGCACCAGTTTAGACCACCAACAGAAGATGCCCATTGATTCTGACTATATTGTATCACAGATAAAAGTGTCCCTGCAGGTTTTTCTCAGATAGTGTTTTAAAATGTTTCAGATAAATACATAAAAAAAAGTGCAGAAAATTATAATTTTCCTACAACTCGCCCTAAAGAATTCACTCCCTTTACAGACCTCACACAAACAGAAGATTTATTACAATTACAACAGTGACTGGACCAGCTAGACACTATTCTGAAATGTTTTGGCAAGGGAGATGGGGTTCTGTTTTCAAAATCAAAGTGATTTTTGTAGCTTAAAGAAGATTTCTGAAATATGGAATGTATCACTAAGCAGAGAAGCATGAGACTACTTCTCAAGTTATTTTTGTAGCAGTAAAGGATGTTTAATTTTTCTTTTTTGAATTTGACATACTGATGCAAAAAGTAGTAATAGTAAAACTCTTGAACATATTTCATTAAAAAGAGTTAACAATATATATTAATGGATTTTACATTTTTCTTAAATTTTGCATTCTTGCAACTGCATTCCATTTTATGAATAATTCTTTTTATAGTGTTTTCTTCTCATTGAAACAAAATTCTGGAAGAGGAGAAGGAAACTAGGACACAGGAAAAGAAAATTTCATATTTGGTTATTTTCTCTGTTCTAATTTCTGGAATCCATGTGGTCTCCCTTTGGCTTCTTATGAGCTTGGGGCTATAATCTCATGCTTTTGACTAAATTCAGACAATAACTGTTACATTTTGAACTGGATTTTACAACTCCACTTTCCCCATCCTGAAAATGAAGGTTTGGTGTGACTTGGTGCATATTCACCATGGGAAGACTTTCATGGCAACTCTCTTCTTAGAATTGTAGTAGGAAATCTATAGAGGTTTTCTTTTCTCAGTTAGATAACACGATGGTCATACCTTCACAGCTTTGCTTCATGTGCCACATACTCTCCAGAAAGTATTATTTGGGCACAAAAATAAATTTTAATTCAGTAAAACCCCAAACCACTTTAATCATGTTCATGTCCTCTCATCCAGTGCTTTCTAGACAAACAACTGAGAACATATTTTTCTGGCACTAATTTTCATAAAAAGTTACTTTTCAAGAAAGCTGTTGCTCCAGAAATATGCTTTTAAACAGTTAATATGAATAGTATGACAAATGAAATTTTAAATTCACATAGTCCAAGCACAAAATTATAATTTTGTGAATTAGCTTACTAATTAAAAATAACAATCAGTGTTTGAAGACTGATCAGGAATCTGAATATGAGCACCCCAAAAAAATTCATGTAATAGAATCACTGACTACTTTAGAGTTTGCTTCACTCTGTTACTTGGATCTGCCCACAGACATACCATAAGTGGAATGTCAGCAAATTATTCTTTTCTCATGAGTAACTTATGGAATTCCAAAAATTGTTAAAGACTATAATGAAATGGAAGTTGAGAGATCCAACAGCGTCTGTGGTTCAATTACCAATAGTTAGCTATGTTAAGAGGCTGCATCTCTAAATGAAAAAGAGGGAATAAGATTAAGAAAAAAAATGTACTTGCCAACTTCCATCTAAATCTGCCTGAGAAAAATAAATCAACAGATGCAACAATAATTACCCAGCAAACTCCACAGAGTCTTTGGGATTCAGAGTCATTCTCTCTCAGTTCACTTTTCTGCCAAAACTCTATCTTTAACACATCATATGGGTTCACTTTAACATTCCTAGTTCAAGCAAACTGTTAAACTGCCTGTAGATAATCAAGTCTGGACAGCGTATCACCCTGTATGTGAAAGAAAGGGATGCGTTATCCTCCACAGGTATCTTCTCTACCTGCTGACTGGATAAGGAGGCAAGTGCGTATTAGATAATTTCTAAGAGACTCTCATTCCTAGTAAAGCAAAATTTCCCGACTGTCTTCAGGTGGGCTTAATTTCGTAGCAACTTCTCTATGTCAAATCATGTAATTTGTGTTGTAGCTCCTTGCTGCTTGTAACCTCTGCTTTTCTGTTTCTCTGTATACATTTCTACATGCATACAAACTGTGATATACACATTCCTTTTACTGCTGTCTCAGATGTCTGCTTAAATTTAAAAGAATCCAGATATTGTGTCTCATTTGCCAATCCAGGCTTGACTGTGTCTCTTGATTGTGACCTTTCAACAAATGTACGGGCTTTCTGTGTGGAGCTACAGTTACTGAAGTGCAATAACTTCGTTGCCAAAAGAACACAGCTGATGTGGTGCTGTATTCTTTTTCTTTCTATAATTGAGGTTGAGTTAGTGAAAAAATGCACTTACTTTCAAAAAAAGGCTCCAAAACCTTAGGTTATGCCTCTTTGGAACAGGAAGCCACTGGGAAGATGCAGTGCCATAAATTCTGTTCACTTAAATAGCTGTTCTCAGTATGTACTCACAGCAGGAAAGTGCTTTTTACTTGTGCCATTGCTTCACATTTTGACTGGATACGTGTCCTGGTTTTAGCTGGGATAAAGATAGTTTTCTTCTTAGTAGCTGGTACAGTGATGTGTTTTGGACACTGTGACTGTGTCAGCTACAGCCACAACATCCCTTAAGCAGGAACCCTACTGTCCTCTGGGGTATTTTCTGACACTACACCCAGTGAATCATTTCTTCTGTGTATGTACATTCTGGCACAAAGCCCAGGGAGTTATAGATGTTTTAGACCAGCTTCCCACAGTTCTCTTTCTCTACTCTGTATGACTTTTGCATCTACAATTTTTTGCCACTAAAAAAAAAAAAAAATGAAACCAAAGCAAATGCTCTCCTAAAGCTTTCAGTTCTCCATAGTTTCCAGGCTTGGAGAGAATTATAGATAATAAAAATTAACTTTTCCTGCTGAGGAAGAATCCAGGATGGAATCCTGCATGAAATACTGTTGCTTCACATCAGACTCAGTGAACACCTACACAAAAAGACAACTGAGAATTGAAGGAAATAGGTAAATGTCTCTCACAGAAGGGCTGTTTTTCTGATTGCCTTCAAGAAACAGGATAAACCAATACTTTGTAAATATACACCCATCCCTTGAACAGTCATCCCTTTCTTCCAATGCTCGTAGCCGATTCTCATTTTAAAGTCTTTTTCCTTTTTATTCCATTTACTGTAGATATTTCCTTATTCACTGATTCAATTAGTTTAAACTATTCATGGTAAATTGTGTAACTTGTTCTTTGCAACAGTTCTCAAGTGTTTTTAAAATGTTAACTATTATAGATATAATATTAATTTCAGTTCATACTTAGGTTTAAATTAATTTCAGGGAAGTACTGATAAAGAGCTAGTCAGGCTGCAATACTCAATCTCACAGCCTAGTGCCCACTATGTGAATAGACTAAGAATCCTAATGGCAGGCACACCAGAAAACTTGTCACTCTAACAGATGAGATAATGTTATTCACATGCAGAATATATGGACACCTATATTAAAATAAATGCCTTACAATGAACAAATCTTCTCTCAGCAAGTGCTGTTGGGTATCTTTTGCATGGTCTGTTGTCCTTCCATTAGCTACAAGACAGCACATGATAACTCTTAAACCAAGTACCACTCTTTCACAAATATTGTCTGTATCCAGAGTTATCTTGTCTCAGTCCTGGGGAAAGCCACATTTCTAGCCAATTTAGAAACTCTTGGAGCTCTAAATCTTTTTTGCATTTTTGTGCTTTGCAGTCTGGGGTTCAGAGTTCCCACAGTTCAGGATGTTGAACTGTGGCAGCCATTCGCCTTGGGGAAAGCTTGAGGAGAGAAACAAACATAATTAAGCATAGATTGCCATGAAACTATACAAAAAAACCATGGTGGAGTGAACTCTGAGAGAGAGGCTATGGAAGGGGATGTGGAACTTGGTCCTGGTTGCAAGCTAGGAACAGCACTGAGGTGGGCACCCACCTGTGGAGTGTTGGTCCAGCAGCAGCCTTGGAAGAGGCCACATTAGGGAATCCTTGGCAGAGAGCACATGGCATGCACTTAAAAGTATAGGTGCCAAGGCTATCAGGAACTTTCCAAACAAAGTGAGGACATTGAGAGAAGTAACTGCAATGTGACAGCACACTGCTGAAACATAGAACAGCCTCAGCAACCTGAGGAGTCCTAGTCTGTGTCAGGAGAAGTTTGGGTTGGACCTTGGGAAGAATTTCTTCACAAGAAAGGGTGATTAGGCATCGGAATGGACTGCCCAGGGAGGCGGTGGAGTCACCTTCCCTGGAAGTGTTTAAGTAAAAGACTGGATGTGAGTTTTAGAACCACGGTCGTGATGACAAGGTGTTGTTCGTAGGTTGGGCTTGATGGTTTCAGAGGCCTTTTCCAACCTCTGTGATTCTCTGAGACAGCCTGGAAGTGGGGCCGGGCCCCCAGGGACCATGGGCTCCGGGCACCTCAGGTGGGGCAAGACTCGCCGGTGTCCCTTCCAGCTGTAGCGGAATGCGATGGAAAACGCATCCAACTCCCGCATGCTTCGAGCACTTCCTCCAGCGGCCGGGGGAACCTGTGCCAGGGCAGGTGCGGGGCTGCGAGGCGCCTTCCCGGGGCCCCTCAGCGGAGACCTCTGCCGTGCGACCGGGGAGGGGATGCTTTCTTGTGCGACCGGGGAGGGGATGCTTTCTTGTGTGACTGGGGACGGGATGCTTTCTTGTGCGAACGGGGAGGGGGTGGTTTCTTGTGTGACTGGGGACGGGATGGTTTCTTGTGCGACCGGGGAGGGGATGGTTTCTTGTGTGACTGGGGAGGGGATGGTTTCTTGTGCGACCGGGGAGGGGATGCTTTTTCGTGTGACCAGGGAGGGGATGCTGCCTTGTGCGGGGCGGAGGGTGGGGGCGGCAGCCCCTCTGGGCGGCCTCTCCTCCCCTCCCGGTCCCGTCGGGCGCCTTACCCCCGGCGGCTCCGAGGCGGGGGTTCCGGGCAGCGGCTCCCTCCCCGCAGCCCTCCTTCCTCCGCCGGCAGAAACCAGACACCGGGGCGGCCCCGCGCTCCCTGGTGGGAGCGGCGCCCGTGTCGGCCGGCCATGCCGCGGCCCCGGTAGGCGCCCCGCCCGCAGCTCACCGCCCGCACCATGCCATGTGTCCCGCGGAGCCGGGCGGCACACATGGTCCCGCTCTGGCTCCTCGTCCTGCACGCCCAAGCGCCCTGCCTGGGCAGCGCCCCGCCGGCCGGCGGCTCGCTGTTCCCCGACGGCAGGCAAGGTCAGTGGCGCCGGGGCCGGGGGGAGCGGGGTGGCAGCGGCTCCTGCCGGGGGTCCCGCCGGGGATGTGCTTCTTCCCAGCCTTCCAGGCCGTGGAGCCGGGGCAGGAGGGGCGGCCGGTGCTGGCCGGGCTTCCTTCCCGCTGGGCGCCGGCCGGGACCGGGAGCTCCGCACCGGGAGCTCCGCACCGGGGCACAGCGCTCCTGGCCGCGCCTGCCCGCGCCTCCTTGGCACTCCGCTGTGTCCATGAAGGTGCTGCCGAACCCTGCCTCTTTTATTTCTTCTTCTTTTTATTCCCTTTTTTTTTTTTTTTTTTGCTCGTCTTCCTCGTTCGGAGGCAACTCTCTAAGCACCAGGATAGTTTTGCACTGCTAAGCTGAGAAAGTTTGCTGCTGCCCTGATTATTTATTTATTTTTAAACAAATGGACGCTTCTGTACTAAGGCAGCAGACGCTGCAAGAGGATTGGTGCTATCAGGGCGTAGCGCTCTCTGTGAGCTGTTCACATTCCATAAGGATGGTAAAGTCAGACTTCATCTGCGGGAAGGGTGTCTTGAGGCTGCCCTCCCATGTGGGTTTTCTCCCCCTTTGGTGCTAGGGGAGTGTAACTCGGGAATTTTACCCTTTTTACCCTGTTGCCTGTTTAGAGAAAATCGGAGAAGTGACTCCCAAGGGAGAAGAATTATGATTAGCTGGAAGTTTCTGCCTGGTGGTAGAAGACAGTGTAGGAGGAAATTTTGCGTCCTTGAAAGCCTTCCTGATGCAAGTAACAGCTGTGGTGCTGTCAGTAGGAAAGCTTGAACACAGAGTAGAAATCTTCTCACCCCTCAAAGATCGTGGAAAGGCAGAGTGACTGAGTAAGATTCCCGAAAAGTGAACAGTTATTCTGAAGTCAGTTCCTGCTGTATTGATTTAAAGTAAATGCTAGCAGTCTTTACACTCCTGTGACTCTGCATGGGACAGAACAGGGGTGGCTGTGTTAGCGTGTAGTAGCTGTTTAATTGTCAGGCATTCGGAAATGAATGCAGAATTAATTTAACTTTCTAGGCATGGAAAACCTAGGCTTTTCCAAGAGTATTCAAATGGCACTGAGTAAAGGGGCAATTAAAAATGTGGCTATTTTTTTTTTTTTTTCTGACGAGGTGTGAAGGACTAAGCTGTGGAACAGCTGGTACCTCCTCATCCACAAGGAGTGTGGCAGATGGGACAGCACAGGATGCCCTTGCTGAGTGCTGAAGGTCTTTTCCCTGTCATGGGGCTCCAGAACTTGCTGTGTTTCTTGGGTACAGAGCCTTTCTTTTGCAAAAATGCTTCCTCACAAGATGAGCCACATTTTCCTATCCCAACGAACTGTTTGAAAAGAAGCCAGGCAGTTTGTGGGGCAGATGTAAGATGAACTACAAAGATGGAGATGAAACAATGGCAAATGACGCGTCACATTTTAAAGGAATTTTGTGAGGAAACATGTTATCTGCCTGAAAGTAATTATGGTGTTCCTGTTATGTGTGACAGATTGTGTATGTTTTTGTCTTTATCCTGGTTTATTCACTTTGTTACAGCCATTCGTAATAAGGCAGTTCTCTGCCATGTGTGGTGAATTTGTGTCCACAGAGGAGCAGAACAGACAGCAGTGTTTTTGAATATTATCAGATGTTTTCAGTGACGCAGAATTAGGAAGGTCTGCAGGGAAGATTTCTCTGACAACTTAAACAATACTTAGACTCATCAAACAAGCATGAAGGGCCTGAACCTTGCTTGTACTGTGTGCCCAGAGGGCCTGAGCGGACAACGTGATTGCAAGGCAAAGTACTAACTTGAATGTGTGCTGCTCAGTGTGATGATTTGGTCTTGTTCACAGCATGAATGCAAGCCAGCATGCTAAAGCTGTAGTTCTGGAAAGACAAAGCATTTTCTGGAGCTACACAGCCACCTTTCCTGGCCTGTAAATCCTGAAGCATTGCCCACTTCACTGCCAGGACCTCCCTGGAGTGGGAGAGTATGCTAGGTGTCCAAAGGGGATGCTATGACATGGCAGCCCTAAAGGCTTGTCAGTGGCACTGATATAGATTCCTTCCATTTATGTTTCCTGCTGCTAATTTTTTATGGGAAACTGTGGTGTTTTAATAGGAATTCATGTTACTTTAGAAAAATCGAGACATTCAGTGTTGAAGGATGCAGCCCTTATTTTTGTGCAGTTTAGGTTGCATATATTTCATTATTGTTTCCTGGAAGAGCAGAAAGGTATCACCAAAATTGTGCCTCTTCTCTTTGTTTTACACCCTTCTCCAGCTAGAAAGGTCAAGCAGTGTGTTAGGCTTAAAGTGAAGCTCAGTAAATCGTTCTGTTGTTGGTAGGATTGCCTTTGCTAACTTTTACCCAAATGTCTAGACAAAACTGATAATGATTACTTGCAGAAATATCTTTAGCCTCATCTTTATTAAACTTCTGTATTGCAATCTTACTCCTTCTGGTATTTTGTAAACTTATTAATAATTAATTTATACAGTTATGTTACAGTATATTATTACGGCAGCATAATTCCCCTCTCCAGTGACTAAATTACTATTTAAGGAGTGGGTGGAAGAAGTTGGATTTCTCTGCTTTGATAATCCTGTTGCCATCCAATTCTTTAGCATTATTTTCCATTTTATTGATGATGATGTTTAATTTGCCTTAACCTCTCTACACTAGTGACTGTAGGGATGAAATAAAAATCTTCCTTGAATAGCTTGAAGTCCAAAACCACAATTCTATGGCATTTCATGGAGCTTAACATTTAAGCCACAGCAAATTAAGTTCAAGACATCAGGCAGAGGCAAATTGCACAATGACAGCAAATGAGTAAGTTTTCCTTCAGGCATTTGATTTGATTATTTAATGAGTTGTGCTGAAAGCCATAGAAATGGGGGCCTGGTCTTGCAGGGTTCTCTGTTATCCTGTCTTTGCTAGCACAGTATGAGATACGGGACTTCCCAGAAGTCTTATAATTCGGCATCTGCAGTGAAGCTATATTCTTGCTTTACTGTGGAGTGTGACAAAGGGGAGACCTTGGTTTAGTTCAGCTGCTAAATTGTCAGGCAGCTGGCACCTTTTGCGCTACCTGCAGGCTCTCTAAGCCACAGACAGGATGGTGTGGACTTTCAGTTGCCTTACGTGGACAACGGCTGATGTCTCTCAGAACTTGTGGCAGGCATTAGCCACATGTTGTTAAGACCATCCTAAAAGACCACTGCTGTGGCTTGTCCTACAAAGGCCACTGCAGAGTGGTGGGAAGGCTTGTGTACAAAGAATGCTGTTGTGTAAGAGAATAGTCTTGCTTCTGAAATAAAGACGCTGCAGAGAGAAGGCCAAATTTTTTATGTAGTTTTGTACATGTATGTGGGAAGTGGGGGTTTCGCGTGTTTCATTCTGTTTTCCTTTCAGTTGGAAGTGTTTCAGTGTATGTGTCTCAGGGGTCCATGGCCTGAGGAAACACAACACGTCTCATACTGCAGCTAATGAGGACAAATGAGATATGTTCCTTCCTGAAGGGGATGAATCCAGACAGCTGTCTGCTTAGGCATGATTTCTCCTCTGTGGCTTTAAAGGTTCAGGCAAGTGGAGGAAGAAGTGCCTCTAGAAGGATTGCCTAACCAGACCTAGTCTGAAAGTAGCTGGAACAGGCTAATTGCTTTGTTAAGCTGCTTATAATTGAATGAAATGTGGTCACTTCAAGTATAAGTGGCTGGGACTTTGGGAATGAAGAGCAACTCTGGGGAAAGAAGAACTAGAATGATGTGTTGTCACAACTTCTTTTCAATTAAATATGTTCAGAATGTGATTTCTTGGGCAGAATTCAAGTGCGCCAGCGGAAGATCTAGCCCTTAGGGTATGAGTTCTTATGGGCTGTGTTTTACATGAATTTATGTTATTTGCTCAGGGCTTTTGAGTTTCACAGTAATTAAAAAAAATAAATTGGGAACAGGTGGTGTTTGGTCTGTATCATAGTGGGGAACAAGAATGCCAATAATTCTCTCTTCCCTTGCTAGATCCTGACAAGCAATAAGATGTCCAGTTTTACCTTAGTTGGAACTACTTCTACAAAAGATCAAGATTACTTCATTCTCTCCAAACCCTTCTTTAAAAGTCCCTCCTATGCTCCAACAGTTGCTAAAGCTGATGCTACTGAGGTGCTATCGCTATGAACTACCAGGCCAGTTAGTGTTCTCTTCACCTGTGTGTATTTGTAAGGTTCTGTCTCCTACTTCAGGCCATCAATTTTTTAGATGTGTGAAGATGACCTCCTAGACCAGAGCATAATGTGCTGGAGACCTAGGACAGGAAGGGTTCCCAGCCCTTGTGGTGTTGGAAAGTGTTGTGTGTGTTACAATCTTTTCTATAAATGGTGACAAAGTATTTGAAAAGAAGAATGTTTTGCTTCCAGACTGAGTGTTATAATGGGAGAATAGAAAGCCTGGAAGAGGACTGTACTGCATGGTAGTCTGTGCACCGCCTGCCTTTGTGTCAGTAGGATGTTGGGGTGAATTGCACTCACTTTGGAGTTTCCCTTTAACTTATGCAAAATCTGAATAGGCCACCACTCACTCTAGCTTTGCTTCCTTTTTTTCCCCTCTTTCTCTCAGGGCAATTTGTGAAGACATTGCCAGAATACCATGTGGTTGATCCGGCAAGAGTAGATGCAAATGGGCATTTTCTTTCATTTAACCTACACCATCACATCTCAAACACAAGGAAGAAGAGAGATCTTGAAAAAATTGAAAATGTTGTATATTACAAAATTAATCATGAGGAGAAGGATCTGTTTTTTAACTTGACTGTCCACATGGGATTTCTTTCCCATAACTACATACTCGAAAGGAGACGTGGCAACCACACTAGTGCGAAGATTGCAACTCGCTCAGGAATTCCTTGCCATTTCCTTGGCACGGCGTGGCAACCAGGTTCTGGGAGCGGGACAGCAGCAATCAGCACTTGCAATGGCCTGGTAAGTGTTGTGACCTTTCCTGGGGTTCTGGGCTAATTTTGCTGTCATTAGAACTGAGCTAGAACATTGGTGTATGGATATGTCTGTTAAGAAACTGAATGAGCCAGTCTGATACCTTACTGACATAATGCTGAGAAAGAATCAGTTTAATTCTATGGATGTAATTTGAATTTTTGGAAGAGAGAATCAGAAGGTCAAAAGTTGGTGCTGAGACCCTGTAGCATTTACTTTTAACTGCACTTTTTTTTCTTTTATTTTTTGTTTTTTTGTGGTCTGAACTGAACATGTCTATCAGTCATATAGCTTGAAGCTGTCCAAAAATTGAGTCATTTTGTTGATTCCATTAGTAGTTGGAGTGCCTTTACAATGCATCTGGATGTGACCTTCTGTTCTATTTTCCTCTAAAAGGAACATGGCTCAGGTGCACTGAAACTGGTCTGAATCAAATCAACTGGTGGTAGGTTGGGAAAACTCAATGACTTACTTCAGAACTGCACTGCAACTTCAGATAAAAATGTCAGGTTAGAAGCAACCTTATCCAGAGTTTTGAAGTCAACCTGAAGCACTGGTAGGCATCTCACATTTCAAAGAGCACTTCTGAAGCTGGAACTTGAAGTCCAACATTTCTCAATATCCTGTGGTTCACACTGAGGCAAGGAGATGGAAACCTTATTTTTTTCCATCCTTTCTTGTTTGCTTTTTTTTTTTGTCACAGCCTAGTTTAAGTTTCTGTTTCTAGGGCATAAGGTTGATTATATCCTGTCAGGAAGGGAAAGAGGAGACAAACTGTCAGAATGTAAAGGTTGTGTTGTACAGAGACGTGTAAAATGGCACATCTAATCTGTGAGAGGTAAAACACAAAGGGTTTGTGAAGTTTTCTGGCAGAGGTGATGAAATGAGTGCAGCGTGTGTGTGCTCTGGCACCTTGATCCTGGAGCGACAAATGCTTGTGTTTGAAATGGTGTAAAGCAGTGAGCTGATGCCTTTTGGCCAAAACATCTCAGGTCTGCAACAAGCTGGGGACTGATATTTCCTTTTTGAGCCTGAACACCAAGGTGAGCGTGTGTAAAGTGCAACCTTTCCCTGCCAACCCATCAGTATCAAAGTGTGTTTTGCTACTGAGCTGTATGAGGCTTTCAGAAACTACAGAAAATCATGATTCTGGCAATGTACGAAAAACAATATGAAGACAGCTCTGATATAAATGAAACAGGAAACTTTGGAGTCTTACACAAGTGCTGATAACACTTTTGGCAGGTTGCCTGGAGAAACAGACCACTGCTTGAGGTCAGAAGCTTCAGTCCCACAGGCATGAAGATCAGGGATTTTCTAAGTAATGTTTCCAGAGGGCACCAACTTATCAAAATTTTCCCGAAACATGTTACAGTCATGCAGGGTCAGTGAGGAAAAGAAGAACAAGTAGTTCCCTTGGTTGATTTGTTTTGTGCTCTAGGACAATTGTTATTTTTCATTAGGATGAGAGCTTGAAAATGAGGAGCTAGATCTCCATTATGCCTTCTGAAGTATTTAGTCTCTGCAACAAGGATTAAAAAATCCAAAACTCAAATTGCATTTTAAATTCAACTTGACAATATCCTTAAAAGGGATGCTTTCACTTGCATTACAAATGTTCTGATTCTTATTTTGATTTGAAGTTTTTTTGCAGGACACCTGCATCAGAAAAATACTGTTGAGGTTTTTTACTCCTCCTATCCAAAAATGAAACTTTGAAAATATATAATAATAAATTTTTATTCAGGCTGAAATAATGGGTTTTGCCTGTGGGCAAAAGCATGATTGTTTTGATGTGATGATTTTTGAAGTCCAGAAGTCAGTACTCTGAAGAGGCTGCAGTAAGAGTTAGGTCCGTACGTCTTGATTCTTTTGTGTGCCACAAGCTGGGGAAAGGTGGCTTAGCTTGCTTTTCTCCTGAAAGTTTTCCAAAAGATCAGTCTCATCTGAAAGCATTTACTAATGAATAGTTTTGCCAGCACTGAGAAATGCAATCTCGTTGTCGGAATAAAAATGTGACATTTCTGAAACATTTGTGGTGGTGGTTTCCTGCTTTCTAAGCTCTTGTGGTGATTTATTTTCATCCTGGTGATCCCAAATGTTTTTGCTCTTCAGTATCAATTTCATTTCTACATTTTTGTTTTTTTTTTTCCCCTTCTGGGATGCTTTGTGTTTTTTGCATTGAAAAGATTTTTTTCTTTTTATTCGTATGAAGGAGGGAAGGAGAGCTGAGAATAGGTAAACACATGGAATAGAGCAATTTATTATATTATATATTATATATATTATATCTACATAGTATATATATACTTGATAAAAATAGTTGTATGAAATAATGAATTGCACAGGGCACGTTGGTAAGGATCCTTGGCGCTGAGATGGGAAGAAGAGGAAGATAAATCTGTGTGTTTGAAAGGTGCCAGGGTAATGGAATATACTTTAGCAGCAGTAGCTGCTGCACCTGAGACCACCTGGGTCAGGACCATACCCTGTGTGTGTGCTTTGGCAAAGGGGTCTCCAGTAAAACTCAGCTCCTCATTCCACCACCACAAAGTGAAAGACTGCTGATGTGCTTGAGCCTCATAACCCAAGAACTGGTGAAAACCAATATCTTAGCTTTCAAATACAGGGAACAGGAATGTTAGTGATGCTCCTTTCTTGATGCTGTTTTGGCTTGACAGCTCTGGCACATTATAAATGAAAAACACACGGTGCTTTTTTTGTCAAGATTATCTTTGCTCAACGAAGCACCAGTTTACCATGGTCATGAGTGACAGGAGACTCTGTGATCCTTAAACTTGTAATTTTTGGCTTTCTTAGCGATAGGAATGGATAAAAAATTATAATACTGGAAAATACTGATTTTATTTAATAAATGTGTTTTATGGAATATGCCTTTTGTTGATATTTTTAGTGTGAAATGATTGCATTATTATTTTATACTTTAGTCTAAGTGAATTGCTTAAGAATGTGTCATATTTTTCAACACTGCCAGCCCCCACCCCTGTTTAAAAATGGTGGCCTAAATTGGGGCAAAATAAATTTCTAAAGATGCTTTTGGGAAGGGGAATCCTAGTTTTAGTCCTCTTTCTGGAATGACTCATATTGACTCCATTTGGTTTGTACTTAACAAGGTAATGATTTCCAGGGTAATAGCAGTGTATAAGAACAAAACAAAGATGTGTGGTCTGAGTTTGTGTTTGTCGTAAAAATCACTCACAAACTGCACTGGAACCATTGAAAATCTAGAAATGGATTTTCTTCTCCCTTACATTTTAACTTTGAAATGTATTTCTACTTCCACTGACCATTACCCAGGCATTGCCCAATGTATTTATATGTACCCAAAATGGCCTGCAAGGGAAATAACAGTGACAGGTTTGAGCTATATGAAGGGGTGGGGCAGCCATTGTATGACATTGTTCTTTTGAAAAAATGTATCTGTGTCTCTCTTTCCAGAAGTATACATGAAAAAAAGGTGATTCGTAAAGAGATTTGGGCAGAATTGGGTAAGAGTTCAGAGAATAATCTAGCAGAGATATGGAGGAACTAAGCCGCAATTTCCAAATCTTTTTTTTTCTAACACTGTGAAATCTTAGTTTTCCTTTAAAAAGATCATGACCTTCTTAACAGGTTGAAGAACGTGGTGCTGTAAGCTCTGTCCCTTCCGCTCTGGGTCAGTTGTTTAGTAAAGTCTTTTGCACTTCTGAGTCTTGTTGAATAATGCATGAGACTGTGTTAATATAGGAAGAGTGGGATGGACCTTGCTGTTTATTTTGGGTCACAGTTGGAGGAGGGAACCCCAGGGGGAAAGTCACTACTAGAACACAAGAAACATATCAAACTGTGGCACTTGGAAGGGCACCAGACATGAAATCACTTAGGTACAGGAAAATTTCCAAGATTAAGTAAAGAAGAAAATAGATTGGTTTTTTTATCTTTCAGTGAAAATAATATTTGGATTGGCTGTCTTGGCAGGCTATTTAGAGTACACTTCTAATAATGCTTCAAGTTCCCCAGTGCCTTTCCAAAGAAGGCTGTAATGAACTTTTCCAAATCCTACGGCCTTAATTATCATCTCAGTTCTGAGATCCCTTGTGTTGCAGCTTGCCCCCTCAGTAGGGGTGGGAAGGAGCAAAGCTCAGTGAAGTTGAATGAATACCCTAGGTTTATGCATTAAATCCTATAGAGCTGGGAAGTGAATTTTCCCCTTCTTCTTTTCATCCTCTTCATTAGGAACAAGGCCCTCTTTTATCCATCAGTAACACGGACACTGTTTATAGTATTTTTAGATGACAGAGCATCATCAAGTCTTTGTTTCCTTGACACTTGTTTACAGTGTAGAGCTGTTAATCGACAGTTGTTTCTGATAATATGTTTATCTTCAGAGGCAATGCAAGCATTAGCATGGAAAAGGCAGAAGAATGAAAGGTTACGTTAGCATGGAAATTGAGAACGGTCTTTGCACTTGTAAGCTCTTGGTCTTACAGGGCCTGTGGACAGATCAAGCTTTGGCTGTCTCCAGCCAGTCAGAGGGTTGTCTCTGTCCTGAGAGGCATCAGCATTTTCAAGAAGTGCTGGGTGCCTTTGAAAACTGGGTGTCTTTGCCCAGGATTTTTGAAAAGTTTCCCCCACCTCATTTCTTCCCTCTGTGCTGAGCCACAGTCAGGGCAGCCCTTTTTGAACCTTTAATTGGCCTTTCATGTAGCAGCTGGTAGGAGATGCTCAAAGTGGGACCTCTCTGGGCATGTCTTTCTTCCCTGGCGTGTGATAAGCTTGTCACCAAAGTGGAATGGTGACTGAATTCTTCCCGAATACAACCATTCTCCTTATTGCAGGACATCACCACTATATAAAGCCTAAGAATGAGCTGTGGTATTCATGCAGTGTCACCTATGCTCTTAATCTGGTCCACACTGTGTAGTCTACAATCTACCAACAGCATTTTCTCTTTTGCTTCAGTTTTGGGGAATTCAGCATGATCTCTGTTCTCCTGCTAAAGCTTTTCCAGTTAGTGTGAGATGCTTTTTTCATCCTTATGAACATGTCATTGTCTTACAATTTGTCCTAAGTTGAACAATTCTGTGCTGGTACCATAACACTGTATCAGTGGTACTGTGTCCTACGGCAGTCTCCTAATACTGCTGTTCAGATTTTCCTCTCCCAAAAATATGTACTTATTGATGTTCTCCTTAGATAAGGTTTAAGAATAAAGGAATCTTTACTTTAAAACAATTTTATAATATTTGTTCTAAAGTAATGGAAAAATAAAAGGCATTGCTAAGCTTGTAATAGGTATGTTTATCTGCTTCTCTATTTGCCCATGTGTGAGGTTTTTTGATTGTTGACCAGTTGTGTGTTAATCTGTTGTTAAAGGTAGTTACCAGACCTTTGCAAATCTAATGTATTACTCACTTCGCTCCTGTAGCCCAGAAAAAATAACCAAAACTTTCTATTTCATTGTGGTATACCTGCAACTATCAAAATTGTTTCTCTTCACATGGAAGTGTCTTTTCATTAGTAAAAGCAGCAAATTATGTAAAGTATGTGACAGTGCAGGAAGACAGTTAAGGAAAGGGGACATGTGTAACCTTTTCTTCACTTGAACTTGTGACCATTTGAAACTGGATCCAGCAGTGATCCCTGCCCTGTGACTGTGCAGCCCCTAACACATTTGGGCACATGTGCTGTTTTGGTGGCTGTTATTTTAAGAGTTGCGTTGGAGTCTATTCTTTATTGCTGTTTCAAATAAATCGATTCTGAGAACCGGGACACAAATACACAAGTTCTTCAGGGGTGTCTTCACACATCTCTCCTTTCTCTGTCTAAAACAGTCTCTTGCTCCTTTTGTTTGTCTTTCCCCTGTCTTACTGTACTTGGTGGGTCCTGCTTGTGGCTGACAGTGTGGCAGGTGGCCCTGTCTGCCAGTCAGGTCTTCTCAGATGTCAGTGACATCTCCACTAGTGGTAATCTGTTTGAAACCAAAATGTAGGAATAAGGTGTTTGGAGAATTCCAGGAATGAAGGCAAGCTGCCAGCCCTTTCCTTGGGCTAGGAACTGCTCTATGGTTGGATACAGTGGAGCTTCCAAAGTCTAATTCTTGCAATTTGACCTTTTCTGGCAAGTGTAAAGAAGGAAAGACCTGCTAAGTAACTTGGCTGTGTCTTCTCGTATGCAATACCATGAAAAATATTCTCAGTAGAAAAATGTACACTGCAAGTAAATGCAGCATCTGCTTTGCGTCTGTTCTATGACATGCTTGGTTTGACTGTTTTCTCCTTAACAGTAATATAATCTGGATATTGTCCTTGATGGACTAGTGTTGTGGTTGTGTTATGTGGTTTTGTTTTTATTTTTGAAGATGATCAAAAGACAGGGTATGTGGTGGTGTGTGTGGTTTCTTCTTTTGCCCCATCCCCCAACAGATTCATCATTCAGACTTTGATTAGTATTTGCTGCAGTACTTTAACACCCATCCATTTTCTTTGTGTTTGAACTTCAACAATCCATCTGCCAGCTCCCTTCCCCCAGTCTTTTGTCTGCAGACATACTCTAATTGACAGGTCAAACGAATCTCATCAGTGATCTCAATACATGAGAATCCGGCTGTGTCTGTGGCTCCTGCTTTTGGCCTTGTCACCTTTACCCAATATGAAGTTGTTAGACCAGAAGATGGGTATGACAGAGTTTTAATAATGTAGTTGTTATGTTTCAGTGGAAGAGTCATTGATGGGGTAGGTTAAAATAAGGATTAGTCAGTATGAACTGATTTGGATGGAATACCCAGGATTAGAATGCTCCTTTAAGGTAATGTTTTTTTTAGGATATGAAAATGTGATTTTTTTAAAAAAATGTAGTTTTAAGAACTCTTATTCTCTTGTTTAAGTATATATCTGCATATTTGCTAATTATTTCAGAATATTGTTAGTGTATAGAGCTGTCAATCATATTTCCAGTTTCCCTGAGTCTTTTTAATCAACTTGCTATGTGTGTGTATTTTTAATTTTTTTTTAAAAGTCTTCAGTCATGATTTCATGATGGTGGTGATTTTTTTTTTTATAAAAAGTGTGTGATTGCTGAAGGAAAACTGTGATATTGTCCTCAGTCTAAAAACTGAGGACGCCAAAGTAAAAAACATGCGTAACATCTACTTTGCCTTGATCCTTAATAACAAGAGGTTTGTAATATGGTCTGTTCTTTGTTTCTTCTAGTATCTTTGAAAGTTGTTGACCAAATTCAGCCCAATCTGAAAGAGAAATGGAGGTATCAAAGCCATTAAGTTCTTATGAATTTTACGGGTAAAAATGGGAACTTTTAATCAGTGAAACGATGGACGTACACATGCAGGGTGACCGGTGGCCTAGCACAGCTGTAAGATGTTACTGAACAGGGTGCAGTGCCATCCATGGCCCTGCTGATGCTGAGGAGTGCTGGAGGATTCAGGAGGGATTGGAGAAAATTATTTAAGTGAGAAAATGGAGCACCTGGCATAACTAAATGTGTGTGGGAACAAAGCTTCGACAGTTCTGCTGCTCATAGAAATTTTTTTCCTTTAATCCATTTTCATGATGTTGAAAGGAATGGTCCAGCTCAGAAGTCTATAGAATTGTTTGCACGGGTTGCCATATTAATAACATGCTGTACCTGCTGCCCATCATAGCACATATTTTGTATGTAATCATTAATAATGAGCTGAAGAGAGGGGCAGAACTGAAGCTTTCCTACATACCCGGTCAGTGATGCATATAATGTGACATTAATAGGGACAAATCTTGCCAACTGCATGCCTTATTTTCTAGCTCTTCAAAGAAGAGGAAATTACCAAGAAAAGCCTGTCTTGCCTCTGTTCTGAGCAGACAAACACTAGCATGTTGTTTGGTGGTGAACAGCAGTGGGTGACATTAACAACAGACCCAAATGTCTCTGTCTGCTGCTTGCAGTTAGAGGATATATTGTGCTAGTGGTACTTTTACAGCAGCTGTGTGAGCCTGGCTTCTGACACCAGCTGAAAAACAGCAGCCTGAGGATCAGGTTCTGCCTCTTCAATTCTCTGTGTCTATCAGAGAGGAGCAGCTGCAGTGTCTGAACAGTACCAGCATCAGGATGTGGTTATATATACACATATATCAGACATACACAGATGCAAATTTGTATACATATATGTAGCTCTGTCACTTATATTGCAGCTAAAGCTCTTGGGTTAAGAACTATGCAGAGTGCTGAGAAGGCTTCTGTGCTGTTGTACTATTGGGTGTTACTAAGCTATGGCCAAAAAAATTGTTTGTTTGAGAATCTGGTGCTTAACAATGGGCTTTCACAAACCATTTGTAAATTGCCGCAGAATTCAAGTATAGAGTAATTTAGTCTGCGGTATTTATGTGCTTTATAAGCACACTGGCTCCAGGGTGTGCTCTGGAAAAGGATTTATCTGAAATTACAAGCATTTAATATAAATAAGTAGTCATGAAAAAGCTGGCTGTCTTGGCTAAAGAGTGCCTGTGTTTAAATGCATGCATCATGTGTTTCAATTCTCAGGGCAAACAGCAAGTCCCTAATAAACTGCTTGTTGATGCATGGAAATCCCAGGAGTAGATCTAAGTCTGTTCTGGTTGGAACTCACAGTAAGGCCTCACACAGACACAGGTTTTGGTTTCAAGTTTTCTTTTGTTCAGATTTCACTTTTTCCCCCCATTTTTAAATGTATGTATTTGACACAAAGATGATTCTAAATACTCAGTCCACTTGACTGTCTCTTCTGTTTCCTTATATAGAAAAGTCATGAACAGCCTAGAACTTACCTAGTCCAATCTGGTGAAAATCATAAGAATGGAGATTGTGGATAGGGTAAATATCTGTTTTATCAAGCATCCTCTGTCCAGAAATGACTAAGTAAATACCTAGGAAAGAGTAAGAACATGGCAGTAGGACATCTCCCCTTTGTTCATCCTTACTCATTTTCAACTCAGATAAAATTTCTTGATGAAAATCTCTAGATGAGTTAATATATTAGCCTTTTTATCAGCTTGATTTGGTGTTTCCTGAGGGTATTGTCTTGGAGGAGGCAATGAACAGTCAAACACTGTGCAAAGTGTTTCAGGTTTACTCAGAACATAGTAAGACAATAATTTGTTATTATTATCTTTATATTCCTTTTTTTTTTGTTTCTGATTTGAAACACTTGACAACTTTTTTTGGACAGTTGTTGAGATTGGTTTTTTACATAGTTCCAATTTTTTTCCCCATGAAAGCAGCTGTTCAGGTTCCTATTTTTGCACAGTAGCAGATATGTGAGACCCCATCTGCTGCCTTTTCCTCTTCACTCTGCAGTGCTTTATCAATTTTCAGTATTCTGCAGTGAATAACATTCTCAGTCCTTCTTGTCCAGCTGCTCAGTCTCAGGAGTTTTCTAAAGTTCATTGGTTCTCTATTGCCCTTTCTCTCCAGAGTAGATTCATACAGTTTTGTTATATCCTGTATAACAGACTGTGAACTAATTTTTAATTCAGATGTGAACATGAGGAAACTGGTTGAAGGAGACAAAGCCATAGCAGAGAAGCTTCATTATTAATAAAAAACCAAACACACACAGACACAAAAATGAGATGCTTTTGCAAAGGAATTACCATAAAATTCCTCAGTTACTAACTGTGAGATACAATCTATCATTTAAATTCACTGTAGAAGGTGGGTAAATTTGTAGACAATGAGATATCTCAAATGGCAGGGAAGTAAATAGATAAAATGAGCAACTGATGGAGCAGAATTCCAGCAAAATTATGAGAAAGTGGCCTTTAACTCCAGATGTCCCTAACTGGAAGGTTGCCAGAACATCTGGAGGTCAGTGATTGTGTCCTTTCATCTTTGTACCATTCTTGCACCCTTTCCATAAGAACCTTCTCTTGTCTGCTGCTGAAGGTTACTGAGTTCAAAGGATCTTTATTTTAATCCAATCTGGCCATTGCTATGTTCTTATGGCACAGGATATGTAATGGGTTTTCACCATCCCACAGTATGTTTGCTATATCTCTTTGTTAATATAGGTGCCCTTCTCTTGAAAATTGTGCATGGAGTGGAAAACAAGAACTGGCTGCTCTTGCTGCCATGAAGCATGAGTAATTGTTTTAAAAATAGGTTCTTTCTGGCTTTATTTTCTGTATGAAATCTGGAAGTCCCTTGTTGCTCTCTGTGCTTGAAGAGCCTCAGTAGATCTTATTGCCCCACCTGTACATGATGCCAAAGTGTTTGAAATGCATTGCCTTCATATTTTACAACAGTTGTTGTCTTTTTCCTAATAACTCATAATCAACGGGAGAAGCTGTGGTTCTTTCCTGGACAGATTTTTACATCATGTAAGTCCAGAATGGCTCAGTACTTGCTGAGAGTTTTTGATGTATCTTCATATAGTCTAGTTAAATTACAGCTGGTAGCAGATACTTGTCAAAAAATGACAGGTGCATATAACCTTTTTCTCATCAAAATTCACAGTGGAAGCTACTGCTGTTTCTTCAAAGTATGACCCCAATCCCAGCAGTCAGGAAAAAAGGGATAAATTAGAAAAGTACAGGTTTCTCCTTACACTAAGAACTGCATGTTTCTTATTTTATTGCTAGCTAAGCTACAGAGACAGCATGCCACTTGTTTATCCACTTAAGTGTTCTCTTTCAAATCAGGAAATGGATTTCACTTGTCTTTGGAGAAGAGATCAAAAGTCTGAGAGTAGTAGCCGTTCAGGGGAGACATGCCAAGGAGAGTTATAAAGCTAAATGACCATTACTCCTCCTGTGGAAGGCAATCCAGACCAAAGGAGGGAATGAAACTGGAGACCATAAATTAGCTACGACTAACCACAAAACCCCTGCCAGCAGTAGTAATCAGTGTCTTCCAAGAAAAGTGGTAACTGCCTATTGAAAGAGTGTAATGTTAAATATGAATATTTTAGTAAGATAAAATAGAAATAATAAATTAATTAATTATCATGCCAGATCATCAGCTACACTGATGTACCCAGGTGAGGCTTTCAGCTGCCAAATTTATTTTGTAGCAGTGCTCCAAACAGCTTTGGTCATTAGAAAGAAATATTATCTCTAGCCCAGTTCTGTTATCCTTTTGGCCATTTTCTCGTAATTAGGACACGTCATCTTCTAGCAAGACAGCAGAGCAGTGTTTGGCATAGTCTCTTCATGTTATGGCTGTGAATGTTGCTTTATATGGTACTATTTCTGGTGAAGTTGATTATCATAACACTTCTCAAGAAATGTGTTCTGTAAAGAGCTGAATGCCAATTAGGTATTTTAAAATATAAACCAGCCAAGTTTGTTTATACTGAGCTTCTTTATGGAAACTGAAGCTAGCCAAACTGAGTTGCATTTTTCATCCTTTAACAAATGTTCTGTGTTTCCCCATTAGTAAAAATTTCTGTTCTTTGACCTATTAAGTCCCATCCAGTGCTTTCATGGGAAGTCATTATTCATCCAGACACTGTGGTGTGAAGACTGGAGATGCAGAACATAGAGATACAGTGATGTACAGAGTCTGTAAGTGGATAAATGTTGTGGGAATTAAAAGTCCAAATCAGAAAAGCACATGAGGCATAATAGCTCAGATTCTCACACTGGATAGACTTCTGTGAAGTGTAGGAATTTGTGAATTGTCAGTCTGCCACTGGCATTCCAGACTCTTAGCCCTCAAACAGGCTATTTTTGCATACAAGTCAAGAGATCAGAGTGATCTGATTTAAAAATATATCTAAACCAAAAAAATTAAACCAGAAAACCTTCACTAACCACCCCCTTCCCCCAAACCCTTAAACTTCAGCCGGTGTGCTTAAGGTTTCTCTTTTTTTCTTTTTTTTTTTTTTTTTTTTTCCATCTTATTACAAGACAAGATTTCTTTAGGAGTTTAAACCTGTTCATGGCAGTGATTGAGCTGTGTATCTGTATTAGACCTGTAGCAGTACCACAGAGAACTAAGTGGTATTCTTCACTGTCAGTTGTCCACTGTAGAATCAAATCAGGTCACCAATTTCACTTGCATGATACACCGGCACATTGGTGAAGGGCCACTGTGACACAACTGATAGGAGTGACGTTGGACATTTGGAAATTGCCCATCATTCTTCCTACCCACTTGCTTGCATCTCAGTAAGTGGGCTATCATGCGTAGGTGGTAAGATGATTATGTATGTATTTGTGTGTAGCATTTGCTCTTTGATTTTAGGGACAGATCATGAATAATGATAGCTGTGTAGTTCAGAGCACAGTTGCTTGAGATTGCAGGTTGCAGTTCAGTGGTATTATTGGGAGAAGTAAGACTATTCATGTAGTCCCTTAAGTGTGTTCTGGGGCTGCATTTATTTAAAATTTTCTGTGGGACTTGTGGGACAAGAATAACTAATGCTTAAGGCAAAAATCTAACACGTATCAATACAGGAGGGACTGGGTTGTTGTATCACTAAAATAGGTAATGTTAGACTTGAAGTTGCAGGCAGGAAAATCCAAGTGTCCCAGTGTGGAGTCATAAATGTAGCAAATAATAGAGATTTCTACTTTTAAAAGCTCATCTCTTAAAAATGTAAGACCTAGACTTGAATATATTTGCCTTATAATTTGTGGGGGTTCTGTAGTTTATTACTAGCAGGGTGGTACTTTGGAAGGAAAAAAAAAATTCCTATGATTCAGGCAGAGATTAGAATAATATGCAAAAATACAACTAAAGGTTCACTTAGAATACAGCAGGCACTTCTCATCACTCAGCTTGAAAAGGTGGGAAGTATCACATCTTATTTTACTGTTCTTCAGCTGTCTGCATTTGGTGGTTTTGGGAAATAGGACTGGAGTTTAAGAGATGTTGGTCTGAGCCAGTCCTGCCCTTCCTGTGTGAGATTTTTGCAAGGGAGAATTGGCAACTGGATCTGTGGATTTAGGGTTTCCCGTTGTGTCCTGTTTCTGGCTGCCTATCTACTATTTTGAATCCAGAGACCAGAATGGTTTGTGAGGATTCACAGTCTCTTCTGGAAACAAGCAGGCTGACATTCTTGGGAAGACCTTGAAAACTTAGAAAAAGTAAATGGAGTTTGAAACTGGAATATAAGAGATAAGGTAACTGCAGGAGGTGATTTAGTCATACTTGGACCTATCTGAAGGTGAGATTTCAAGAAGCCAAGACATCCCATTTATTCCACTACTCTGAAATCTGAATCTTGTTTCTTGCACAAATTGCTTTTGTCCACTTCAACCTTATCTTTCTTGTAGGATATAAAGGCTAAAGTGAAGGTAATTCTCCAGGGCACAGTGTACCTATATTTGTATAGATCCAGATAATGCAATTGATGCAAATAATTAAAACCAGCACTTTTCCCAAGTATAGCACCCCAAATACCCAAAGACTTCTGAATCAGTGAGATACGTAATACAAGTTAAACTAATACACTTGTGGGTGATACAGGAAGGCAGAGGAGATAAGAAGGAGAGACAGAACTTGATGAAAAGGGGATGAAAAGGAAAAGGGTGTTGTTCATGCAGTTGATGGCAGAAAAAAGATCTTGACAGGCATAAAGTTCAGTTGTTGAAGCTGTTATACATAGAAGCTGAGGCAGTGAAGCATGTATCTAAGGGAGGGTGAGCACAGCAATATTCCTGTAGGATTTGTTTCAGGAAGCATTTTGCAGCAGTATCACTCAGGTTTGCAGCTGGAGAGTCTGTCATGGCATTAACCGCTTTCATGCTGTTTGTGACAGAAAAAGTTCTGGGCTAAAAGGATGTTTACAAATGGTTTATTTCAGGGTGGCCTCTCTGCATTTCCATTTGAGGCATTTCTCTGTAAGTGTTTCTCTACTGATTGCTACAGGTTTACAGCAAAGGAAAAAGAAACGGATCCTGAAAACATAGTTTGAATGGGGACTCTACTCTGGACCTGATTTAATATCATTCTCTCCTCATAATTTTGCCCAGCTTCTTTCCTTCAGGGGAACCAAGGGTAGGTTACTGGATTGTCTGGCTCAGAAAAGCAGGAGGGAGCATCTCAGTACATCGGTATGTGAAATGTGCAGTGCCCACAAGAGCAAGTGCTTTGGCATTTGATGCAGTGAAACGGAGGAGACAAGGGAGTTCCAGACAGGGCTTGGGTTGTTTTTATGACATCTTTATTTGATCTATTCTGAGATGAACCTACTGATGCAAATACATTTCATACCTGTCTGCTCTAGGTGGTGAACCCTGGGGAAGAGTAAATCTATTGCATCTTCTTGGCCAATTTTCATTTGAAAGAACAATTTCTGAGCAGAGCGATGAGGGCTAGTCCTTCATTCAGGCAGGATGCACTGAAGAACATGAGTCTGTTATAATTGTTTTTACCAAAATCAAACATGAAAATGATTCTCTTGAAAATTTCCTTTTGCTTTACTGTAGTTCCTATGGTATTTTGTATCCTTTAGTCATACATTACAGTATATGATGTCTGAAGCAAATTAACATTTCCATCTTCACATAAGTTTGTCCAGAGACCCCTTCTGTCCCTTCACGGATGACACACTGATTCTTTGTTGCTTTGCAAGTGCAATTCTTTAGTGTAACAGCAGCTTTTAGGTGTGACTGTCGCACTGCTCTATGTGGTGTGTCCCAGCCCCCTGCTGTTCTTCCTTGGCTCAAGCTTTTGTTGCTCCTTTTGACCCCTGCTTGCAGCTGGGGCCAGCTGCTTGCATGACCTCTCCAGTCCAAAAAACAGGGGAGTATTGGATTTGGAGGTAGTCTGGGCACCCCCTTCCCCATAGTGGCATCCTTTTTTTCCTCTTTGGCAAAGTGCCGTGGCGCCTTCGGGCAGTATCAGAAATGTTTGATTGTAGAAGGCTGGTTGTGAGTAGAGGTCTCATACATTGAAGGAGTGCAGGATTGATGGGGGTACCAGCTACTCTAAATACAGCCTCTGACTTTTGTAATAAAATAGCCTTCAATTACTCCCTACCATCTTTTGTTGGTGCCTCCTCAGGCCATATCCTTGCTTGTCAGCAAGAGCAGGGAAACCTTGAGTGACTGTAGGTGCTGCTCAGAGTGCCCTGAAGCTCACTAAGCCTTTGTCCAAAAGGCTTAATAGTGCTACAATTTCTAGGACTATCATGTATCTTTTCGGTGTTGGTTTCATGAAGGATTCAAATTCATTACTTTCTGTTGCTGAGGTAAGATAATGTATCTTACATTGGTTTGTTACATGATCTCAGTACACTGGAGTTGCAGAGAGAGAAGCCTGGGCATTCTGTACTAGCATACTGAATTCTGTAGCATAAGAGCCAGATTAACTGTTAAGAGAATTATTTTCTGAGGAGATTGCTAGGGCTGGAAAGGCTTTTGGGGTTGTCTTTCACTTTAAGAAATTGCTGAGCAAGTATGTGAGGCACCAAACTATTTACTTTCTGGCTTGGATTCTTTTCTGCATAGACTTGTATTGGTTTTAGTCAGACAGCAGACATGGTGCTTACTCTGTAGTCAGCTTTTTTTTTTTGTCTCTGAAAGGCTAACTTGTGCTCCTGCAACTGTAGTAAAAACAGAGAGATGTGAATCTGATGTGAACAACAAGAAATTCTAATTGTTTGGCTCTGCATGAGTGTTGGACAACATTACTGAAAATACCTCCAGATTTGTCTTGTACAGAGGCGGAGGCAGAGACCAGCTCTGGTTTTCTGTTTTACTCTAATGTCGAAGAATGAAATTTGCTCTCTCTGTGTTCTGCAGCAGTGTAAACACTGCTTGTAACACAGCCCTTCATGTTGTATTGTGTGTTACTAGAGCAAAGGTTACTCACAGGGCCAGTTTCATGCTTTGGGTACTGTAGGGAAAAAGAAAGTACTTCCAGGTTAGATACTGCACTGTTTTTTACTCATTAACTGTAGCAGACTTTTAAATCTGGAAAAATGAATAGAACTGCTCCCGTGAGAGCTGAGAAGAGATGCTGGGGTCAGGATTGGGAATGGATTTGATAGTTACAGCTGGACAGCAGGATGAGTTGGTGGCTGCTGGGGACCCTGTTGTGTTTTCTTGTCTGCTTCTGAAGACAGAAGCCAATGGTGTCTTGTCAGTCGCTGACAGGTTTCCTGGCTCCTATGAACTGGCCAGCTAGCTCCTCTGCCCAGCCAGCCCAGTAGCTGCTCACTCAATCCAGTTGTGAAATATAAATTAAAAGCAACGTTAAAGTGCAAAGGATTTGGTTTTGCATGTGAATTTACTGTACAGGGTCTAGTAGTACAGCAGCAGACTGGCATAGTATCTCCAGGGGGTTTTGGAACATGAGAAGAGCACGGATTTCTGTTAAAAGCAAAACATTTTCTGAGCCATAAAACCTGACAAGATTATTGGCAAAATTTGGTCACAGCTAAGGGCCAAGTTTTGTTCTTGTTGCGTAGCCAAGAAAAGGGTAACCTCAGAGTGTGATGTTGAATGTTTTCGTATGCTTGAAGCAACTTTAGATCTCTGAGTATGCTGATACAGATTTTATTGCATATAATGAAGCAAGAATGTAGTGCTTCTAAATAATGTTTCCATTTTTGCAGGATTAATAGACAACACAACTGTCACATAACAGCAGGATCTACAATCTGACTGTTTTACTGAAGCGTGTAATGTCAACATTTTCAATGTAACTCAGATTACTCGTGTTGTTGAGAACTACATGTGCAAGTAGTGTAGCTGTTTAGTGGGTCCTATTGAATTTAGTTCAGTCCCATTTGAAACTGGAGTTCATGCTTAGTAGAAAATTTGAAGTGAACCACTTGTCTGTAACTACTAGTGATAGAAATAAGGGTAAAGGAAAGTTTTCAAACACAGTAGAGAAACCAGGAACCATGTCTGATAAATTCTGGAAGGAACTAGAAGGGACAGGAAGGAGACTAATGGAATGGAGCAGAAGCATGGAGTGGAGCAGAAAGTGAGATATTTGGGAATAGCAATTTGCTGCTGTGGGCAGTAGTGAGGGGTGAGGATTACCAGTGGAGGTGGTACCTGTGAGTGCTGGCAGTCTGCTTGCTGCAATTCAGACTGTTTGATATTGCCATAGCACGTGAGGTGTATGCAGCTGTGGAAAGGGGGTGTTTGACATGAGAATACAAGACAAGCACAGTCCTCATTTCTGTATTTCTGTTATTAAACAGCTTGAAGAAATACACCATTTTAATTTTGTTTTTAGTTGTGGTTGGTTTTTTTGTGTGTCCTTGTTTGTTTATTTTAAGCTAATACATTGTTCAGTTTGAAGTGGAAAACATACTCATTGCATACAGAAAACTACAGCAGGCCACAGATGGTATTTATTGAAATAACAAGCTCATAAGAAAGAGAGCAGGCAGTTGGGAAGAGTCCCCTGGGAATATAATCAAAGTTAATTTTCAAGCAGTTGATTTTCTTTATGTGATGTTCCTGCTTGCATGGTAATGCTTTTGAGCTTGCTGGGGAAAATGCTTTCGAGCTTGCTAGGACTGGACTGACCTGAGCCTGATTTGTAACTCCGATGATATTTACCTCTCCTGCCACGTCCCTTCCTTTTACTCTATACTCTGTCCTAAAAACACTATGTGCACTTCACTTCAGAAACACACATCAATGAATAGTAATTGAAGGGCTGATAATGGGGACAGGTTTAAACAGTTTGGATCATTGATTTTCAGGAGCTGTGTGTGCCTTTGCAAAGAAGGATAAATGCTGCATTGGATTTGCTAAATTGCAAAGACTGGAGAGAAGTGTAAAGCAGTGGCGGTCATTATGCCACAGAGGAAAATGTATTTTTCCTGTTTCTGAGTGCTAGTAAGTACATCGTGCATGAGTTACGGTCTAACTGTAAAAGCAGCTGAAGACAGGAAGACCATGGAGAATAATATGAACTGTAGTACTGCTCACTGTATGGTAGGTAGCAGTGTGTAATTACGAAGTGTATACTTTTTATTGTAATTTGATGTGGCATCTCTGAAAAAAGAGAGCTATTCTAGTCTGTTACCTGCTTTCTAGAAAAGCTTTTCTGTGCTGAGAAAAGCCTGGTTATTGGTGAAAATAGAGTGAGTGTGCTGCCTAGACAAAGCAGAACTCTCAGAGACGTAAAGCTGGCACTTGTAGCAATAGGTGGTAGTGCCAGGAGAGATTTCCAAACCTGTCGTGCATCTCCCAGGATGCTGTTAACCCTTTTGATTGCAGGTGTATGTTAAGAGCAGTTTTTTGGTCATTCTAAGGTGAGACCAAGAGTCTCAGAGTCACTTCTTTGCGGAGCCTTGTTTCTGGAGGCTTAATTTCTCAGTTGTGTGAATTTTTTGTTCAATATACAGACATTTATGTGGTTCCCTGGAGCTCAGATTTACAATGGCAGTGGTGGTCGTGTGTCTGCCACCTGTCCTCATAACTATGCCTTCCCACAATGTTTGTAATATCTACAGATGGGACCAGAAACTTTGTCATGTTTCATCTTTGTAAGAATATTCAGGGCCAGAAGGACAAAATTATACCTCCAGAGAGTTATGGTAGAAATGTGTCAGCTTGATAATGGCTTCTCATTTATGATTGTAACTTCAACTCTCTCAGTTACCTGGTTTTAAATCATAGGAATGTGTATGGCACTGATGTTCTTTTAAATCATTCTTCATCAAAATGTGCCAAGATCAATGCCTTAGAAAGCCTAAATGTGTCATAAATATACTGTATTTTTCTGGTCAAACTTGCAGTCTAATTAGGAAATGTGATTAGAAGATATAAAAAATGTAATCTCATTAAATAGGATCCGTTGTTTATAAAGTTGGCTTTGGCCATATTTCCTGCTGTTAATTCTTTACCAGTCTGGTTAGTATCAGCTGTCCTTCCTTCTTTTCCTTCCTGCCTAATCTGAATCATGTCAAGCTGACATAGCTTGATGTTCTGTGATGTGTCCTGTGCCTTCAGCAGACACTGCCAGCATTGACTTTTGTCAGTTCTTAGAAAACTTCTAACAGAAGTTATTTTTGTAGTTCCATTCCCAACAGGTATTTTGGATTTGTGTTTCACTGCCTCTGTAACCACTGTCTGAGGGGTAGAAAGAATGTAGACAAGGTAGATGTCTACTTCAATTGAATGTATTAATTCTTTCTCTCTGCTGATCTGTTCATTTTGCTTGAAGATAATTTTAAGGAAATTTGTAAATAACAGTCTTTGCTTTTGAGTTGGCTAGCATGGCTTCTTTATGAGATAAATGAATGTAAGGTAGGTACAGTTTATTAAAATGAGATTACAAGGACAGTATTAGTTAAAATAACACAGCAGAATGTGGGCAGCTTTTCAGTCAGGTAAGTCATTATGTTTGAACTCAGTTTGGACATGAGGGAAGCCAAGTTCTAGTGGACAAATGCAGGACCATAGCTTGGATTTACCAGGTTTAACTGCAATTTTTGCGGCATTAAAAGAAATAGACTCTTTTTTAAAAAGTTTTCACGAGTGTAGTTCAGAGGAAGTGAAGTTAGTCAGACTGTGCCATCTGCATAAGCTCGATCCTTTAAAAGACCTAACAAAAAAACCCTGAAGAAATGAAAATCTGCATGTCTGTCTCCCTGAAGGTTTAATTCCATCAATTTTTTCCTTTCAAAGATTTTTTTTTTTATTTTATTAATGTGTGACTGTATCATGTTTTAAGATGACTTTGTTTGTTTTGTCTTTTCACTTTTACTTTGAAAAACTAGTGGGAGATAAAAGCAAAAAAAATAGATGAACTATATAAATACAAAACATTACGTAAAATTTGTTTTTCATGAACATGTTTCAGAAACGCTCTAGAAGCGGCATTATGAGTTACGCGTCAAGTTCACCCCTGTTGATGATAGCTTATGTTCACTGTCTTGGGTCTTTTATAAGTTTTGCTTCATTGTGCAGGCTTGTAAATCCCAATTATACTAATGGGTTTCATGCTTTCACATTATAGGAAAGAAGTGCCAAATACAGCCCGCAGTGGGATGCCCTCATCCAGCAACTAACTCTTACACTATGGAGCCTTTCTCTTAGCTATCAAAAACATTTAACACTGGGGAAAAGAACATTAATACAGCTTGTATTTGAGTCCGAGGACAATGATCTGGAAAGCTGTTTGCAGTTGTGTTCTGTCAGGCTGTTGCATATTGAAACAAGAGGGAAAACTGTTGTCATATGAAAGAAAGTAAGTGGCATTTGCAAAGCTGACGGTCAGTTAATTATTGCTGAAAAATACATAGCAACTTGCTCTTGTTCTTTTTAGAAACAGTATTTGATGTGCTACTCTCATTTACTGAAATGTCTTATAAAATAATTCTTTACTGTGAATGAGAAGGCCAAACATTTGTGCTCCCTTGTTTCTGAGAAACCAGTTCTCAGAAAGGCATGAAAGACAGGTTGGCTCCATGGTACAGCATTTTGATGAGGGCTGTTGTCCTGTCTGTGTTGTGAAAGAAATCAAGTCACAGATGTTAACTGTGCTTTTCTGTGGACTCTTAAGTAGGGTGAGTAACTGTCTGATAATTTTATATTGCTGATTTGGTTGGCAGCATTTTAAAGAGAGGCTGAACAAAAACAGGTGCATTCGGAGAGGTGCATGGACACTAGTTTCAGGGGGGTTTGATGCTTCAAAACAGTGCTCCTAGAACTGGATTTATATGGGTTTATTTCAGACACTTATGTGGGTTTATTTTAGACACTCGCCAGAGGGTCTTGAGATGCAGTCATGTTTGGTCAGGATGGGGATTCAGCCTGCTAAAGGTTGGAGTCATTCTTATGAAGACCCCTGAAAGAGTCCTTCAGTAACTGAGCTCTGCACTGTGGTTATTGGTGCTTCATAGCTTTGAAAAGGTCTTATCTATCATATTTAGTTTTCATTAATACCTTCCATAGGTATTTCAAGCACCTAAAGTCAGGGGGGAGAATCTGTGGTGTTATTCCTGACTGAAACAGGGGTTAAGTCTGCACATTCCGACAGGAATGAAGTTACTAAAGCCAGGATTTTTGCATTGGCTAGTTTGCTCTTACTTCATGTTTATGTCGTCCTTAGAGGCTCTTAGAAGTGTACTCTGAATCCTTACCCATTGACTGGTTTAGTGAGATACTTTGTCTATGTGATGTTCCATAATTTAACATAATCTCACAACAAAATGATGTCTTTTTTCCTTTTTCTAGCTGTTTTCCTTTCCTTTCCTTTCTCCATTTCAGCCAAAGCAAATTATCTTGACAAATATTTGACCTCACTGACTATGCTTGAGACCATGGCACAGTTGATGGTGTTTTCAGCTCTGGGATGCTCATCAATAAACAGGTTGACACTGGAGTTACTAGTACCCTGATTCTTGGTATTTCTTGAAAGTCTCTACTGCAGGTGGTTCAGCAGCTAGGATTTCTTAGAATTTAAAAACATGTACAAGCAAGAGAGTAGAACTACTTATTATGTGGAGTAATGATTTCATATTATAAAAGCTTTTAACTCAGAGGGAAAACCATCTGGTTAAAAATATGTCCATTTTTCTCATTTCAAGTATAACCCCAGGGTTGTTTTTCTCATTTGATTTCTGACTGCTTTTGATTTCATCTGGGAACTTGTTAATAATTTGTGGCAGTCAAAGCCAGCAACAGCTAACAGCAAAAATGAGAGTTAATTTTGGAATACTCTTGTCTCTCATTCTCCTCTATTATCCTATAAAATACTAAGTGAACCTGTTATTACTTTTCTGAAATTAAATTATTAGAGGTAAGCAGTGTACTTTTTTTGTGGTTTTCATCTTTCCAGCAATGTCTTCTACAGGTAGTCTAATATGTATGGTGTGGAAATATCCACGGATTCAAGAAATGGGTATCAAATAAGTCGAAGTATGACTTCCTGCTCTGTTTATAAATGCTATTATGTTTTAGAAACTATTTATATTCCTGCTTCTATATTATTTTTGTTTTTAATTTTTAACAGAGATTGAACTGTTTCTGAATGTGTAGTAGAAAACACTCGATTTCATAATTGAGGACCAGTTGTTCCTCTTGATATAAGAGATGTAAGTCTGCTTTGTTCAAGGACTGTTTCTTGTTGTGTAGCTGTAATGAAGGGAACAGATTGTGTAATGATACTCCAAGAATGAAGAGTTGAACAGGGGTGGCAGGCAGAAGGGTTGTTTAGCTGATGCTCAGATGGACAAATGGCCTTCTGTTAAGTACGGGGTAATTGAAGGAGAGAAGCAGAGATTGTGTCACCAGGCTTGCCTGGGTATCTCTCTGTCTCCACTTACACCTGCACTTTATAGTGTGATGGAATATGAAGTGCAAGAGCAAGGATTAGACCAGCTCAGGTCCTGGGAAGGTCCATCTCCGGCAAATTCCACCTCCTGACAGCAGCCCAGACAGACATCTCCTATCCTGGATGAGGTGAATTCAGCACTGACTGCTGTGTTGTAGCCCATTGCTGCCTTGTGCAGTGCTGTAACTAAATACAGGTCCCATTACATGTCTTAAGTAAAAGGCAGTTTATTGAAATCTAAAAGTATAATAAGTAACTGCGTATCAAGATTTATTCTTGTTACCAACAGCTGCTAAGTTACCATCTGATGACTCTGGTTGCCTAAGTGTTATCACTTAGCTGGATTTTAAAGACGGTGTGGACCTTTAGTTCAGCACAAGCCTGACTTGTATAAAATTTTCTGTTCAAAGGTTTAATGAAGTCCAGAGTTTTCCCTCTGCGTTTTTGCCTGTTTGGCAGCTCTGGTGTGTGAAAGTAATAAATGAAATTGAAATGGCTTTTTCATTGTGGCTCTGGGCTATAAGACTTTTCACACCTGGCTGTACACAGGAATGTCTTTGAAATCATAACTCTTCTTTTAGAGGAAGTGGAGGGATGTGCGTGACTGACACAGCTGGCTTTTCTGCGTATTGTCTTCAAAGAAGCTCTTTTTTATTACTTCTCCAGTGGTAAAAGAAGAAGTAAAAATTAATCCAGAGAAACCCTAATCTCTCAAGCATTTTTATAGATTGCATCTCATGGTTGGTTTGTGTTTTTTTCCCCAATCTTCTTGTATGTGGCGAATGTAGTAAAACTGTTCTGTATGAAACCTGTTTAATTGTTAAGACAGGTTTATAAAATCCTGCCACAGTCCCACAAAAGGATTTTGTCTGCTTGCTTTCTGAGTCTAACTAACCCTGAAAGCTCCCACACACTAACATCACACCTGCAGCTTGGCTGCAGACACAGGTTCAAGTGAAGGCAATGCAAAGTTAATTGTAGTCATGGTGATGATTTTTGGAAATAATGTTCATCTTTTGTCGTACAATCTACTTGGGAGAATTTTGTGCTCAGTATGTAGGCAAGCCATGTCAGGGCTCAACTCAAGAAATTTTCATTTTTCCCTGGCATATCCAGAAAATGCAGGACTTACTTCAGGCTTGAATCTTTACCATTTGGAATGAAATGCTTAAATCTGTGGTGTATCAGCATAAATAGGTGACCAAACTGATTCCATCTGAAGCATTCAAAGCCACTGAGCTCAGAGGACTTCACTGTACAACGCTTCCATGGGATAGACCACGTGGATCTTAAAATTAATCCTGTTTGCTTTTTTCACTTGTTTTTCAATGAAAGATTTCCAATCTTTCTGAATGTATGCATGTTATTTACATCCCAGATGTAAAGAACTTTATTTTTGAGCCTTCAACTTCAGTTTTTTTCTGAACCTACAAAATCAGCAGCTGTACAAATGTAATCGAATTGGGAAATAAGACTTTTTTCTGGTATTGACTGTGAATTCCTTTGGACTGTGCTGTGCCTGACCCTTAAAACATGCAGAGGTGGGGAACTGGAGCAGAGGAGTGAGCAGGAAGGTTTCGCTCTTTCTTTTATCTGCACTCAAGCCAATATAGCACTCAATTCGTGCTCTTCTTTTGGAGGAAGATGGAGTCATAGACATCTAAGAAAACCAAACACAACAGCCCCCCAAAAAAAATCAATCTAAGACCCACAGCAAGAATACCCTAACTGAAAGTAGCTGGTACTGTGCATGCTGCAGAAAAGCAGTGTAAGACAGTACAGTAATAAAACCAAAATGAATGATGTGCAGCTTCTTGTGTTTTTTATTAATGCTTTAAGAACCTAGTGTGCTAGAACTGAGAAGCTGAATTTTTGTCAAGAATTTTTGACATACAGAAGTGGCAGAGAGAGGTCAAATAAAACCTTAAATACCTGAAGTCCCGTTAGTGCAGGAAATGGTTTGGTATATCTAGAGGATTCTGATAAGTAAATTTGCTGTGTTGCAGAAGGTGGTGCTGGTTCCTTTCAGGTAGTCCCTGGAGGTCTGATGTGAGAAAGATCTATCCAAATTTCACAAATGGGCATTGGTTTAGTCTCTACTGTTTCAGTTAGACATATAAAGATAATGTTTACTGGCACAGATTGTATTCATGCTCTTTCATTCTTCAGGGTCTGTATTTCTAGGCAGATACTCAGACTACAATCCTGAATATGTTTGCCATACAACAAAATAGACCAAAGATAGATACACCGTTGCCCTGGCAAATCTGGAGCTTCTATATCTGTGGTACTTGTTTTATAATGATCTGTTGGATGACTGTGCTGCTGAATGAAACATAGTCGTTGATTTCCTCAGTTAGGATTGATGAGAAATAGCCACTGATGCAACATGTAGCCATTTCTTCTTTAGAAAGACCATTAGAAATGAGTAATGTCCCTTATTTTCAATGGCCTTTTCAGGTTTACTTTTGCTCTATGTGCAAGGTGGCAGTTCTATGCAAGTATTCCTGCTGCTTCTGCAATGTTTAAATGAGTGAACAAGATGTGTTTTATCCTTCTGAACTTGCGTGTTTCTTTGCCTAAGGCAAATTTTCATCAAGGGCAGTTTCTCTAGGCATTTTCCACAATAATGTACAACTGAAGATTTGATTAGGCTGTTGCTGAAAGATGTTAAAACACGTGTTTTTTCCAGTCCTTGATTCAGAAGGCGTATGCACCTGACTCATTCCCCAGTGTCAGCAGTCAGAGGAAACTAGTTTGAGTTTGGAATTGCATCTGGAATCTGAAGACATTTAGATGCTCTTTCTTTCACTGAGGACACCTTACCTGTCTCTCCTGTTCATGATTTTTCTTTGGTGAGGTTGAGAAGCACCGTCCTTCTTACAGGTGGTACATTTGTGCAGAGGTGGCCTGCCTGAGCCTCGCAGCAACTCAATAGTCTTGCTGGGAGAGAAGTGTCTGAGACTGAGGTTTGGATACCTGAAACTTATTATTTAGGGCTTTCCTGGTTATGATTGTTTCAGAGTAAACTGAATTAAAGAACTGTAGGTGAATCTGGTGGGTGCAGAACTGCTTCATTTTTCTTCTTTAGGAGAGGTTTCTTTGAAAGCTGTTAGTTGCCCTAGAAAAAAATAAGGAAAACCTCCCCTCTCCTCAGGTTCCAGGAATACATTGCTGATTACATGCAAAATAAATTAAGAGAAGAACAGATCCAAAATGGCAATAAAAAAGGATTATTGTATCCGGAAGTTTGTTTGAGGCCATGAATGCCAAATTATGTCTGGATGTTCATTCAAAGCTCTGTCTCTAGGAGACAGACGCAGTCTCCTGCATACTTTTGAGCTTTTAGAAATAGGATTTTGTTGATTTCATGTGTATGTGAGTAGCAGATACTGGAAAGCTGTATGTATGGTCTTTTTTACAGTCCTATAATTCTATTACTGAGAATTAGGAACAATTGCATTAAAGCACTTTCATTGGTGGGTTTGTGTGTCTTTTGTTTTTGTCTTTTTTTTTTTTTTTTTTAATCAGTTGCCCCTCCATGCTATCTGATAAAATGCATCCTGCTTTGTGCTCTTTATTATTGATGGCCATGCTGTGAGAAGGTGATTTGGAGCAGTAAGCATAGTGTGCTTGTCAAATACATCACTCCTGCAAAAGGTGGCAGTGTATGGGGAGAATATACAGCAAATGAAACAAAGAAAGGTTTTTATTGAGGAAAGCCACTTTAACAGCATAAAGGTTAAGAGCTAAGGTTGAGAAATGCTGCAGTGTTGCTGTTAAAATGTCATGTTATTGAATCAAGGGTGCATGTGGTATGAGATCTTTCAAACACTTGATTATAAATACTTTCTGTATTGATTTCTTTCAAATGTTCCTAATGACTCTTAATTGTTGCCAATGTAACTGTTTCTCATTGCTTGCTTTGTGGACTCATGTTTTGTTTAATGAGAACATGTTGGGGTTTTTTTATTTTGTGAACAGGCTTACATAGTTATTTCTGAGGTTTTCTGTGCTTAGTGTGACACACAGAAATTAATGCATTTTTCATAAAGATGAAAAGGCAAACATGATAGTATAATTCCTTTTTATATACTCTAAATATGGGAAGATCAAAAATCAGATGTGTTCTCTGCTTTACAATATTTATTATAAAGTATCAGAAAGTTCATTTATTCTTTACCTGGCAACATAAATTCACAAGCTTTTTGATGTTCAGTTCCTGCCAGCTTCCATTGTAGTTTGGATATAAAAACAAACAAGCAAAAACCAAATATGTTACGGGGTTTGCTTATGAGGTTTTGTGTTAGTGATGTACCCAACATCAAATAAGAACACTACAACAGATGCAGTGGCAGAATTAAATTATCAGAGTTTGCTTTAGCAATAGGTCCTTTATTCTCTTCCAGCCTGTGGTCACAAATAGAAGCAAATGTTGGTCTAATTGCACAACCTTTTTCTCCTCTTTCTTAAATATGGTGAATTACTATAAAAGGGTAGAGCAGCAGAAGTGGACAGGAGAATGTGGCTTTGTCCATTGTACTGCACCACCACATGTAAGCAGTGAAATCAGACAGCAGTTACTTTGTCTTTGTTAGAGCCAAGTAAAAAAAATCAGCTTCTGCCAAGCCCTTGACAGCTAGGCCAGTTTTTCCTTATAAATTGTATACTGATGTTTAAAGAAATGTTAGTAAAATACTTACATAGGGCTTGAGAAACTGTTGATTGTATTGAAGAAAAATGGAGTTACTGCAAAACTGAAGTGGAATGTGCCCCTGCTCTTCCTGTTCACTTTATAACTTGGCTGATGAGGTGAATTTTATTCAGAAATAGCCCATAGCATAGTGCTGGGGTCCAAAATCTGGAACTTAGTGCCATATTAGGTATAACAGCAATCAGTTGCAATTTTGTTGGAATGATTACACATGGGGAGTGGAATTTGAAACATGAACATGGCTACTAGCACAAAAATGTCATTCTTATGGTTATTTAGCATTTAATTGTTTGGACAAATTTCTTCATATTAACAGAGTTTCTAACACTCTCCTATTATCTTGCATCATTAGCTTGTGAAGTTGTTTCACTGACTGAGCAAAGTTGACATAATTTGGATTAAAAATAGTGCTATTCTTAGATGAAAGCAGACAGTTTTGACTAATAGAGCTAGCGGAATTAAGGGGAAGAACTTAGGTACTATCCTAAAAAGTCTGTCGTATGTATTTGTCAGTGAAGACCTTGTCACTGTGTCTGTGTGCAGTTTTACACATATTACTGTTTTAAATTGCAGTTAAGAATTCCTAAATAGCTAGCGAAGGCCCCACTTGTCTAATCAGCATCTCTGCTCCAGGAGCAGCCAGAAATTCAAGGCAAACATAGCAGTATCTGGGGTATGGCATTAATCCCAATTTAGCTGCTGCTTGCTGCCTCTAGCTTGCAGTTACTGGAAGGCTGGTACAGGGCACCAACAAAGAGCAAGGGAGAGTGTTTCAAATGGATAAATAAACAAGAAGTTCTGGCTGCTGTTGAAACTGTCTAGGAAAGGATTCTGCAGGACAATGACGACCTGTAAGCAAGGCTTAGGGGAAATGGTGCTCAGCTCCAAAGTACCTTGTTATAGCACTGCAGAAGCCACGACATTAGAGCAGAATGTGATTTTTATCTGCCCCACCACACATTATATAATAGCTTTATTGGCATTATACTTTAGAGGAAGCAAGTGCTTTTCTTTTCCACCCTTTCAAAATTAAGGAGTGCCCCCTTTTTAAAAAAGCAATTCTCCTGCACCCAGTTGACAAGACTGTACTCTTTAAACCTTGCTTTGAACATAGGCTATGTATGCTTTGGAAAGCACAGGCAGAGTCATCTGTGACTGAATTCCTCTTTATCTATGCACACTTTGAAGAAAGTCAGGCTTTGTGAAGGTATTTTTCTTGCCAGCCCTTGTTCTTTTGGGTGACTTTAACATGCTGGATGTCTGCTGGGAACTCAACACAGCAGAGAAGATGCCGTCTAGGAGATTCCTAGAGTGTATGGAGGACAATTTCCTGTTGCAGCTGATAAATGAACCTATCAGGGCTAGGGCCCCGCTAGATCTGCTGTTTGCAAACAGAGAAGGGCTGGTGGGAGATGTTGGAGGCCATCTGGGGTGCAGTCACCTTGTAATGGTAGAGTTTTCAACACTCAGTGAAACAAGGAAGGACATCAACAAAACCCTGGACATCTTGAGGGCAGACTTTGGCCTATTCAGGAGGCTGGTTCAGAGAGTACCTTGGGAAACAGTCCCTGAAAGCAAAGGGGTCAGGAAGGATGAACATACTTCAGGAAAGAACTCTTGAAGGTGCAGGAGCAGCTGTCCCTGTGTGCTGACAGGTGAGCTGGTGGGGAAGATGACTGACCTGGCTGGGCAGGGAGCTTTTGCAGGAAATTAGGGAAAAAAGTAGTTTACCACTTTTGGAAAAAGGGGCAGGCAACTCAGGAAGTGTTTAAGGACCATGTAGAAGGAAAATCAGAATGGCAAAAGCTCAGTTAGAACTTAGTGTGGCCACTTCTCTAAAGGATAATAAAAATGTTTTATAAATACATCAGTAGCAAAAGGAGGGGCATGGAAAACCTCTATTTTTTATTGCACCTGGTGGAGGGATTATAGTGACCAAAGATGAGGAAAAGGTTGAGGTACTTAACACCTTCTTTGCCTCAGTTTTCAACCATAAGACAGGTCGTCCCCAGGACAGCCAGCCTCCTGAGCTGGCAGACAGGGATGGGGAGGAGAACAGTCCCCCTGTAATCCAGGAGGAAGCAGCTATGGACCTGCTGAGCCATGGGGATCCTCACAAGTCTATGGGACCAGATGGGATCCATCCTAGGGGGATGAGGAGCTGGCAGAAGAGCTCCCCAAGCTGCTCTCCATCATTTACCGACAGTCCTGGCTCACTGGGCAGGTCCCAGATGACTGGAAGTTGGCAAATGTCCCCCAGTCCACAAAAAGGGCCAGAAGGAGGACCTGGGAAACTACAGGCCTTGCCAGCCTGACCTCGGTGCCTGGCAGGGTTAAGGAACAGAC
>JAWWEE010000085.1:61835561-61861372 GCA_035221455.1 Xenops minutus
AGGGAAGTTTTCCTGTCTTCACACCAATGACTCAGCTGTGATAACTCCCCTCCAGGGAGGCATTAGCACCTTCACACACACCTGAGGGGTCATGTCTGCCAATAGGCTATCAAGGAGTATCCCATGACTCATAGAGTAAATCACTCATTGGGAAACTCCCTGCCCTGGGGGGTAGGTACTGGGCATTCCCTGAACCTGAGCATATCTAATCTTGGGGTTTGGGGACTTCGGGTACCACTTGTGGGATCCAGAGGAGGACCTGAACCTTGGCAGGACTGGAATTGCCACTCTTGACCGGACTGTGACCATCATCGTCACCAACGGGTTCTTTTTACTTTCCTTTTACTTTGTACTCAGGGGGACCACATGGCACTCAGTACAGGGGCTAATGAACTCCATTCTATTTGTGCCCCACAGTGCTGGGTTGTACATCTGTTTTTTCGGGGTCAGACGGATTTTTCCTCTGCATCATTGTACTTATTGTGATCTTTTTATGAAATTGTAGTTCTGACTTGGAATCTCTTTTTGAGTTGGGTTCGTTTCTCCTGCTGGTTTACCTTTAAACTAGCACAGTTGAGTACTGAGCATAGAGTATGGTCAAGCATTTTTTAAAGTGACAAAAGAAGGGGTGGGAACAGTGCATGTGTTTTGCATCTGAGCCTAGAGGGGATTGTTTATTGCCTTTGGAATGCACACATGGTTTGTTGTGATGTAGACTGTCAGATCCATTCCTGCTACAAATAAATCAATGAGTTTGAGCCAGGGATTTGTTTATTTTCTGATTTTAATTATCAGAAGAAATAAAAGAGACTTTGCACTGACAAAGAAACACACCAAGTCAAGGAAATCTTCCCTGAATTGTTTTGGAGGGCAACAAAAAACCCAAAACCAAAACCACCAAAAAACCTTTGCTTGTCTTGTGTAAAAACATGATTTTTTCAGGGATAGCATTTCCATTAGTGATACTTCAGTGGATCTGTCATGATCTGGCATCATTCTGTGCAAAAATACTCATTGGAAAATGTGTCTTTCAAAATCTCAGTTTCATGTCTCAGTTGAAAAGATTTCTCCAGACAAATTCTGATATTTAGCTGTGCATTTCTGGCTGATAATCAGAGCCAGATGAATTGTTTATTGTATGTACTATTTTTCTAAATTCACCTGTGAAAGAGGACAGTTGTGAATTATTGATGATTGAGTCCAGAATTGCTTCATAAATTTGTTTGTAAACAGTCTTCTCACCACACAAAAGCTTATTAGAGGTTTATGGGTAAAATATACCTGGCTTTTAGAAAAAAATGAAATCCATTGGAGTTCTATCAGCACTACATATGATCTAATATTTAGTATCTTCTAATTCTTTCCATTGTTACTAAGTTTTTGAATTTTTGGTGTTCTTAGATCAGCAAGAATTGTGCCGAGTAGTAGCTGAAGATATTTAGTATCTTATAAGTTTAAGTAAACTTTTTAAGTAAAATATTTTATTATACAGAACTGTGAGCATGTCTTCAGGAAAATGTTTCATTTGCAGACATCATCTGTCTTATTTGTACAAAAATAGTCTTCTTATTTTGTAAATTTTTCTACTTCTCACTGTATCAGTATAGCATAAAAAGTATTGAACATCTTAAGGAAACAAAATGCTGAATTCTTAGAAAAGCTGAACATCTGTGTTTTTTTTGAGTTCGAAGGAATTTTCATTGTTTCTGAATTCCTGGGAGGTACGTCAGAAGGATTTCAAAACATGGCAGTTTTAAAGGCAAAGCTTTAACATCCTGTGAGCAAAAGAAGACATGACAGCAGAACAGAAAGAAAATAAGTCCATTTATTTTTATTATAGCAAAATACTCTTTCTCATGGTTCCAAAGAATGTTTTACTGCATTTTTTCCACAGAAAAATAGCTCAATTCTTTTCTATTTAGTCTTTTTTTTTTTTTAAATAGAATACTACATTGAAACCTAAAAGGCTGACTGCTGCTTTTAAGTAAACTAAATGAAGTGCTTTTATTGCAAGAAGTGTTGTATTTCCAAAATAGCTAAAGCAATCTCTTTGCAGACAAAGAAATTGTTTTGATGGAAAGTCTAATTCTTGTCAGTTTGAAGTAAAACCAATAATTTTTTTAACATACAAACCCTATTTTTTTTCCAGAAATACCATAGAAAGAAAACAAACTCATGTATCAAAACTATTGAAAATGGAAATCCTAATGTAATAATTTTTAGACTGAAATCTACTAATGCTTTGATTCTTTGAACTCATTGGTGAGTTGTACAACTAGAACATTTTCTTTTTTCAAGCAGACAAAGTTGTATTCCCAAGAAAGGTTTGGAAAATGGGATTTGTAAAGTGGATGCTGCTTGCATGAGTAATTAAAGATCAAAAGTTCATTCTGCCCCATAGTCTGGGACAAGAAGGGCTAATCTAAAGAGAGAGAGATGTGCACATATTCTGCTGTGAAGTCCCAGAAGGGCATCCTGGGCTGAAAAAGAAAGGGCATCTTGGGCTTAAAGAATGTGGAAACATGGAGCATGAAAAGTACAATAGGAACAAACCTTTCAGACTACAAAAGAAGCAAAGAAGGCTAAGCACCCAACCAAGAAAGCCTCTTTTTCTTATGAAAAAGCTCCTATAAAGGCAGCACCTGAACAGCAGATTGAGGTTTCCGTGTTGGTGGAGCATCTTAACTTGCCAGACCCTTGGCTTTGTTGAGTCTGTGACTGACTTTTGGAAGGAAATAATGGTCAATAGCAGATTCCTGGCAAGAGGCATATGAACAGACTGGAAAATAGGGAAATCTCCTTGACATACAATCTGTTTCTGAGCTGCAGGTGCTGTTTTCCTATTCTAAAATGAGGGACTAATCTTCCCTACACAGATGTATTGAGTGGTTCCTGGTACTTCTCAAAACCATTTCAGATTTGCAATTTTCTGCGGCATCTACCAGGACTTGAGCAAAGCATTTTATACTGTGCTACATGACATCCTTGTTTCTAAACTGGAGAGACATATTTGTCCTGGAAGCCAACTGTATGCAGAGCTGTATCCAAAGTAGTCTGTCCAGCAGGTCAAGGGAGGGGATTCTGCCCCTCTGCTCTGCCCTGGCGAGGCCCCACCTGGAGCTCTACATCCAGCTCTGGGGTCTGCAATATAAGAGGGATGTGAACCTGCCAGTGCATGTCTAGAGGAGGACCACGAAGATAATCAAAGGGTGGACCACCTCTGCTACAAGAACAGGCTGGGAGAGGTGGGGCTGTTCAATCTGGGAGTCTCTGGGGAGACCTTACAGCACTTTACAGCACCTAGAGAGGTTACAAAAAAGCTGAAGAGGGACTTTTTACAGAAGTGTGTAATGATAGGACAGGGGGTGTAATGGCTTTAAGCTGAAAGAGAGAACAGGTTTAGAATAAATATTCGGAAGACATTCTTGACAGGGAGAGTGTTGAGACACTGAACAAGTTGCCCAGGGAAGCTGTGGATGCTTCATCGCTGAAAGTGCTCAAGGCTGGGCTGAGTGGGACATTGAGCAACCTGGTGTCCTGGATGGCATTCTCCCCATGGTGGGAGGGGTTGGGAGGTTCCTTCCAACCCAACCATTCTATGATTCTAATAGTGACTCTTTCAGTTTGAGTCTGTCTTGGGTAAAAAAATGTTCTGTTGCCTGCCAGCTTCCCTTGAAGCTCCCTACCTTTTGCACTAGGGCAGGTAGCAAGTAGGCAGCAGCTCTCCAGACTGTCTCTGCCACTTGCTGCTTCCCCATGTTGTCTGTTTTCCAGCCTTTTCAGGTGTCTGTTATACACAGCCTTGCTCTGGAAAATGATGAATTTGTTAATTTCCTACCAGCTTCAGAAGAACTTTAAAATATTCATCACCACAGAGAAGGCAGTTGGCATTTCATCAGATCAAGCTCTTAGCAGAAGGGGCCTCGGAATTAGTAGAGATTTTATGCTAGTCTAAGTGGTTTACTCAGTTTCTAGTTTTGTACGAAATTTAATTTGCTTTTTATTGAGTATATGTCCTTCCAAGTTTTGAGCGGAAACTTGATTGTTAGACTGAGGAGTATGTGTTGCAGACTTTTTTTCTTACTGGAGTGAGTTTTTCACACAAGTTGTATTTCAGAGTGTAGGTCATCTCTCTGCAGCTCTGAGAGAGAAGTTAATTTTCTGTCTGTGAGGTGTAGTGTCTTGCACATGTGGGTAAATTTGTGCATGCACTACACATCTCATATCACTGGAAATGGGTTTCAGTCAGAATTGAAACTTCAGTGGGAGATTTAAATCACATTCTGAGCTAACTCAAGTGTTTTGTGCTTTTAAAATGACCTGAACCCAGTGCTGAATCTGATCAGCCTTCAGGTTTGGTTTGCATGGGAGCTGGGACTTTTACTAGATTTGTAAAAACATTTATGGTGGTGTGCCAGATGCAGTCATGAAAGCACATAATTCTTTCTCAAGCAGACAGCAATAGCTGGGAAAGTCAAATGAGTGGCATGTGATTTGACTGAGACCAGAAGTTTAGCACTTCCTGTGTGATTCCCAGTTATCATCATGCTGGTTCCCAAACTGCCATGTGCTAAACATCAGCTGTATACTAGAGACTGCAGTTTGTCTTGCAAGTTTTGGATCTCAGTTTGAATCTTGTTCTTAGGGTTTCCTTTAATTTCTTCTCTCCTCTCCTTCCACATCTCATTTTTTTACTCTCAGTCGTTTTCTAACACAAACACTGGTTTGTGACATGGAGTAACCTTTTTGGCGTAATGTGTCACTCACTTGACACTGCTGTCTTAATGTGCCACAGCTGCACTCAACCAGGGACTGAATTTTCCTGTTTTGTAAGGTATTTGGTTTTGATAAGCTCCCTCTCCCTTCTCCACAGTGATAGCACAACAAGCTGCAGCTTGAGCATGGCTCGCAGCCTTTTTTTTCCAAGTCTGTGCAGAGCAAACAAAGCAGCTGCTTTCTCACATCACCTATGGAAACAAGGGCAGTGTGTTTCAAGCTGCAGTTGTCGAGAAGAATCCATGATTCCTCATGTAGACACTGAGCAGAAACTCCAAGTCACAGTGCTCCTCTGAGGTTATTCTTTGGTATGGGGAGGTCACTTTTTGGAAAGGCTTTGGAAACATACATGGTAAGTAAAGAAGAGATTGACGGCATCAGTATTGGCTGCCTTTTAGGTCACCTTGAGATGACAGTTTCGTGATAAGTGGTGGCATGACCCTTGTGAGGCATTCCAAAATTCATTCATGGGTCCCACCCGTGCTGTGCAACCACAGCTTTCACGAGTTTGGAGGAAAGGGAGGCTAAAGCCTTCTCTCCCGACACACCTATAATGACAAATGCATACCTAAAACGTGCTGTCTGCTCTTGACACTTCTTGCTCTTGGGCTGCACAGAATGAAGCCAGAAGAAGAGCATTGTCAGGTGGGTCAGTGTAGTTCAGCCTGATGTTGCTTTCCCTCACAGAATTCTGGTTCATCAAGCAAAATAATTTCTGTGGAGATGAAGAAGTTGGACTTTGACCTTCCCTTGCTCTGCTCTTGAGAAGAGTAGAGCTCCTGACAGACTTTCATCCACTGGAAAATGGGATAATTGTGCTTTCTTCCATCTATCTGCACACGTTGTGGCAGCTGTCATCATTTGTATCTCTGCTTTCTGGCTGTTGACTAGGGTTCCTATAGGTCACAGTAGTACAAACAATACTTGTCAATAGAAACAATGCCAGTTGTCATTTGAACAAATGTTTGCATTTGATTATTCTCTAATAAAGTTTGAACTCTGCAGCATTAACATTGTCATGCTCAGTAGCTTGAAATTAGTTTTAGAATATAAGTGAGCAGGAAGCCAAACCAGCCATAGTGCTTTCTGTCCCTGTGATTAGAGATTGTATTTAGTCTGTGGATCCTCTTGTCTTTTTATTCCAAATAAAAAGCACTGTGTAGGCAAGGAACTCCTTATGAATCTAGTGTTACATCTTCACTCTTCAGCATTACATAGGCTTTAAATCATCAAATGCAAACTGCTTTGCAAACTGTAAAAATTTACCAGCTTCCAAATCAAAGCTTCAGAACTTCTCATTGAAAGTCTCTGAGGAGATTTCAAATGCTGAGAAGTACAAACCATTTTTTACATTGTTTATTTTCGTGAGAGGCTCCTCTGATATTAATGAGATAAAAAAACCAAAACACCGAGTTTGTGCAAAGTAAGCCCCCTGGATAGAGTGCTTTCTGAACAAGTTTAATTAGAAAAATATTAATTAGGTACTTCAAGACTATTTTCCAGGAATGGAACAGCTGTTACTCTTTCCTACTCTCCCAAACTGTCTTTGAAGGAATGGAGCAAACTCTGTTTTGTCTCAGAATGGTAACACTTGTTGAGTTGGTTTTGGATTCCAAATGAAGTCAAAACTTGCTAGTCTCACCCTTTCATGACTGTAGTCAAAGGAAGCCTCTTACACTTGGAGAAACAGCTCTTTTCCTCCCTTCCCCCCGCCACTAGTTGCCATTAAAGCTTCCAATATAAAAACAGGGGAAAAGGGGAAGGGAGAAAGCCTGAATGTAAGAAAGAGTCAAAGATTCATAAAAATACTGTGTTATTGTTCACCAAAGACTGTCTTTCAGGTCAGATAGCAAAGCTTAATGATTTTTAAATATAGATTTAACTTGCTATTAGATTCACCGGGAGGTAGAGCTTGAGGCTGTATTAGTTACCTTTTCACACTCCTTTTATGGGATGATTTTTGCAGGAGGAGAATCTATGTTTTATCCTCAGGAGTGATGTAACTTGCTGTGTGGTGAGGCTCAGAGCACTGAGTAGGCACCATCCACTCAGCTGTCCCTGAGGCCATCACCTCACATGCTTTGGGCAGACTGGACAGCTCAAAGAGCTTCAACCATGTCTTCATCAAAGACACAACAGACTTAACAGTGATTGAACAACAAGGAAATATAGACTAAAGGAGCCCCTGATCTTCGGAGTGCTCTGGACTTCAGACAGCCCTTGGTAGTCTGTCTCTCAGCTGCTGTGTGGAAATCACACTGGTAAACAGAATAAGGGTTCGCACTGTATGAGTTAATGAATTATGAGTCAGCTGTGCCATGCCATCTACCTGTTTGATACTCAGCATGTAGCAAACACAGGCTTGTTTCAGGTTAGTATAAGCAGCACTGAAAGTTGTGTAAAATTCACTAAATACAATCTTTGGTCTATTTTGAGACCATAAAAATATTCGGTTACTAATTCTCTAATAGACCATAAATTTTTACCATGCTGGAATTTAATTACGTAGCTGAGCTTCAGATGCAGCAAAGGAGGTTGGTTTGGGCTTGTGCAGATCTAATGAGAGATATTTGAAAAAGTAGAAAGTAAGAATGTGGAAGGAAGCTGAAAGGATCTCTGGGAGTGGGACAATGTGAAGTGGCTACTGCTGGGCACCATAGTACAGTTAGAGATGTAGAAGCTGTGGTAACACAGCTTCATGTTCTTCATGATCTGCTGGAGATTTCGAAGTAGAATCCTGCAGAGACTAATGAGGCTCTAAACAGCTTCACAGCCACACAGTTATCATCTGTTATTTGTGGATCTTCTGTAATGAGAAAAGAAGTAAGACAGGGCATTTCTGCAAAGCAAATATAGCTGCAGTCAAAAGGGCACCCACAAGTGAATGTAGGAATAACATACCTGGACTGTTTCTTCTAAAGAAAATCACAGAATAGTTGGAAGAAATAATATTTTTAGGATGGACAGTAAGGATGATAGTGGATCATACCATGACTTGAAGCATGAATAGAGATGTCTTTTAAAATTATGTGTTCCAAGGTGTGGATTTTCATGCGAGCATGCTCAGATCTCCGTGGAAGATTAATTTTACAGAGAATGTCTTGAGTAAAAATGAGTATAGCCAGGGTGCTTCAGATTCTCTATGAGATGCAAAGCTCAAGTGAGTTGTAGGTCCTAAAAAATTATTCCTGTAGCACAGCAGAGGAGTAAATGAAGACAGGATTTGGTCTTTGCTTCTCTTACCCATTTTTATAAAAGGTATTTTTTTCTAATACCTTAGTTTCTTAAAACATACCCTAGACAGACTTTGTCCAAATCCCAGTCTCCAGTAAACTATGGGAAAAAGAGTGAATCTGTCCTGCTCAAGGTCAGTGAAAAGAGGAAGTCTAGTGTGGTCACCAGCAAGTTGATGCTATAACCCAGAGTACTGATTCTCTGCCAGGTCTCTCAGCTGAGTGATCATGTATTGTAAGTATGGAAGCTGATAGACATTGATCCTAGAGACCTGACTTTTCTCCTTTGCTGAGCATATGTCCCCAGCCAGAAAGAGCTGTTATCTCTGCAGTATCCAGGACTGATGTCTGTTCCTTAAGAACCTGAGAACTGGAGGTTGTCAGACACTTCTTCCTCTCCTGCTTTGTTATTGTCTTCTGCAAAAGTCCAATCTGCTGTAAATTTGGGTATGAATTGATATTTTTTTTCAACACTCTGTGTCTGAGCTTTTGAACCTGCAGTGTCCTAACACTGTACCTCTGGCCAGTTTTCTCGCAGCTTCTACAATATACAAGCAAGTATGACAAAATGACATAAGATCTTGTGGTATGATTGTAGCCTGTTCTTACCTTATTGTCTTAAAAATATGCTATTTTAATTTTTGGACTAAAGCCATGTTAGACTATAAGGCTGAGTTCCAGTGTTGCAGCACTTTTTTCACCAGATCCTGCTGAAAGCATTGGGGTTTTTAATGCAGACCTGTATAAGAGCTGGAGTGCTGTCCTTTTCAGTTGGTGTTGTTCATGAAAGTCTTTTGTCAAATTACTCAGTACCTAAAAAGTATATAGGTGATGATGGAAGTGAAAATCTCACCTGAACATTAACTTTTTATTTTGGCTGAGATAGGAGCAGATGACAAACTCAAAGAGAAAGGTCCTTGGGAAAATAATGTGATGCACAGAAAGGAACTCAGTGATTAGCTGAAATAAATTTAGCATGTGTAATATTAACGGATAATTGACTTCACCAGCTCAGTTTAGATTATTTGCATCTGCAGTTCTCTGGTAATGTATGTGTCCTACTTCACAGTTTTTAATTCGATTTCTTTCTTTGATTTTTTTCTTTGATTTTTTTCTTTAATTCTTTGATTCAAACTTAATTTTTCTTACTATGCATTACAGTTGCAATAGCACCTGGAGCAAAGTACATAGGGGCAGAACCAGAATATTTTATTGTCATTTTTGTTTCATGTTGCTTCTAAAAATCTGTGTTTTTTCGTTTCTGCCCCATTGTCAGAAATATTGTCTGAAATATACTGCCAGAAATACTGTTTGCTTTCAGTGAGTTACACACTGTTCTCACTACACGTTATTTTTTTGGCATTATTGTCAACATGCTCAGTTATTGTAGCTTTAAACTGCAAATTGTTGTGGTTTTCCTCCCTTTTTCTCTTGACATACACCCACTGATACCAGCCCTTCCTGTCTGGAATAGCACTACAATTGCAAAACCATAGCGAAGGCTGAAGCTGCTCTTTCCCTTCTGATAGAACTGAACTTCAACTTCCCACATGGAACTGACTGAAAAAATTCTGCCAGAAAATGTATTTTGACAAAACCCCCGAACTTTTGACCAAAAGAAATATGAGAAAAATATCTGCTTTCCACTGAAAAATGCATTCTACTGAAAATCGAAAAAGTTAGTTGAAAATTTTGTCAGAAGTGTCCCAGGATCACCATGTCCTCCTGGCAAGTGACATACAATGTAGGAGATGTGATGTCTTCAGGGAACTGTTTGTGTTAAAATAATGAAGCACATGAATTAATAATCCCATTAGGTAATGTAGCAGCACTTCCAAATACAGTATGGTAAACATATTCAGCCACATTATGTCAGAATTTGAGGGTGAAGGGTCAGACTTGAAGGAGGGGAGGGCACCGATTTAGAAAAAAAATTCTGTGGCTGATTTGTAAGTTTTCAGCTGTAGGCACTGAAAGAAAACACACACACCACCCCAAACAAACATACACCACCTCCTCTCCATTTTCTGGCCATGTCTATTACTGTATTATGTGGTAGCTCTTCATAGAGAAGATTAATTGAAGGAAACTTGTGTGCAGTAATTCTTTTTCTGTGGTGATAACTAAACTCTGTAATAAATGTAAATGTGTCTGGCTTATTTCCGATGAGGCTTTCATAGCGGCGATCCTGTGTGTATTCTAAGGCTGTGTGAGTGCATTCAAAAAAGAGATGATGCTACAAACAGCTCAGAAAAAGCATATATTGTGTTGACATAGCTTGAAACCTGAGGGACTTCAATGAAAATTCTTGCTATTGTATTCATGAATCAGAAAAGAACACATGTAAAGACATATTTAATCAGCAAAGGGAATTCTGCTGGTTCTAAGTGCTTTGAAGTAATTTTAATGTGAAGATTGGTGGCTTTTTTTTTTGGTTTGTCTCAGCATTTAACTTCTTGTATAACCTGTGTGGGGTGAAAGTACAAATGCAAAGCACAAGTTGAGTGAGTGCTGGAAGTCTCTGGAAGATGTTGAAAAGCATCTACAGACTGAACATTTACAGTCATAAAATGAATTTTTGTTTTTTTTTCTCTGCTTCATACAGCTTGGATTTTAATGTGCAAGCATTCATCAGGGAGCTTGGGAAATGAGGTTGTCACTATTATACTTACTTCCCTTTTCATATGGTTGCCTGGCTTCTCTTGTTACAGATGCCCCTTGACACAACAGTCACCTGCTGTATAAAATCAGGGTCTGCAAGTGAAGATGGTTAGTTCTTCCTGGTTCCATCTCGCTTAAAAAACACAACAGGACAAGCAGGTCAAATAGTTTCATCTTTGCAAATATCCAGGAATGACTGAACCCTATGGAATGAAAAAGAATGGGCAAAGATTTGTGATGATGCTTTGATTCTTTGAGCAGCAAGGCGAAAGCTCTATCTCCTGATTTCCTGGTCTGACTGCTCTATAGGCATTCTTGCTATATAGCTTCATGTTTGCCTGCTGTGACCATGGGATTTACTGCTTCTGTAGTGTGTCTCAGGTTCCATATCAAAAGTAGCCTTGATTTATAATGTAAACAGAAACCTGAGCGTTTTTTATATGTCATGTCTAAGAATCAGAAGTCTTCATTTCTTTTTCTCAAAGAATGAAACAAAACCTGTACAGGCAGTAGCTGTAATCCCAGATGAACAAACACATGTGACTTTGAGTCCTGAACCTTTGAAGCTTTATGTGCGTAAACAAGGCTTCAAACCAAGACCAACCTCTGGCATTAAAACTTTGACTTGCATTGATATGAAAGTTTCTGCTTCTCAGAACTGCTGGGCAAACTTTGTGAGATTACAGGCACCTTTATTTATTTGCAAAGGTTTGCTATGGGATGTATTGGGCCTGTGGCAATCAGTGTGAAGGCAGAAAGTATCTGGTAGGGGAGACTTCAGTGATCTCACTGAGCTGCCTTTGGTGTTCTTGTACATAGAGCCCATGGTTATTTTATAGTTTTATAAGAATGCTTTTTATTTCATTCATCTGATTGCCTTCATGTCCTTACCCTCATAATGGCTTTCACAACTGTCCAGAGAAACTGTAAGACTTTGAAGTGTTTCAAAAGGACTTTTAATTTGTCTGTCCTTGTAAATTTGAATACAGCAGGAACAGTGTTCCTGCATTTTTTCCCTGCACCAGAACAAGTTAAGGCGGCTACGCTGATCACAGCAAGAAAGTGGAGGGGAAAAGAAGCCGTAACAGTGTAATACCTCAACCTCTTGTCACATCCCCAGTGAGGATGGGGATGTCTGTAGATCCTTTGCTTTAGATTTAGTACTGCTACATATGTCTTGAAGTGGAAGGGTTGTACAATGGTTTTGCAATGCTTGCAATCTCTGCAAAAATACCAAGACACAAAGGACCAAGGCCATGTCTGGTTGTATGTCTCTCTTAGATCGTGGCAGAGGGAGGTGTAAACTAATCCTGTGGAGCTGTAAACTAGTCCTGTATAGTCTAGATGGGGATCAAATGCCCTGTATCTCAGGCAAAGCAGGGAAGTTGATACAAAAGTTATGACAAATGTTACAGCCTTTGTTAGCTGGTCTATTGTACGTTCTTAACGGCTTGCTAATTCATGAAAAACTATTTCTTCCACTGTATGCCTGGGGGCCAGAAAGGGTTTGTAGTGTGAGTCAAGAGTGGACCACCCAGTCCAGCCTCTCTGATGGGTTCGGTAATTGACTGTGGAATTGCAGCTAGGAGCAGAATTTTGATTTGAACTGATGAAACAGCTTCTATTCCAGTCTTGTTCTCCAGGGACTGGATACAAAACACCAGAAGAAAAAGATGCAACTCTTTCTAGCGCATCATGTTTGGCAAATTAACTTTTGACCTCTTTGCAGCTTTGTAAAAACATGAGAGTCTTTGGCTCAGGATTTCAGGTTATTAGAAAAAAGCTATTTTTTCCTCTTCCTCTTTTGTCTGTTACGTGTTTGTGAGGTATGAAACAACCTTGATGTATTCAACCAAATAAATGCTGAAAACTCCTTGTGTTCATATTTCTACAGTGTAAAGACTGGCTTATGAGAAAAGCTCAGGGAAGGTGATATGAAAAGAGCATTTATTTTTGACTTCCAGTACTAGCCAGTAGAGATTAACTCTTTTGTGCTTATTTTCAGACTGGATATTTCCATCTGCCCCATGGGGATTACTTCATTGAGCCTATTAAAAAACATCCATTGAAGGAGGGAACACCTCATCCTCATATTATCTATGGGGCAAATAACCTTCAAAATGCTTTAAGGAGAAGACGGGCCACACCGATGGAAAGTGAACAAGCATGTGGATTGAATGGTAAAACTTCTGCTGGATTTCTGCTTATCTGCTCTCTGAATCTTTTTAAGCAGCTTATATTTTCCAGTGGTGTATGCCTTTCCTTCTGCCAGGCGAGATTATGCAAAATGAGAGTATCTCAGTCAAAACACCTCAGGAGACACCCATCTGGGTTCCCTTCTGAAAACATAAATCTTCCCTATGACTGCTGGGATATGTTTTTCACACTACTGATCCTTTCTGCCCCTCAATTTTTCTCCAACCAGAACTGTTCTGTGAGTTTGAAACCTGCATTCTTGAGTAGTTTTGGGATGACAAGATTTGCAGTCAGAATTATTTTCAGTAAAATGTTCTCACTCCGTGCAAATGCTGTCCTTGGCATATAACATCTTCCCCATAATTCATGGTTTAAACTTAGGGTTTCTAGAGTCGCTGTGATAATTTTCAGAATATTTCAAGACTTTTATTTAGTTATTCTGAAAGTGAAGTGTAGGACATCAAACACCAAGATCTTTTTATGTAGAAGTGTAAGTAAGAATATCTTAAATATTGGTGCAGTAAAACTCAGCATCACGTCTTTTGGGAAAACAAACTAACACACTCTTTCTTTCCAGCAATAGTGTATCTCAAGGGTAATTGGGACCTCATAATTACAAAATGAGTTCCTTTATTTAGTAAAATTATTTACTTGATAGATTTCTTACCAAAAAAGTACAGATCTTGTATTGGTTCTCAGATTTTGGAGGCCTTGAAACAGTCTGCACTGAACTCTAGAAAGATATAATATTGGTAGGGATGGATAAAATATAACCTAGATGACATGAGGCCCAAGTTATGTACAAACAGAGCTGTGCAATACACAGGAGTGTGTTTCTGCCTTTCGCAGGTCAGTGATTTAAGAGAAGTTGGTGCTTTTGCAGGGATAGGAAATAAAGGAAGGGATTTAGGAAATTTTTAATCCCCAGTCATGGTTGCTGATGAAGTTTGACTGCAGTGTAATATGAATTGATCAATTTAAAAAGCAAACAAAAACTCAAGCCCACTGTATTTCTGGTCATAGGCCTGCACTGAACTTCTTGCTTGCTGGCCAAGAGTAGAGCAAAATGGTAGGAGGGGGAAACTAGAAAGCCAATGGGGGTGAGGATTATTCAGTCTTTTATGGTACTGGGAAGGTAAAGAGAAAGCCAGAAGAATTAATATGAATGCGCTTTCATTTTATTTTTCATGAAGTAAAAGTATATCTGCTTATTAGAAAGTAAGCCTGGAGCTGAAAAGCCATGAGCATCTAAAGGTGATGTTTATTTTGGCATAAATTAAAATAGCTCCCTGGTTTTCCATTTTTTTCTGGTGACTGCTGGGATAAACGAGAGGAATTAGCTTAGCCTGTGAAGAATGAGGAAATTGTTCTTTCTTACTGTCTTCCAGGTTTCTTTCATGGATGAAATAACATCTGTACACAGTAATTTTAAGTATGGAAAGAAGATAGGAGATAGCAGGGATCATGCTGTGTATTTGCTTTGTGGGGTATGCTTATCTTCTTTCTACCTCTCACTTTCAGCCTCCTGTATCTTTCCTCAAAGTGATGCAGAATGAGACAGAAAAAGTCAGGCTGTACTTGGACACAGGAAAAAAAACTGAGCATAGCTTCCCCAAGATTTAATCATGTAGACTAGCTAAGTCTGCTCTAATAGCATTTTCAGTTTAAACTTTCTGTCTGATGCTATTCATTCTAATGGGACAGAACACTTTCAAGGGATAATATGTTCATGCTATTGCAGGCAAATAAAGGTAGTGTCTTAGGAACTAACAAAGTTGTTATTTATTGCATTATACTGTCATTTATGTTTCTATTTTTAACTGATTCTGTCAGCCCTTAGAGTAAGTAATCAGTGTAAAAAGGTGCATGGGAAAGAAAGCATTTTCTCCATTGCACTTTTGACCTTTGCATGACAGGATATAACAATCATTGTTTCCTCTAAAGACCTTACCTTTTCAGTTGTGTGCTGTATATCCTGGGCTGCATCCAAAGCAGTGTCGCCAGCTGGTCGAGGGAGGTAATTCTGCCCCTCTCCTCTGCTCTGGTGAGACCTCACTGGGAGTGTTGTGTCCAGCTCTGGGATGACCAGCACAGGAAGGACAATGACCTGCCAGAGCAAGTCCAGAGGAGACCCTCGAGATGGTTAGAGAGACCTCTCCTGTAGAAATTGTTTCAGCCTGGAGAAGAGAAGGCTTTGGGGCAACCTAATTGTGGCCTTCCAGTGCCTGGAGGAAGCCTACAGAAAAGATGGAGAGATTTTAATAAGGACATGAAATGATTTTTTGTAAGGATGAGGGGGAATGGCTTCAAACTGAAACAGAGTAAGTTTAGATTAGATATTAGAAAAAAAATTCTTTACTGTGAGGGTGGTGAGGCACTGGAATACGTTGCCCAGAAAAGTTGTATGCCCCATCCCTGGAAGTGTTCAAGGCCAGGCTGGATGGGACTATGAGGAACCTGTTCTTCTGGAAAGTGTCCCTGACCATGACATGGAGTTGGAATTAGACAATCTATCAGGTGCCTTCCAACCCTAGCCATTCTGTGTTTTGTTATCTCATTTCTGTTGTAGTGAGCTCTTCAACAGGGGTAGAAGAAAGACTTCAGTGTCATCTCCTGTTTACACTATGCATTGTCAGAGCAATTGCTCTTGTTAGAAGTAAAATACAGAACAAAAAGGTAAAATGATATAGTTCTTGCTTTTTGTGCTAAATATATTCACTATACAGGCTTTGGTGAATACCTGGTGAATAAATCAATTTTAAATGGGGTAAGATGACTTTTCACCGTTTCAGGATCTCATGTATGTCTTGCTCTTGAGTTTGATGCCAGAAAGCTGCTATACCCACATGATATCATAGATAGCCCAGAGTAATGCCTTTTGGGAGAGGCACTGCTGACTCACGTTCAACTTGCCATCGACCAGAACCCCCACATCCTTTTCCACAGCACTGTCCTCCAGCCTCTCATTCCCCAGTCTATACACACAACCAGAATATGGCACTTGCTTTTGTTAAATTTCATGTGGTTGGTGATTGCTCATCTGTTTAATTTGTTAGCATCAGTGACATTCTTGTGCTCTTGCAATAATTATATTAATTACTTTATAACTGGTAATATCTTTAACAGTTTCAGACATTTGGAGAAAAATCATTGTGATAAATGACATAAATTAAAACACAGGTTTGTGTTGTACACTTTCACTGCTGCTTAGGCAACTGCCAGATGATTCAGTCATTATCTGCATTCAAAACTGAGTTGCTAATCTTGAAAGCAGCATTATGATATTGTACTTTGCTAGCAGCTGTCTTACTGTACCCTTTGAAATATGTGTGAGAAGTAACAGAAATGACAAATGAAAAGCGTCCCTGAGCCTTATAAAGAACTTCTCTAATCCTTTATGCCGGTAGGAGAGGAAACTAAGGATCTGGGAATTTGTTTTGTTTTTCTAAAGAGGCTGTCTTAAAAGCTTGACAGTGTTCTGAGATATAATGCAAGAGAGAAGGAATTATCTTCCCTTCTACAGCCTAAGAGAAGATCTCCCATTTCTTCTACTTGTTTTCATGCAGTCTGTCACAAGGTATTGGTTTTGTCTGTGAGCTGCAAAATAGAGAAATTTAATGAAGTTGTGAATGAAAATGCTGTAATATAATGGAGCTCTTCCTGAGGGCTGCAGAAGGGTCTGATGCAATATGTGCACTTCTTTTTCTTGGTCTGATGACACGGATAGGTTGCTGTCATTCAGAATGAGGGCAATTGAGTTTATTTGCACTGCAAGCCAGTAATTGCTGCAGGAGGCTGTAATATGTAACTAATGAAAGAAAGATTTAGGGTGTTAAAATAGATCTCTCTTCATTGGAGCTTTAGCTATACTGAAGTTGCCACGTGCTTTACCCTCATTTCGGCATTGAAGAGATTTGATAGATCAGAAATTAGGGTTAGTTTGGATTTTACTTGGGTCTCCAACTGCTTGCTTGCAGAGAATTTACAAATCTTAAAACTGAATTTTTTGCATTTGGGCCAATTTTATGTTGGAATTGGGATGGAATAAAGCTCCAATGGAAAAGAGGGGATAAGAGGCTGGCTGCTGTATGAAATGAGTAGAGGGGTGAGGGGAGTTAAAGGAGCAGAGCAACATCACCTGTGCAAACCTGTTTTTCAGTATTTTGAATGGTGGCTTGGTGGCAATAGTTCATTTAACCGATCATTAGAATGCCATGAAGTTGTTTCAGACAGTAGTTACCTGTTCTTCCTAAGGGTTATGTCTAACTGTAGGACTTTATTCAATCATGGTCTTGCTTTTTGATGATTAACTTGATACTATCAAAGGATTCTCCACAGTTTTTATGTCTGCAAGTGTATAGCATAAACTGTAAGTCCTGGCTTTTGACCCTGAAGTTACCTCTGTTTAATCACTTGAAAGAGGGAGAGGAAAAAAAGCCCAAGATAATGTTTTATTCTCAAATAATAGCCTGGTTTTGTTTTTGTTGTTTTGTTTTGTTTTGTTTTTTTTTTTGTTTAGTAGAGTGTTGTGTCTAATGTAAGCAGCTTTGCTTGTTGTCAGAACCCCTGGTAAAAGCTTTGTAGCTTCTGTCTCTTTCAAAGAATGATACTGAACCTTGAACCTTTTTCCTGTATTTGTTTGTTCTGTACTTAGCCACATCAATTACAATTCAGCTTAATTTGCTTGGTTTCTCCAAAGCACATCCTAGGATGAGAAGTTAGACATTGAATTTTGGTAACTGAGATTAATTCAACCTCAGCTGAGGGAAGAGCATCTCTGTCCCTGCATCGCTCTTCTTTCTACAAACTGGCTCTGCTAAGCTGTTTATTAGATGCTTGCCATTAAAAAAAGAGCAAATAGGTACATTCGGTCAGAATGACCTCTATTTTAAAGCACAAACAACAAAACAAAGAGCTTGCAGGAGTACATGGAGTATCTCTCATCTCTGAAAGTTTTCATTGATGTGAAAACAGTGATTGCCTGTTTGTGCAGACAGCAAGAGATTTAGCATATCAGGGGTAGGGTGCCCGGGAAACACAACCAGTTTATTGTAGCAATTGATGAAACAATTGTTGTTAATTGGTATCATATTTCCCTGCTCCCCAGTCAAACTCATGAAATGAAAGCAAAAGATTCTAACTTTAAGGTTTCAAGAATACATTTGTTGGGGTTGGTTTGGTTTGGGTTTTGTTTTCGTTTTTTTTTTTTTTTTTTGGTTGCTCTCAGTGTAGATAGAGGAGAAAAAAATAAAATACTGTATTTTATTCAATTCTTTGTCTCCAGTTAAATGAATGAAGAGTCAAAACCAGAGCTTTATCCAAGTGGATCCAAAGTCTGTGCTGAGCAGGGGCCAGAGAAAACTCAATGCTGGCAGAATGCTGGCACCTGCTTTCCCAGTCCCTAATGATTTTCTCATGTTCTTCGCTTTTCTGATGGAATTTTATATTCAATATTTCACTTGCTCCTACTAACTGAAGCAAGGTGCTTTCCCTGAGTGTTTGTTTTGTACAGGAGGTGAGGGAGAAAAATGTGGAAACACAAGATTGTTGTTACAAGGTGATAATTGTCCCTTGTTACCTCCGAAAGGCATCAGAAACATGATACACTACCTCAGTCAATGACGGAGCAAAAAATTCTGTGACAGGCTATTTTCTAAATAATACGAGTCAAAACTATATGAAGATATCCAGCTCCTTCACTGTGATTCAGCAGTCTTTCTGTACAGTCACTGTGCCACTGGAAAGGAATAGTGTTTGCTGCACCATACTTGCTTACTGTGCAGTTTAAAGGATGGACTGTAATGTCTTGCATGTCTTCATTGAAACAGTTGTTTTAACTACTCATCAGGTCAAAGAGTCTCAGTCTGCATCCAGACTGAATTCAGCATTTCTGTGTACTGTTATGGAGGAACATATTGTGCACTGGCTCTATGCCTACAGCTTTCCTTGTCAAACTGTGTGTGATGCAGTTGCACTTGTTGAGTATTGCAATTGATTGGGTAAACAAATGCTTCTGTAATGTAAATGTTAAATTGCTGCAGTACTGATTCAGAGAGCAATAGCATGCTTAAAATTATACTGTTACACATCACGTGCCATCCCTTTCTCTTTTATAGGACAACATTAGCCTTCCATCATGTAAACCGTATTTCCACAGGTGAAATATAAGACCCAGCAACCTAAGCTGCCTTTGGTAAACATTTTTTGATGCAGGAGTCTGACAGTTTCCTCAGAACACTTGACACATGAATAGAGTAGTATTGGCAGAGATGTTCATCCTTCAGTCTGGTTTGGGCCAGATTTCTCAGTCATACTGAACTCGCTGTGAACCTTCTAATAAGTACAATTTTGTGTATTCGGAGAGATGCCTTTGGATGAATTGTACTTGAAAGTCAATCATAATACTCCTCTAAGCATAGATTTTAGCTTTATGATTATTTGGGAATGAGGGGAACTGCATAACTTGCAAGATTATTTTTTCTATCCACTACTACTTCAGTGACCTTGTAAGCTCCCTCCTTTTTTAGGCAGAAGTGGAGCCACAGCTGGACTTACCCCATTCCATGCAATTACTCAGGCTGTACAGGCATTCTGCACTCAGAGTAGGATGAAGTTCTCAGCCCTGCTGCTGGGGGCTTGTGTGCACCATTCTCATAATGAGCTGTGGCAATATCTAGTAGCTTAGAACTTTGTGCTTAGTAGGCACAGCTTCACTAGTCAGCTGTCTGCAAAGGGGCATCATTTGGAGTTCAGAATGTAATTTCTGACACAGGTTTTTATATCTGAATTGGCTTTGCGTTTGATTGCTTGAAACAAAGACCTGCTTCAGCATAGTTTTAGTGACCTACTGAACCTGCTAGCTGGATTCAACTTGTTGTTAAAGACTTCTAGTAGGGTGAGGTTTGTTGCTCACCTTCACTGTGCATAAGTAAAGATTACATGTTGCAGAGTACCTTTGCAGTAATAGCTCTTTATATTGTGCTATTTCTGAACCGTCCTGAAAAAACTGTATGTAAATAACAGACTGGAGGGACACCATTCACTTAAAGATCATTCAGATTATACACAGTATTTTTTCTATAAAGAGGAATTATCCAAAACAAACTTTACGCACGAAACAAGCAAACAAACGTAAAAAAACCAAAGGTGGCCAGAAAATTGCTATACTAAAAGGTATAGCAAATGTTTTTGTTGCTGCCCTTAAATATGGCACTTGTCTGACGACTTTGTGGAACTATTTCTTGCATGTCCAGGTTTCTATGTGAAAGGGCAGGGCTTTGTTTGACTCTCTTTCCATGGGAGTGCAAATTTCAAAGCTCAAACTCAGTTCTAAGTGAACACTTTCAAACTTCCTGGCCTTTTAGTGTGGTAGCTCCCAATAGCTCTTGTCTGTGAAGGAATCTGGCATAGTTTTCTGTAGGCAATGAGCCACAGGGAGTTCAGTTTATTAAAGCTGGTGTTACTGATGAGCCTCCATCTATCGCGTCACAGAAATGGAAGTGAATTAATGGGATCGTGACATCCAACAGGTTATAGTGTCCCTGACTGTAACAGTCTCTAACAGGAAACTGGACAAAGGAAAAAGTCACTCCTAAAACTCTGTCTGAAACTGGAAGCATCCTTTAGCCCGTGTGGCGGTACTTGTGAAGAGCTGAGTGTGACACAGGTCACCCGAAACTGGTGTTCTCCTGAGAGGATTGATCATGCAAGATGCCCGGTGGTAGGAGTTATTAAGCTCTCACATGTGAAGATGCTGTTGGCTGCCTCCTCTGAGATGCCTTGTTGTTATTTATGCTGTTCCTCCCCTGGCTCCTTCTAGCAGTTCACAGATGCCCCTGTCAGCTCCCTCCAGCTGCAGGATGAAGTCTGTCCCTGCTCTGATGTCTCAATGTCTTGTTGTCTGTGTATAGGCTCTTCTTTGGTGGCTTAATCAGGCAAAATGAAATCTTCTGTGCTGAGCTGGAGCAGGAGGACCTCAACAGTCATCTCTCAAAATGTCATGAAGCTGGAAAATGTTGTTATCAGGACTTGCTTCTAAGAATAGAAAACGTTAAAAGCAGTGTGTGTCTGAGATTATCAAGATGTCCTATTAGCATAATTCATTTTGGTGACTGAGCAGCCCCTTCCCAGGCCCAGGCTCGGGGGGAGTCATCATCTGTAAGAGCTGTGCTTTCACTGCTGATGTTTGCTGCAGAAGCACAGCAGGGTTGGGGCTGAGGCTTTGAAGGCTGTACTGCTTAGTAACATCATCTGAAATACAAGACATTTGGCCTCAGCCAAGGACAAGGAGGCCCCTCAGAACACTAGCATGTGCTTTTTCCTTTGAGCACACTAGTGGAGAAATGGAATGGAAAAAAACAACAGCTGGTCCAGAGAAAGGCCAAATAAACTCTGTTGTGTAAGCCCAAAGATAAGAAGGTTATAGCCTATGCAGCATTTCTTAATGATATCATATTAAAGCTGGAAAGAATAGCATTTTATTTTAAGATTAATTCCAGACTGTCTTTCTTTTCTTTCCTTTAATAAACGAAGTTTAAACCAAACTAATTAAAAGGCATAATTTAACTACCACTTCAAAGACCGATTCTGTGAGGAGCTGTTTCTCTCTTACATCACAGGCATTATACATTAATATAGTTGGGGTTCTTTACACTTCTTAAAATGTCTTTCAGACATTTAAAACTGAGATTATAAGTTTCTGGAATTGTGGGTGAACTGTGGTTGCAATTTTCCATGTATAATGGACTTTGGTGTGAGGAATGGTTACTTGTTGACAGTGCAGTCATGAGAACTTGGCCTCTCTGTCTGCAGCATACCTTCAGCATGAAGGTCTTCAGACAAGAGCATGGAGATTGGGAGATGTTAAAAATGAAGCACGGAATTGATTGACTTGACACCTGTCACCCAGTGCTGTCCCCTCTGCCATCCTCCTTTCAAATTTCATGTCACATGATTATGCCAAAAAGATTGTATGGCCTACAGTATTTTAGGGAAATGGGTGTTTGTTTTGGGTGTTTCTAAGGATGGCTGATGAGAAAAGGAGTAGGATCCAGCCATTCTCTTGTACCCTTTTTTACAGGTAATGGCTCATGCTCATCCTGCTCCTCACAGTCCCTTCATAAGGAAAGTAAGTCATTATAACTTCGAGTGATGTCTGAAGAAAGTATTATTTTCTCCATAATTTCAGAGGAAGCAAGGGGAAAAAAAAACAGTTGAAATTTAAATCCTAGAAATGTAATGTGAGAAGCCAAACATCAGGACTCGTGTAATTCATTGCAATAGCTAATAAGATCTGTTATAAAAGTAATGTCATTACCTATTTGTTTACTCTGCTAGTTCAGATAAACGATTTCTGAGTATTACTGTCTCTTGTGCTTCTGGATTTTCTCATAGGCTTGGGTTTAGCTAGAGAACCTGCTTTGGTGCTGCCCTATATCTAAGATCCCAAGACGAGAGCAGGACAGTCACAGTGGCAGACTGGAAGGGGTGAAGCAGACGTAGCTTTCAGCTGAAGTGTGTTTGCCAGATGGTGATGGATTACCCTTCATGTTGGAAGCACAGGATTGCTTTATTTGCTTTCTCATTATGCTATGGGATCCTTCACAGCATGTTTTATACCCCCTTGAAAGTAATTACCTCCTAGAAATTAAGAACTTTCTGAGTTTGCAATTGGTCCCTAGATTGCTGCTTGGCACAAAGGAAAAAGAGGAGAGAGCTGAGCATCCTGCATGTAAAAGGGGTTGCAAAGGGGATGCCAAAGCTGTTGCTAGTGAAGGCTGCTGGGAATGCTGCTAAGCTGGCTGTGCCAATATGGGGGTCTCAGAATTGGCTATTTTTCTTGATTCTCAGGAGGATCTGGCATCGTGGCCTGAATTCTGTTGTATTTCAGCCTGTCTGATGTACCATGTCCAGTATGGTCTCACAAGTTCTTGTTTGTCCTGTATAAACTTACCTTTAGCTGAATCAATGAGAAGGAACCATTTGTGGAATGAGATCATTGGAGAATTCCTGAGAATGTCAATAACACATAAAATAGCTAATATAAGTACCAAATCAGGGTTTCATCTTTAATAAAAACAAGGACACTTCTTTCTGAGCAGGGTTTTGGAGCATTTGGAAAGCACTGATTACTGTCTTGTTTTCTAGCTTTCAAAACCAGTTTCCAGTCCTTTTAGTGCACACTGTCTATTAACTGTGAGAAACTCCTTTGGAGAAAAATAAAGATGAGAACAAATGTGTTTATATCCATAAACTGAATAAAATGTTGAAATGTAGTGCTAAAATAAAACCTGGCAATTTATAAAGGGAACATTAATGGACCTTCTGTTCAGCTACTTGGATGATTGAAAAAGTTTTGTTTAAAAGTTATGAGAGTACTGCAAATGCTTTTTATTTGGTTTTAGACTATGTTTCTTCTACGTCTTTGTCCCTTGAGTGTTTTGCTAACAAATTGTATGATGCGTTTTGTTTGATGTCACTATGACCCACAGTAGGTAGTTCTGTGGCTCACTCAGAGGATGCATTCTGATAAGTTCTGAAGGAAGCAGGGATCTGTCTTCTACATTAATAGATTTAAGATAATACATAGGAAAAAAAAGGGGAAAGTTTAATCTAGATTATTTTCTTGGCATTCTTCTGCCCTTTTGTGTTATAGGTGAGAATTTCAAGGCAGCTAAGAGACAATTTTTAAACTATTGATTATAAAACCAGGAAAATTCTCACTGTCAGTGCTCAGTGAAATAACCTTGTGTATAGTTTAATGAATGCTTCATTAATTTAAATAAGAAAATGCATCCCCATACATTTTTATGTAGATATTTAGGATCTGAGATCAATCAGAACAGTCAGTTCTGCAAATACAAAGTTCTGCCTAGAACCATTTTTTAAAATTAATATTATCTCTTTTATGCTTGAACTTGAAATCGTTTCTGTCTAGTACTTTGTAACTGGACTACCATGTTACAAGTGGAAAATTCTCTCAAATCCAGTCTTGAAAATATGTTTTAAACTGAATTCTGGACTAATTTTCACATCTGAAAGAGTTAAAGTAGACAAACCCATATTGTTGAAATCTACCCAATATTTTTGTGGTTGCAGTTCCAAGGAATAAGGGGCTGCCAGTGGGTGTAGTTTCAACTAAGCTCCCCAATTCCTGTGCATGTGCATGTTCAGTAACCTCTCTCTTGACATCTTGAAAGAGATTATTTGAAAAATGTCACAGTTTAAGCAGTACTTTTTGAAGGCTGAGTAAGAAGCTACTATTTCTTCTAAATGTGAGCATATTTGAGTAACTGAATGATAAAATACTGTGAAAATACTAATCCAGTGGCAGAATGGATAGAGGAAACCTGACATTGTAAGCATGCAGAATAGCCACAAAGGCAGGCAGTTTATATAATGAACATAGAAGAGAATGTCTTCAACGACTTTCAACAATTGAAAAATTGTGTTTAAAAGGTGCCTGTGGTGTTCTCTACACCATATATTCAGGTTTACAGTATTACTTTTTATATGTAAGATAAGTCCAGAGCTGGCATTTACTCTCATAGTGTGACACTATAGATATTCATGTCCACCACTATTACCACACAATGACATCGTGTTTGTGCTAATAAATTAAATACTCTGCCATTCTTTGGCATTGCTGCCAAGTAGCACACAACAGCCTGTGTGCATACATTAAATTTTCTCAGTTTCTTGATTAGAGTGGCCAAACCCTGACTACTGAGACGAATGGCTGGCCTGTGCCCTCTCCTGTGCCATGGTCATTCACACGCTCAAAGCAGGTCTGATGGAAACAAGCACCTGCTTGCTGTTTTTGATTGTCAGAGCTCTTTGGGGGCTGCTAGGGAATGAGCTGAACAGCACTTGCTGAGCTGTCTTTGGCCCAGAACAAATCCAAACAGAATGGAGGCATCAGGTCAGGGTGTGCTGACATCTGAAAAAGAGCTGGCTTGAAAATGGTGTGAGGGGTTCAGATGCCTGGGCTCACTCCTGGGAGTCACAGCTGAGCTGAAACCTTGCCGAGTATTCAGTGAGGGGAGTTGTTTGGTGTTTTGGGAAGAGAGGAGTTGCAGCGAGGGGAGGAAGTGCTGAAGAATGCAGTAGGATCAAGACAAGGAGCAGCACAGTGGTGGGATCATGTGAGATAGCTTTCTGAAATAGTTCCTCAGCCATGCCTTTCACAGACAGTTGCAAACCAAGCTGTGGAGGTTCAGTTTTCGTTAACTTTGGAATTTCTTTGTGAAGGTGAGGCTGTGATCTGGAGAAAGGTCCAGGCCCTGCAGGGAGACTGCATCCTGTTTTGGGACCACCCAGCAGCCTAGGTAAACACAGGAGTGGCATCTTGTTGCTGCGCTGTCCTGCCTGTGTGTGTTTGCTCTGAGCTTCCTTTCTGCCTCCTTTAGAGGAGGCAGGAGCAGCTGGCCCCAGCTGGTTCTGTACTGATCATTTGCAAGCAGAGAGAGATTCAAGTGGCTAATTTTCTGTATTAAGGGAAATGATGAGCCAGTTAGGAGGTCCTGAGGTCCACAGGTTGCCTCTTGGAGACCTACTTGACATTTCTTATTTGTCATGGGGGAGCATAAATAGGCAAAACAGTGGTGGGCATATATTAAGATTTGATTAGTGAGGGATGCTGGAATTAAGGTGCAAAGGAAACCATGTGCCAAACTCAGCAATATAGATTTTATTTAACAGTGAAAGTGAGGTAGAGAGATAGAAAGAAATAATTTCCTTCTGTAGCCTAGAGAGTGTCTGACACAGGCAACTCTGCTCTTTAAGTCCTTACAACATACTGGTTTTGTCACGATGGTGATATTGCAGCCTGTTGCACTGCTGACCACCCTTTTGGTGAAGAAGTTGTTCTTAATGTTGCCTTAAGGAGAGGGGGAAAAAACTTTCCAAGACAACTTTATGTGGGTAAAGTAGAGAAGAGTTCTTTAC
>JAWWEE010000085.1:61861472-61894307 GCA_035221455.1 Xenops minutus
CTGGGCTGTGAGTGCACATGGCCAGGTCATGTCCAGCCTCTCACCCACCAGCACCCCAAGTCCTTCTCAGCAGGGCTACTCTTGGTGCAGCACCTTGCACTTGGCCTTCTTGAACCTCATGAGGTTCCCATGGGCCCACTCTTTGAGCTTGTCCCTCTGGAAGGCATCCCATCCTTCAGGCATGTCAGGCACTTTCATCTTGGTGTCATGCAAAAAATTGCTGAGGATGCACTCGGTCCCTTTGTCTGTGTCATTAATGAAGATATTAAATAACAATGGTCCCAATACGGACCCCGATGGACTCCACTTGTCAATGATGTCCATTGGGACACTAAGCCATTGACCACCCCCACTGATGTGACTGTCCAACCACTTTCTTATCCATCTAACAATCCACACATCAAATCCATCTCTCCCCCTAAATGAAACATGTCATCTGAGCTTGGCAACCAAGCAGGATGTCTTGGTTTCACTGGGACACAACCTCTACATAGTTCAAGTTAACATACTTTTATCAGAACAAGTACTGTTAAGGATGCAACAGTCCTTTTACCAGCAACCTTAATTCACTAATCTAGGGGTAAATATTTACCAGTCGTTCTCTAATAAACAGATGATGAAAGAGGAGAAAGAAAACTGTTGCCCTTGTAGCTCTAATCTAAGGTGGATTTTGCACTCTGTATAAAGCATATTTTCATGCCAGCAGGCAACTCTCATTTCAGAGGAACAGTTGTCATGGGCTATTGCAGAGGATACATAATGTTCTTTCCTCAGAACTTATTTTATTGTTTCCACTATAAACGGTCTTCAGGCTCAAGCATGTGACATCCCCATTTATGTCAGTCAGACATACCCTATAAATCTGTATGGGGACTTGGTAATTACTTGCTAGACCAATTCACCACCAACTTCCTGGCTAGTAAAACACATGCAGGGAAACCAAGAGCTTTCTTGTCTGTGTTCAGCAGATTTCCTGTATCAAACCAGCAAAACATGTCTGGCCACCAGACAATAAAAAGCTTTTCTGGGTAACTGTTTCTTCCTCACCAGATTGATTATTTATTTAAAAAACCCCAAACAAATAATTTAGGGTCAGGATGACACAGAGATATTTTCCTGTGCACTGGAGAGGGGACTGCTCCTTGATCTCATCTGCCAGCCCTAAATACCACATTATGCAGTTTGTACTGCCATAATTGTCACTATATAGTGGAAAACCCTATCAAGAGGAAAGACAGGAAAGGGACCACTCCAGCATCCTATCCAAAACTGCCCTTAAGATAATCACATCACCTTGCAGCTAGGTACCTGATCCAAATGTGAACTATGAAGGAATGGTAGCTGATGAACCACTCAATAGTGAAAATTGTGTCCTGCGAAAAGCACTCACCATCATCTCCCAATGGAAACACTTCATTTCAGAGATATTGAAATTACCAATTTTGACACTGTTCACATTTACTCATGGAACCTGATTTATTTTGAAAAAGGTTTCAAACACTACAATACTCCAGTTTTCAGAAACTAATAATTTTAACATAGTTTGTTCCCATTACCGCTTAATAAAAACTTCACATTTACACAAACTCATTGTTCACCTAGGGTAAAGGTGACTATCTGCACTGGATGGAAAATTTCAACTCCAGTTTTGATTAACTTTCTACAGTTTCAGATCCAGTAAGGGTCATGGCCATGGCAGTCATAGCAGCAGAATAAAAGCTCCCTGAACAAAGCTTTCATTGTATAAGTGGACACTTTTTACCTCCTTGCATGCTTGTAACAGCAGTCAGTGAACCCTGAGGCATGGGTTGCTCAAAGGATTTGTTGAGCTTGACAGAGAACGTTTTTGTGTTCTGTATCTCACCACTCTTTAGGATACCATGAGTCCAACAAGGCATGAAAGACACATTTCCCATTTGGAGGGTGATTGCAGGTCAAGCAGACTGATGCTGAGTCCGAAGGGGTACTGAAGAAGAAAAGGAGCATCAGATCCAAAGCACCAGTATCCCTGCACAGGCAAGCACAGCCTATTCCCAGCAGAGTCCTCACATAAATGAGGGTACCCTTGTCAATCAGGCCATGTGTCCCTCATAGGAGGGCAGAGGGAGCCAGCAAGTTTGCTGAACATGTAACTACGATAATTAGGAGGACCCATTTTTGCTTCCATTAACTACAGCAGGATCTGGCTGCTGCAACATCTCCTCTGCCTCCTTGCCCAAACACACAGGAGCATGAACAGAAATTAAGTAATCCAGGAGCAACAGGAAACTGTCATCTTCCAGGTGAAATGCAGGTAGCACATGCTAACAGGGGGGATGTCTGCTACAAGCAAACTCCTGCCTTGTGCTGGAGCCCAAGGATCCTCTTGGCCTCCCCTCAGCTCAGATATAAGATAAAACTTTCACTTTACATGGATGTGAAGCCAGGACCAGCTAGGCTTAACATCTCATCAGATGGGTAGGAGGATGAAGTCAATCACTTTTCTTCTGCATCCACAGCTATAGGAGCAGGGTGTGGCACAGCCTGCTTTTAGCTAGGGGTAAAATCTTACTGGTGTTTCAGTGTGTTTAGTCATTCCAGTGATTTGCTATGACTACAAGAGCCAGGGCTGTGTCCCATGAAGGTTATGACTAGGAACAGGTACACATGGAAGACAGTTTTCAGCTTTCTTCTGGAGTAAAACACCATTCAATTAGCTTTCAGACAGTAGGCTTTGCAGAAAGGACAGTAATTTTATCAGGAGCACTGTCTGTCTGATTCATGCTCCCACATATTATAACATGACAATATATTTTTATTTCCAGAGCCAAAAAACCAAGAAATATACTTCTAAGTGAACACAGCAGTAACTTAATCTCAAGCTTCATTAGTTCAGCTATTGTATGAAACAGATAAAATATATGGGAGAATAAACAGGAAACATCTCCATTCCTCCCATCTGTGTAAATAAGCATGTGGGGAGATACAAGATTCATTGCACTTCTGTTCACAGCGAGTCCTCATGGCTTTGTAATAAAAGCATTCCCCCTCTGCTAGTTCATTAATGAGCTTCCCTCACAGCTCTCCTTACGGCAGTTTCCCATTAATGCCACATTTGCCATCACTCAAGTATGGCACTGTTGTTCCCAGTGGGAACTTTTTCTATCCCCAGCACTGCAGTAAACAGCAGTGCCCTTTGCCCAGGCCATCTGAAAAACTGGACCACAGATGTGGCATTTTGAAAGAACAGCTCTGGGCACCTGTTCACATCCCAAGGGTTACTGCTACAGTAAAGCCACAGGCTGCCGTGAAGTGCTCCCATAGTGAGTGATCTTCACCTGCTTGGGATTTCCCTCTTCATTTACAGGGAACGGCTTGACTACATATGCAGCCCTTTCTTGCTTCCAGCTTCCCCCAGCCTCTATGCACAGAATATGGTCTCCTTTTCCTAGCAGATAGCACTTACTCAAACCCAAGACAACCCTTAAGTGTTTAGTACCCAATGTTCACTCCTTCTTTCAATTATGAAGACTTCACACTACACTTGAGGAAGTTCAGGGTTTCTGTTCTTTCTATTATGCCTTTATGGAATAGTAGGACTCCTAAAATGTTTGCTTTACTCTGCACCTTGGGCACTGTATTGGCCTATTAATTATGCACCTGAGCTCAACCCATTCCCTTTCAAATCTTGGGGGAACTCAGCTCGCAGTTTCTCACAGAACAGACTATGGGGTAGGTCTTTTTGACTTATCAGCCTTCACGAGGCCCAGAAATACTGTTCCTCACATCATAGACAAAGGGATCAAGTGCAGTCTCAGCAAGTTTTCAGATGACACCAAGCTGAGTGGTGTTGTTGCCACATCTGAAGGACAGAGTGCCATCCAGAGGGACCTGGACAAGCTCAGTAAGTGGGCCCATGGGAACCTCATGAGGTTTAACAAGACCAAGTCCAAGGTGCTGGCCTGGGTCAGGGCAACCCCGGTATCAGCACAGGGTGGGGATGAACAGACCGAGAGCAGCCCTGCTGAGAAGGACTTGGAGTGCTGGTGGGTGAGAGGCTGGACATGACCTGGCCATGTGCACTCACAGCCCAGAAACCAAACATGTCCTGGGCTGCATCCAGAGCAGGGTGGGCAGCAGGGGAGGGAGGGGATTCTGCCCCTCTGCTCTGCTCTGGTGAGACCCCTCTTGGAGCACTGCATCCAGCTCTGGGGTCCCCAGCATAGGAGGGACATGGACCTGCTGGAGTGAGTCCAGAGGAGCACCTCTCCTACAAGGAAAGGCTGAGACAACTGGGATTTTTCAGCCTGGAGAAGAGAAGGCTTTGTGGTGATCTAATGAAGCATTCCAGTACCTGAAGAAAGCCTGCAAGGAAAATGGAGAGGGACTTCTTACAAGGGCAGGTAGTGACAGGACAAGGGGGAATAGCTTCAAACTGAAAGAGACTAGGTTTACCTTGGATATTAGAAAAAACTTCTTTACTATGAAGGTAGTGAGGCACTGAAACAGATTGCCCAGAGAAATTGTTGGATTCCCCATCTCTGGAAGTGTTCAAGGTCAGCATGGTTAGGACTCTCAGTAACCTGGCCTAGTGGAAGGTGATTCTGCCCACAGCAGGGACGCTGAAACTGGGTGATCTTTAAGGTGCCTTCCAGCCAAGACCATTCAATGATTCTGTGATTCCATGAATGATTTTTCAAGCTTTTTGTCTTTTGGTAGCTGCCATATTTGTACCTTCTTCCAAACTCAGGATGGTGCTCTTTCTCTCCATGTCAGGAGTAGACGCAGCCTCCATTAGAAATCTATCCCGCAGAGATGTGCTTGCAAACTTTGGCCAAATCACCTCTCTCTTCCATTAAATGAGATAAATACACTGAGTTTCTTCAGTTTATTCCAAGGCTTATTTCATGGATTCTGATTTTTTCTGCTGTTTTTGAGTGCTTCAAAATGTAGCTTTGAAGTGCGGACACACAAACTTGTAAATTGCAGATCTGGACTTGTCCCTACACAAAACATTGGTATTCTATTACTTTTTCAAGGTCAAATTTTACTTATTACAGATCTTGCATTAGTTATAAACATAAAGTCAGGTGGTAGTTTGCCATTGCTACACTGATATTTCCCCATGCCATGAACTTCAGCATACAGCCTCCCCTCATATATGACCTCTCATCTTTGCTTTTCCTTTTCCTTCCTTTATGAAAGCAGATTTTTAAATTCCACCAACTTTAGCAAGTGACCCAGTTCACCCTATCTAACCAATCTCTTTCATTTACTGTCTAGCCAATTTTTGTCTCATCTTAAAATATTCTCATTACTCATTTTCTGTTTTCTTCCAGATTACCAATAAAGATATTTAATGGCAGAGATATTTTTCTACAGGAGTGAAAAGTGTTTGGCTGACAACTCCCTTGTATATTATTTTTATTATTAATTCTGAATGTGCTTGTGTTTACCATGGTGGTATTTTTTGTGATCAAAATATCACATGAGGCAAATCAAAATGGTTTTTTTTTGCCTGATCTAAACAAGCCTGTCTGCTAGAGGGAAGCTGTGTTAGGATTGTGGCTTTTACTAGGTTAAAGAACCAAGCTAGCATAAACCACAGCCCTATCCTTTGTATCACTGAAATTTCAACTTCAAGGCACACTTGAAACATGCTTAACAACAGCTTTGAGATGTCTTTGATTTCAGGTTTCTGTTAGTGTAACTACTAAGACTTCTTTGAGTGAGATGGCTGGTTGCCATCTTAAATATCCAAAATAAGAAGAAAGCAAAATAGGACATTGTAGATATCAATTTCAGGACATGCTTCTCTGTTGCCTTTTGACACCTCTAACTATGCATTTGAAATCACAGGAATTTTGAAAACTTAAGCAGGTGTTCTTTCAGATCAATGCATTGGAACAGCAAGACTCCAGGAATTTTTTTCAGCAGAGAAAAACATCTGGCTTCTCTTCACACTAATGGCTGATGTGCTGATTGTAAAGCTTCACCTTACAGACATTCCTAGGAAATCCCCTAAGCTGCCTGCCAGGAACTTGCAGGTCCAGTGTTTACAGCTGGATGAAGCCTGGCTTTGAGAACACCTGGAGTGAGGATGGTACTGATGAGTCCCCAGAGGTTATGCGCCTTTGTTTCTGTAGACCATGGGCTGAGACACAGCAGCAAAAAAAAACCCAACTGTTTCTGATGTATGAGCAGGAACAAGGAGCACTGGGGAGTTGTGTGTGCCTGCAGCTTTTCTGGATCCAGTCAGGTGCACTCTCTGCTTGCAGAACCCAGACTGAGCAACCTGTTAGCACATCTGAGGGGTTACCCTGTGGGAGGATCCTGGTTTTAAAAGTCTTCTTGAGCCACTAATTCTGTGTGCTTGAAGATTTGACCAACAGGGAAGCCTGCAATAGAAGATGCAGTGTTCCAGGCTCATATTGAAAAAGGTGCATCCCAATCCCAGGCTGCTACCTTGGTGCACACAGGTATTAATCTAGAGTCTTCTTGCTCTTCTCCAGGGACCATTAGTTGGCCATGGCTCCTACAAAGTAAGACCAAATGATAGGAAGGAAGGAGGGAGGGAGGGAGAGAGGAAGGGAGGGAGCTGGCTGTCCTTATCACTGCCATCATTGAGCAAATAATCCAAAATACCTGTATAGTTGAAGCCAGGAACAGAGCTGCTTTTGATCCAGGGAGAACAGTCTAGCTCAGAAACAGCTTGGAAGGGGAAGTTTATTATTTTGTTTGCAACAAGTTTGGAAGGAGAAGAAGGCAACTTGGAGTTCTGAAAACTTGTGAGAGGAGGCATGTTAACACTGATCCTGTTACAAGTCCGGGTGCTCTTTGGATCTGCTTGCCTGTGTAGTGCCTAGCTGTGATCCCTTCAAATGCATCACAAAAGCAACAGCCATGGGCTTGTGGTCAGACAAAACATCCGTGGAAAGCTCCAAAGCAGTGGAAGTTATTGATGACTGATAGATAAAATGAAGTGAAAATGTGTGCAATATTCATAAGAGAAGGAATTTCGTTGTCTCAGTGAAGGACTTGCTACTTTTCCCTTGTGCCACCACTGTATAAGCCTCTGAACAAGGAATAATTTGCCTTTGAACTGACAGGTTTGGGAACACTTATTTTCAATGATCTAAGATTGCTCTCTGTCTAGCCAATTTATGACTGAAAATACCTCTTTCTATATAAAATACATTATTTCAAATGTCAATGGTATCTAGCTTACAAAATAACAACTGGACTTAGAATGTCTAGACATTTCAAAACTGGAGTTGGTCAGGAGCTTTTTAATGGATGAAAAGAGACTTCACTAAAGATATTTTGTTCAACAGTGGGAACTCCAGAATTAATTTAAGAAAATGACATATTATAGAATGAATGACACCTCATTAGATAAAGAAAAAAAATACTATTATCACAAATATCATCTTCCCTTCAGAGAAAAGACGTGGCAAAGTCGTAGTTTTTACTGTAAAGTTGACAAGCAATGAAAATGTTGACCTGTGCCTATTTGTTTGACCATGTGTGCAGTCCTAGCAGCTACTGAGAAAGAACATCTAGCATGTTTGTAAAATTATGGTATTAACTGTGTTGTCCTGCCTAATTTCCTTTCTGTGCCTACATTTCCCCTCTATAAATACTGGGGGTTACTGCATGGTAACAGATGAGCTGTGCTATCATTCATTATTGTTGTTTGCTGTTAAATAGCCTTTATATCCTGTATGTCATGTGGCACTGGATGTTATTTATTAACATGTGCAACTTCAAACCATGATTCATATGAAATTGCTGTCTCTGAGATCTGAAGACAGTCATAAAATAACCTGTTGAATGTGATTTTTACCTCAAGTACTCTCATGCACCTTTGAAGATGCAGCAAAATAAAACTGAGCAGCAATTTGTAAAATTTTCATCAGCAAGTTTTCCCTTTCCCCATTTTTTAAATGAGAAATGAAATTAAAGTTGCTTTACACTTTTTCTTTTCTTGAAATTCAATCCGTGTTCACACACACACAAAAAAAAAAAAAAAAAAAGAAAAAGAAAAAGAAAAAGAAAAAAAGCTTTGCAGAGCTTTGGGTAATACTCAATGAAGTTTCATGTGTTGAGCAAGTATTCCTTGGGTGAGATTTGCATGACTATATGTTCCCAAGCTGAAAACTGTTCTGAAAACAATTCAGGGTTTTTTTTCAAACAAGTGTCTGCATGTCCATCCTTTTATAGTATCCTTTCCAGTCTCCAGATCAACTCTTCTAGCCACCTGCTGCTGAGTCTGTTTTCATCACATGTGAAACAACATGTGTGATTTCTTCCTAATAGACTTCCTCCATCATCTTTGGAGCCCTTCACGGCAGTCCCTCCAGTACATCCGTGTCATTTCTGCGAGCCCAGCACATTGTGCAGCTGATGTGTCTCACCAGGCTGAGCAGAGGGTCAGGATCCCCTCCCTGGATCTGATGGCAGTGCCCTGCCTAATGGCACCCAGGATGCTGCTGGCCTTTCCTGCAAAGGCACATTGCTGGCTCATATTCACCTTGTCCACCAGGATCCCCTGGTCTTCCTCAGCAAAACTCTGTGAAAAGTATGGACTAGAAACATACTTGGAAAGCTCAGCCTTTTTCAGAGAGTGGATAACTGAAACAACTAATGTTTTCTCATAATTCATCCCTCAATTTTCTCACTCTGCGTTTACAGAAGAGTAACTGAAAGCCAAATGTTTTTGCAGTGGAGATGAAGAAAAAGAAAACCAGCCTGTCTTTCACTGAGTTGTATCTGAGAATGAAAACTATTGGGCTGCAGTTCTTTAGTGAGATTTATTTTTGTGAACTTCTTGTGTGCTGTTATTACAGTGAATAATCCTTGCTAAGGGTGGTGATGCTGCCTTTCCTGCCCAGTGCCTCCCCTCCCCTCCAGGCTCCTCCCCTGTCTCAAGCAATGCTTCTTATCAAGTATAAATGCCTTTTTTCTATGGTGCTGCAGAAACCCATCAATAATAAAAAGTTGTGGGGAGAACAATCTGTCTACCTCCACCATGGGGACTGAAAACCACTTGAGGGAGGCAAAAAGTAAATTGCTAGCTATCAGGCCTTTGATGTTTTTTCCTTTCCAAGAGAATTATATAGATCTTTCTGCACACTCCAGATTTATGTAGCAACACCTTATTGCTCACCCAACCTCTGCAGTTGCAATTATGAAAGAGAACAGAATATAACCTAAAAGAAAAGAAGAGGTGGCATCCAAAGCAGGGTGGGCAGCAGGTGGAGGGAGGTGATTCTCCCCTCTGCTCTGCTCTGATGAGACCCCACCTGGAGCACTGCATCCAGCTGTGGGGTCCCAGCACAGGAAGAACATCGACCTCTTGGAGCCCAGAGGAGCCTACCAAGTTGACCAGAGGGATGGAGCACCTCTCCTATGAGGAAAATCTAAGACAATTGGGATTGCTCATCCTGGAGAAGAGAAGGCTTAGGGGTGACCTAATTGCAGCCTTCTAGTGCCTGAAGAGAGCCTGCAAGAAAGATGGAGGGAGACTATTTATTTACAAGAGCAGGTAGTAACAGGGTAAGGGGAAATGGCTTCAAACTGAAAGAATGCATTTATATTAGATGTAGAGAAGAAATTCTTTACAGTGAAGGGTGGTGAGGCTCTGGAACAGGTTGTTCAGAGAAGCTGTTGGATCCTTTCCCCCAGATGAATGAAGCTCTGTGCAGCTTAGTCTAGTGAAAAGTTCCTTGCCCAGATCAGGGGGATTGGAACTGGAGGATATTTAAGGTCCCTTCCAACCCAAGCCATTCTATGATTCTATGATCAATTACTGGGAAGAGGAATCAAGCCTTTCTGAATGGCTCAGGCAGATCTCCCAACAAACAAAATTAGAGCCTAAACACTGCACAAGGTTATGTACAGTGACAACCCCAAACCAGCCTGCAAAGCCTCAGCACACATTCATCTCCCTCTAGAATTGTGGCTGGTCTTTATGTGTGATGAAAACTGCCTGCTTGGTTGATGTACCAGGTCTGAAGGTCCTGCTGATGAACCGTGAGGCAGAAGTAATCAGTGACTTAGGTTTCGTTTTTTCCAGACTTTTTTACCCATGATAATTTCTGAAGATTGTTGTCTTCTGAGCAACTGAAGATCTTCTATTGATTAAAACTATTTAAGGACACTAGTGATATTTTGAGCACTGAATCAATAATGGGCCTCACATACTATTAGCCAAGGTAGCCTAGAGAAGGACAGATTGATTGATTGATTTTTCCTTTTGCAACTTTTGAAGCAGGACCTGTCTGGGCTCCCAGGGCTCCTCTCTATAAATGTTGAGCAGCTGCTGGGCCAAACCAGCACTCGCAGTGTGGGGAAAAAAGGTCTTAAAGAGTTGAGGTTGCAGTGGTGCCACTGAGAACAGGGAGTCACTGCCTAAAGGTGTAAATAGAACAGTGCAGTGACTCAGAGCAGGCCTGTTTATGGCTGCAATTTAAACAGCAGAGAAGCTCCATGCTTTTCAAGATGAACAAAAAGTTTTGACCATGTCTCTTCTCTGTTTCTGTGGCTGACAGTGTGATCCACTTGCTTCTCTGGTGTGAAAAAGTGAGTCAGGGTACACTGGCAGCTGCTGAGAGCGTGCGGTGCAAGAACCAGCAATCCCTGTGTGCCAGACCTGTTTGCAGCAGTGCACACACTGCACATCTACATATACACACTTGAGTGGGTGCATCTTCTTCTAATAAATGTGATCTAATAAAAAATGCTGCTTGGCAAAGCAAACAGAAGAGGCTGTGTGGTGTGGGGAGCAGAGCCTTGGTTTCCAAGCCTGAAGGTCCAGCTCTTCCAGGGCTTTGCAGAGTGGCAGGGGTTAAGTCAACACAGCGCTCTGCACTCCTGGTGCCCTCCGTAATTAGATCGCTGGCACTTCAGAGCAGAGCCTGCTTGTGTACAGCTTTGAACAATGAGGTTTTGATCTTGCTGGAGTCCCTTGGCTCCACATTAATAGTATTTTATTAAACTTATTATATGATTTACTGCCAAATCACCAGAACAGTTTTTAAGAAGGCTGACCTGTGATGAAGGGACAGAGCTGAGGATGGGAAGTTAAAACTTCTAATCTGTTTTTCTGTTATAATTTTGAGCTGAGCGTTTATTCTTTCAACTAGCATAAACCCCTGTCTTGCACAGGTCAGCTGTCAATGAATTAAGATTTGCAGGAACTCTCTTTAGATTACTTTGTTACTGTTATAATTTATTTTGCCTCTGACTGACACAGATAATCCATTTAAGCTCATGTTATCATGTTCAAAAAGTGGCTACATAACAAAGGCAATATAAATCACCATTCATAACTAAATCGTGTTCTCCCATGGTTTGAAGCTGCCCAGTTAAAGCAAAGAAGGGAGGGAGGTTGTAGAGAGGACCTGCATGGCAGCTCTTGACACATACAAGAGCAGAGATGTCACTGTCCCTATTTTGGGTTGACAGCATGCAGCTAAACGTCACACTGTCACTTCCTATGTCATCTACAATGGCATCCGTGCTAGGAGAGCAGGGACAGCAAACACCCATCACCCTTGAGCCCTGGCACAATTACCTGTGCTTTCTTTGCAGCCCCTAGTAGAACAAGCCCATAAGTACTAGTCTGAGCAAGCGAGATGGATTACCTCTGAGTGTGTGGTGATTAAACCATGCTCACCCACTGGCTGAGGCTCTGGTTCATAACTCCCTACAGTGTCTGGAGGTCAGCATATTCTTTGGCACAGCCGAGCATTAGTGCTCTGCTCTGAAGAGGCAGTGTGTGCATGCATCTTCACTTGAGGGAGAGAAAAGAGAATTTGGTCTTGGAGAGACAATTCCTTACCTATTCTATTTGGTACGAAGGGTGAGGCTGTTATGGAGTCCATTAGCCAGGGACTCCAGATAAAGCCTGAAAGGGAGAATTGCAACAGCACTGGTTTTCAGAAGCTGATCAGTAGACTCTGGGTTGGGGTGGTGGAAGAGTCTCCCTGGGTCATCCTCACACAGGCCTCGGCCATTTAAGATGTACTTGCTGCAGCTGTTTGGCAAAGCCCATTTGTGGAAGGGAAAGCAAAGAGGAAAGCAAACCACGTAAATAGTTTGGTTCTGAGAGCTTGGCCTTGTGTGCCCAGAGCCCTTGCCTTGTGCTGACTGCAAAGTGGCACACACATGTAAATTCCAAGTCTGGGTCTAAAAGTACTCACTTGTTTGCTGTACCCTGCTGTGTCCTCTATTCCTTGTCCTTCTCTCACACAATTCCTGCATCCTTTTCTCACTTCAGCTCAAGCTGTGACTTAAATGCTGCCCTACTGCCTCCTGTTTGCTGTTCAGGAAAGATGGAATGTGCTTTGTGGCAGTTTCACAGTAGTGGCAGTGCTTTATCCTGGTTACAGCACAGAATGGGACAAGAATGCTTTCTGTGTTTTGGCCTCCAGCAGGTTCCTCACTTACTGTGATGAGACTAGTGCTCCATATGAAGTACATACCGATACCAATCTCCATCTAAAGTTTTAATGGGTAGTACAAGACAGGTATTTCTAAGCAAAGAAATACTTGATTTTCTTCATTGACTGAAAGGAAAATTGCATTATTTGGTGTATTACACGTGTGCAGACTGATGTCACAAACTAAAAGTGCTACTTTATTCCATTCATGTGGAAACACTGCTGCTCAAAGAGTGACAGCTTGCCATAGTCTCCCTGCATCATCTCCCATGTATAAGGATGATTGAATTTACTTCATCAGTGGTTTATGATAGTTTTTCTGGTGAGTTTCTTAATCAGAAGATAAAATACTGTCCAGTAAACAAAGTACTGCTTTGCAAAGTATTCTGTGGGGAACACAAAGCCATACACCATATTATACTGTGTGTTCCACCAGCTCTACATGGAGCATCTTGGAAACTCAGGAGTTAATTGCTGGGAATTCAAGATTCATTAAACCAGAAATAGTAACAAAAGGTTCTAACCTTATATACTGGTGCTGAGAAGAGAGTATTTCCTTCCTATAAAGTAGAAACGTGTTTGAAATTCTCAGTCATAGTCCCAGATCTGCTAGGCAGCACAGCCAGGCCTTGTTTTTACCTATTTCCTTACTCATGTTTCCTGTATGTTTCTTTATATAGGAAAGACCTCCAAGCTTGCAATACATTGTTCTTTGGATGTTAGGGATGTTGAGTTGAATCCCTTCTGTCAGAGGAGGGAACAGAGTAGGTGAATGGCACATCTGGGACAGAGACTAGGCATATGGCAAGTAACGAGCTTTAAGATGAATAAGACAACACCTCTGTGGTTTAGGTACTTCAGGGTCATGCTGCAGCTGGTTACAGAATCCATTATGGACTGACACTGAGTTGTAATTTACACCTGAATCCCACTCGAGATGCTGAGATATTTATTGAATTCAGTTGCCAAAGTAGAGTTTTTTAGAAGAGCTCCTTTTGTTGTCTTTCAAATTACTGAGTTGTCCTTTCCAAATCAGCCAGGCTAAATGCTGATTTCTCTGACAGTCTGCACTTGAAATCTGAAAGAATGACTGAGCTCTAGTTTGAGGGAGCTGAGCCCTGAAAAAAACAGCTCTGAATTGCTTTAAAACAGTGTTCTTTTTGTTCCTTCCTAGACCTAATTTTCCCTTGTATCAGAATAATACAAGTTCATATATCATAAAATGACATGGAGATTTGTTGTTTGATGGTCACTTCTGGGCATAACTTCAAAGCTTTTTTCTGTGGAAAAAGTCTTATACCAAAAGTAAGCTAGAACAAAATTGTAATTGAAAAGTAAAGCCCAAACATTCTGAAATTATTCTTATTTCCACCCTGCGAACAATCTCAGAAAAATCTCAGACAATAAAAGATGCTGAGGAGTGTAGGATTATCTGCCTTTTAGAGTGTGAAAGGGGAAACCTGGTAAAGTAGATGTACACTCAGTCCAGGGATTATCAGTTCAAAGACTTAAAATGGTTTAAAAATCTTGAAGAAAGAAATATTTACCCTATTTGATCCCTTTGTCCTGTTAGTACAGTCTGAAGGTGTTTAGACTCCATCTGATCCCTCTGCTGACACCATTTGATTTGATGTGGGGACCAGTACCCAAAACACATATACATTGATTTCACATAGCTAAGTGGAGTATTTATGAAGTAATGCCATTGCATGACTATTAACTCTCAGCCGGCAACTGCTTTTTGAAAAGGTATGCTTAATAATCCCATTTTCACTTTTCAGTGAGTGCACCAATAAAAGGTGTCTTTCCAAAAAATCATATTCATTCAAAGCTGTTCCAGTGTCTGTGTGCAGCCTGACATCCTTGCAGATACTCAGGTGCAGAGATTTCACATCCTTATGGGCCTGTATCCCAATAGACAAAAACACTGAGAAGTTTTCCTTTAATTGCTCATGCGCTTTAGACATCTTAGGGATTGTCCCAAAGTATGCAATTTAAAAACCACGTATCAAACATGATTAGATTGTCATTCTGCATCCAAGATGCTGTAAAGTATTAAGTCATGTTTCAGGAGTGCAGTAAAATCAATAAAAGTCTAGTTCATAAGCCTGCTTCTTCTTGAGACAGAGATCAAAAGGTGCTTCAAGTGTCAGCCCCAAACTGGCATGCAGTGAACCTCTTCTTATCTAGTGAGATAAACCTTGCACAGGCTAGGGATATTCAGAATCCAAGGAGCTTAACTTTGAATCTGGATGTCACCAAGGAGAGCACTATGTGTCTTTGTTCCATGCTTTCTTGTCTGATCTCTGCTTCCTTCCACCAACTCTCTCATTTCTGTTTCTGTTTCTTTCTGTGAGGATCTTAGAGAAGTAATTCCGAAGACTTTGAGGAAGACAAAGATGTCTCATGTTGCAGTGTGGATGCACCTGTTTTGCCTTCATTCGAGTGGTCCCTACTACCTCAGCTTTTGATACAGACAGATACATACAGCTGCCTTTTGGAGGCTCCGGCATGTTTAATTAGCTGCTTTTTTTTTTTTTAACCTGTTTGCAGAAGTGCTTTGTGATCCAGTCGAAGGCCGTAGTTCTGGAAGGGACAGAGATATCTCGTGTATTGAAACTGAACATGTAGGCCAAATGAAATGCTCTCAGTGTCTGAGAATGCTACAAAATGTCCCTGGCTGCCCCACTTTATCTGAGCACATATTCTTGTAGTGGTTTATCAGATGTTAATTCATGCCTTGCTCCAGAGGCAACAGGTCAACCTTCTCAGACCCTGAAATTAATTACATAGAGGCTTCTCTCCTGCTTGACAAGTGGTCCCACCATTAATCTATGACACCAAAGGTTTCATCTTCCTGCCCCAGAAGACAAACGCAGCACTTTGGGGGGAGTTCAGTCCTACCAGAGATGACAAGCAGTGACCAAACCTGTTGTTCTGAGGACTTCTGGTCGAACTGAGTATGTGCTGCTTGGGCCAGGATAGTGTTGCAGATGGAGTGATGCATTTCACTTGTAACAGAGAAATAGTAATATATTTATTGATACAAACCAGTAATTTAACAAAGTTTGATAGGAAATGTGACAGTGGTTTAAGAAGATTCAATGACAAGGTACACTTGTCACTGCACAGAGGACAGGGTCAGACAAATTTTTTAAGGAGACCCTCCCATTGAGTCATGAGGTTCAGGACAGACTCTCTTGCATGCTAAACTCCTTTCTGATGGGAGTCTTAGTGAAGCTGGATCCAGACTTAGACTGAGACTTGGTCAATGGTTTATGTCTAAAGGATTACATGCACACATCCATCCTTTATATCACTTAGACAAGATTTCTAAGTTTAGCTTGCTGTTAATCATTTGCTGAGAATCTGCTGTGGCAAGGGTTCTCCAAGCCTCAAAGATTAATCTTGAGGGGAGTTTATACTGCAGGGGAGATCCTGGCGTGCAGCTGGCTGCCATGAAGAGCCCAACAGGCCCTCAGCTCTCAACAGTTTATGGAATAAGACGATCGACTTGCAGCAATATTTGCATACCAGAGGTACCTTGGGCTGGCACACGCTCAACCAGCGCTCAGCTGTTGAGCAAGATTTATGGCCCTTAGCTATGGTGGTGGTCTGTAAGCCAGATGCAGCCACTGGGAGCACTGCTGATGGCTGTTGCTTGGGCCAGAAAAGGGCCGGGGCAGCGTCAGAGCCAGTTTTGCTTCTGTGCACATCCGCAGCTGCTGACAGCTGGAGAACTGGAAACAGCAGAGAGCAGGAGTGTAGGTGGCACTCGAGTGCAACGCTGCACTGATTCCAGTTTGGGTGGAGACATCTCAGTTCTGCACACTCCCTGCTAGAGGTACACACTCTAGCGGGTCCTACCCTTCAGTGGTTTCCAGCAATGTATTCATATAAGTATATATATATTGTCATACAGGCATTTAAGAGCACAGGCTCAGTAAATGAGGTTTGTGTAGAGGGACCTCTCCAAGACTGACACCTGTTGTGCCATACACAGCAGCAGTTGCAGCTTTAAAAGCACTGCCTTATCATTATTCGACCTGGGCAGTTTAATGCTGGCATGCCGAGACTCCCACAAAAGGAAAGGAGAGCTCTCTGAAAATCAACAAATACACCAGCCCAGTAGAAAGCCTGCCTGAGGCACGATTCCTGGAGAGAAACAGAGCTAGTGGTGGCTCCTTTTCCCTGGGAGACTTGTTTTGCTTCTGTACTTGATAGTTCTGCCCCACAGGTAGCTGACGTCTGAGTCCACTGCAGTGACTGCATGGGCAAGTCACTTCACAGAACAGTAAAGCAGGTGCAAAATACAGAAAATAATAACCCTCACAAAAATAACTTTGAAATCAGCAAGGCTGTGGAAAAATCAATTTCCCCCTTTCCCCCCCGCCCCCACCCCAGCACTTAGATGGAACCTTTAATGGCAATGAACAAAAGGAGGAGGAAATAGATTTGGCTGAAACTTGCTAGAGTTGCAGTCTGAGTCTGAATTCACTATGGGTTCAAGTGCCAATAAAACAAGACCATTGCCCCTGAGTAAGACAGGTGAGAAAAGGTGGGATGGAATGCTTCTGCCAAGACAATAATGGAAATGGCAAAACTCAGGAGGTTTTGAAAAGATGGGATAGTTCAAACATCCTCAAATTTATCTGATTTTTGCCAAGGCTGTAGCAACAGCTTTTTTTTTAAAGGAACCGTTACCAACCACCTTTGGAAGCTGTTCAGGTTAGTTAACAGAAGAAAAAACAAAAAAAAGAGACGAAAAAAAACCTCAGACCAAGATTTTATTTTTTGTTGGTAACAGACATTTGCCTCTTGTCAGCCTGATTTATGAAAAAAGCACAAACCAAACATCAATTGATGAGATCCCTCACCTGTAGGGTAAGAGGAGCTGCTAATTAAGTACATGATGCCCTGGACTAAAGCCTTAGAAGGAAATGTCCCATAGAAGAGGACTCTCCTATTAAATAGGAAAATTTCATTTGTCTTAAAGAAATAATCACTATCCTTTTTTGTCCAGTACTTTCTTGTTTCTGCTGTGACATACAGCCTTGCTGTAATGACAGTTCAGAGACGCAAACGGAAACATGCTTTTTTTCTAAGAATCCTGGTTTTCTTAGCTGGGTTCTTTGGCCCTACTATGCCCTGCCTTTTCCAGACAGTGTTATCCCCTTTCTACAGCTCTGAGGACCTTACCTGCAGAGCCAGCATGTTTCAGAGACTGCCTTTGGAAAAAGGCACAGTGGGCTATAGTTAGCAGCTTTAGTGAGCTGCTTGGTGCTCTGTGGCAGATACTCCACATCAGGGTGCTGAGACAATGCCAGAGGCACCAACCACTATGGAAGCAGGAGGCCTATGTTCATTTCCCCTTTCATGTGACTGAGAACTCTTGAGAGGCAATGTATTTAACTGGTGCAAGACCAGGAGACAGGGAGGGCATCAAGGTATCAGTTTCCTTGCTCATGGAGACACTCCAAAAGCTGCTGCTGCACATCCTTACTACATGGTTCCTTAAGCCTTAGGTCTTTTGTTACAACTTGCATTAAAAACATTTGTTATCATATTCCTAACAAGATAATTAGAATGCTATAGGTATCCCTGATTAACATTTAAGAATTCCCTTGCAGTCACAGAAAGCTATTTCACCTTGCTGCATCTGTCATTGGTTAGAGGCCAGAAAATTTTACTTCAAGATCTGTGAAAAATTGATTTCTTTTACAAAAAGAGGCATTTCTGACTAAAGAAAAATCCCCGTTAAAATGAGCAAGAGGTCCAAATGTGAAGTATACTTCAAATCTGGCTCAGAACAAAAACTCTGTGTCTAACTAAATGAGGAAAACGAGATTTTTTTTTTAAAACATTAGGTACTGCAGATGGTGTTAAAATTCTTCTTCAGCTTGTCTGGACCGAGAGCGTTTCAGCTGCAGCAGCCTCTCCACAGTGTCTGCAATGGTTCTCTCTCCATGCACCTTGTTATCCCGGGTGCGGATGTTCACTGTACCACTCGCCTTCTCCTTTTCACCAACAACTATAAACAACCAAGATGCAAAGGAACAAACAATGTTTAGCAAGCTTTTTATTTGCTCCCATTCCTGTAAAACTTTAGGCTTATTAAACAAAAATTCTAAAAATCTTACAAATTCCAAGGTAATATATGTCTGACGATTACTATAAATTTTCTATGATACACTTGGAGAACTCTATTTCTGCTGTACCCAATCTACACTCAGTGGGGAAACTCTGTGAAACAATCTCTGAACATAAATTAGGTCAGATTCTTTTTTTTCCTTGATGGGCTGATTATTTATTCGTGGTCCTGAAAGTGAAATATAGTTGTGTGTTATCTGCATCAAATGCCTTAAGTTTCATTTAACTCAGAACTTTTTTCATGATTCTGTCAGTTACTCTGAGGGTAGAGTTTCTCTGTCAAAGGCTCCTTCGACCCTAGTGGAATCCAGATAGCTTTAAGTCAATGAAAAACCTCCAATTACCATGACAGGACTAACATGATGCTTCAAATCACATACTTCAGGGTCTGTTTCTAACTGTCCCTGCATTACCCTCTCTGAAAGGGGCTTCTCCTATGCATGCACAGCCCAGAAGTGCACCCCAGCTGAATACACTGAAAATATGTTATTTCTTTTGCTACATTAGAAACAAGAACATAAATTACTGGAAGGATGAAAAACTACTGAAGGATCTGTCTGAAAAAGGACAAGAGACCATACGATATCTCCACATTGCTGACCAAAGGACAAGAAAAATCTTTTCCTAAAGCAGCAGTAATGCCTTGGGTCACAGTGATCTCCTTTCAGTGACAGCTATACAACTCAGGAATGCCTATCACATAGGGAGGAAAGGCTCTCTGCAATGGAGACTCTTAGGAACAAAGTGACGTAAAACACTGATTACAATTCTGCCTGGCTCATAGAAGATCCAATCCTGTAACAAGAAAGTGAGGCAGGATAAGGTAACAAATACATTACCCAGAATAAAGTTGTACTGTGCAAGCTGAGCGTTTCTGATCTTCTTGTTCAGTGTGCACCCAGGATCTACATCAACATCTGCCATAAATCCAGCATCATGGAAGTCCTGCCGGACCTAGGAATAAAAATATTTAAACTGTCACTATAGGATATTCATGACCAGGAACTATTTATGATTTGTAGACTTAAGCCAGTTGACATTATCTGACCCCTAAAACAAAGCCACTGTCATAGGCTTAGGCACTGGAGATGAGCCCATCTATCAAGTAACTACATATAAATAAGCAGTGATGTGAACATCTAATGTTTGGGCTGAATACCGATTTGAGTTCAATATTGTAAAAAGCAGCAGGACAGTGGTGTTTACTAATCAGAATAGGGGTTTTTAATTTATTTTTCAGACTATTTTATTTATATATAGTATGCTTGAAAGAATTACAGATCATTGCTGGATGCTAAATATGCAAAGACCTACTTTCATCTTTTTTACTGCTCTGCAATATGCACATGACATGGGAGACTAGAATCTGAAGGGTAAGAGAGCTTTGAGCTAAAGAGAAAAACTAAGTTTTCAAAAAAATAGGTGCCTTACAAAGATTTGTTAAGTTTACGTACCCAAAATTTAACTCAGGCTATCTAAGATAGATCTACAGCTTCAGGAGCTAATTGTCACTGCAATATAAAAATGCATCAACATGCAAAGGCTTTGAACATTTCTGAGATAAATACTATTAATCTTTAATAACCAAGTATTTGAGCTAAATACAATATACTGAAAACGAAGTCCCAAAACCATATACTTCACCTTTTGAGCATACTCATCACATGCTGGTCCCACTGGTACCACCATCACCTGCTGTGGGGACAGCCAAAGTGGCCTTCAATAAACAAACAAAACAAGTTTATACAGCTTTCAGTATGAAAGATCCAATTTACAGACAGGAGTAAAATCTAGACAGGAGACTCATCAAACCAGTTGCTTAAGATTGGGTGATGAGAGCCCTATACTCATTACAATTTACCTCCCAAAAAGAAATGAGTGTCTAAACAAATTGCAGTGTGGGCAAAAGCATTTGTTGACCAGAAGACTCCATGTTCTGTTTTACAACAGACAACAAATCATAATGGAGTTGTTCAAGTTATTACTAACTAAGCACAGGAAAACATTTATTTTTGAGTCTTGTTATAATCAGGAGGGGTCATATATATATATATATATATGTATTACACAGGTGAAGTATATGACATACATAAATCATTCTTTGCAGCCCACCTGCAAAAGCAGTTGGGAGACGTATGTCTTGGGCAGAGTAGCTGTATGCTGCACCTGCACAAGCAGAATGATGTAGAATCTACCACATCTTGAATTATTTAACATCTAAGGAAGATGATTCAGAAGAAATTGTCCTGTGGTATTCCTATGGCATGCCTCTGTAGCAAACAAGTAGAACAAACCAATCCTCTTGACTCTTGGATGCTTGGGACTAATTTCTCTCCTGAAGTGTTTGCTCAAACTGGAATAATAACTTTTTAACATTACCATTTGCCTCCATAGTTTTCAGTTAGAATGGCAATCATTCTCTCCACAGATCCCAAGATAGCCCGGTGAATGATAACTGGTCTTGTTTTGTCGTTACCATCATGGCTGTAAATAAAGGGTTTTTTAAGTTTTTTTTTTTTGATGCAACTTATGCCTGTAAGTGTCAATAAAATTAGATTATATGGAACTTAAAAACACCAGCCTCTGTGCTTACCTGACAAAGGTGAGGTTAAATCTGACTGGCAGCTGGAAGTCAAGCTGAATTGTAGCACACTGGTGATAGCGGCCGATGGCATCTTTAATCTGAATGTCAATCTTAAAAACAAAAAGACATGAACTTTTACTACAGCTTAAGAGACAAGCATTCCCCTCTGAGAGCAAACTCATTGTTTTAGTATGGAAGGTTTCACTGAATGCAGAGGAACTCTATGTAGTTTTAGACAGCATAGTTTTACTTTAGCCTGCATTAGGATTTAAGCGATTTACAGGTTCTGATGCAAAAACTGTTAGAGCTAAGATCAGTGTACGTAGAGAGACAGTACTTCAGGGGGAACTACATTTAATATCTCAGACTATGTTTTGCGATTTTCAGTCTGGGACTTTTATGGGCCTTTCACTGACTGAATTCAGCAGTACGTAACTGCAGAACTGAGCATGTCTGCACAAAAATAAGATTTCTTCAACCTCAAATTGGCAAACTTACGCTTCTTTATTAGGCAGTATTTGAATATTGTGTAGCTTATGTTACAATTCAGGGCATGGACAGGGGATGGGAATCCTACTGTTAAATAGTTCACTTACCAGTAGGGAATCATATTAATCAATGACACTTATCTTGACCTATGAATCAAGCCTATTCTTTAGTCTGCATCTAACACAATCCTGAGTAGACTTATGATACAAGCTAGACAGAGAACACAAATTTAAAGCAGTAGATTTGTAGGGTCCTGACCTTATTTATTTACCACACTGCTCACTTACTCATCGTTTTACCAGTTTACATGTTGAGGCTGTGTGCCTTATTTTCATTTACGTATTACATATGCAAATCAGCGTTTTAATAATTCAAAACCTAAATTTCTTTCAATTTTGCATTCAGAAGTCAGAGTTTATCATAGTTCAGCTAGTCACTATAGAGCTTTCATCAAAATAAGTTATTTACAACCCACTTTCACATCCAAACTGCATTAGGAGCAAGTGTAAGGTTAATTAATGTTAACAAAGGTTCCTGTATATTTGCCTTCCTTCAATCAAATGAGGAAATTACTAAATCTTGTTTGCATTTCACATTCTAAATGAGTAGCTGCTACAAAACATTTCACCTACAACACAATAAAAAACTGAATCATTAGCATACAAACAGAGTAATGAGAACAAGTTTACTAGATGAGAATACAGACATAAATGTATTGTAGGAGTATTAGGGAAAGATTTAAAAAGTTTTGTAATGCTCTGTGTCCTTATGCACAGTAAGGTATCGTGAAATTTCTAAAAAGCCCTATTTAATCTGTCGAAACTGAGGAGAGAGCTTTTTAAACCCAAGTCACTCACATAACCAATGCATGGGGCTTTTTAAACTACCACACCCCATCGGTAACTCAATGCAGCTACAAAACTGTGCAGTAAAAGCAATAAAAATTTTATTAACCAGTAAGTTTGCTTTTGTTTTTCTCATGACTTAGGATTCGCTGAAAGGGTTACTTCTAATGCAGCAGCTGCTCTGCTAAAACAGATCTTACAGTGCCACCTTCTGTTCATGTTGCCCACTAAACCTGTCAGCTCTGTTTTAGCTGGAGACAAATAGTTTATTTGTGTAAACTGTATTTATTAATGAAATTAGTGTTAATCCATTAACACTATTTTAAAACTAAGATCACAGAATATTATTCCTCTCTCAAGGGTGTCAGAGTTTCTATATCTGGAAAACCAGGAAATTTTAGCCAGACAGCATCTTAAAATGGTATTAGATAACTGTAACAAAAAAAATCCCTTCTTCCTCATCCCAGCCTTCTGCTTTATCCAAGCAGAAATAAAATGCTGAAAACCACTAGGGGTTAGCACATACTAACCTTAGGTCCATAGAAAGCTCCATCCCCAGGGTTTAACTCCCACTTCTCACCAAAGGCATTGAGGCTGTTTTCGAGTTGCTGGAGATAAAGAAAACAGTATTTCTTTCCATGTTACGGTATCAAGTCAGCCTGCTATTAGATAGGGGACACTATCAAATCTGCAGTACTTCTCAGTTACTGCTGAAACTTACTGTCCATAAAAGAAAGTTTTGGAAGAGCCTGAGAAAAAAAAATTAAGTTAAAATTTAAACAAACAAAATTAATGCAATTATCTCAGAAGAGGACAAACAAGCACTAGGTAAGATGCAAGAACTTTTTACACTAGATTCAAAGTGTGTAGATAATATTGAGATGAGAGCCACCCTGGTTCTCCGTCCCTTTCAACTTCACTTTCAGGAGATGGATCTAAGTCTTATTACAGGGGCTGCCAGAATTGGTTCTTTTCCTCCTTTTCTTCATTATCAAAAAATACAAGGAGAGAGAGTTACTTTGAGGCTCACATGGAGATTGTTTCTATATTCAGAGCGGGCTATTTGCAGCAGCCAGACCGAACTGAAGGAAGGTATTAGTTATATTGCTTATGCCCAGCTGTCACTGTGCCTCCCAGAGGGCAGTATCTTCTTACAAAATTTTCAGCTGCAGCCTTGCTTTCATAAAAAAAGTTAATAAAACTACTGTTTACCTTTTCAGCCCGATTCCACACTTCAAGGTCTCCCAGGTACTTTTCAGGACGAGTGGAGAGGTTCAGTTTAAAGGAGAATCCAAAGACATCATACACAGCACGCAAGAACTGCAGGCAACTCTTTATCTCCTCTTCAATCTTTATGACAACAGATATAGTACGTCAAATATGGGAAAATCAGTTAATCTGATTTTAATGCCTGATTTCCTTTAACAGCAGCTCATACCTGCTCCATAGCACAGAATATGTGAGCATCATCCTGCTGGAACCGGCGCACTCGAGTGAGTCCCGTCAGAGCTCCTGACAGTTCGTTGCGGTGCAGGACACCAAAATCTGCCAGCCGCAGTGGCAGCTCACGCCACGATCTCGGGCGATGATCAAACATAAGGCTAAAGGAAAAGTTTGTTACTTGAAGACCATCGAGCATCAAAATTCTGCAAAGAACAGCCAGTGAGAAACTACCAGTGACTAAGCTCACAAGCACAAAGCCAGTGATGTAGTCTGGATAGAACCATCAGTTGTATCTGGTTTTGTCAGGAAAAAAAATGCACATCGCCTGGTAGGCTTCCCCCACCTCAAAGACAGAAGATAAAACAGCTCCTAAAACTGGGCATTAAAAGCTGAATGCCTGAACTGCCACAAAATTGATGTCCCAGTATCTATTCTGGATATTTAGGTTTTGTAGTACCAAGGTAAGCTTCAGTTCTAAAACACAATCACTGTAATAATGGAAAAATGACATTTCTCATTGTCTCAAGTGAAGAGAGCGTGTAGACAACAAGACTCATAATTACATCATTCCTGACAGCATGAATACCTGAAGACAGCCATCTTTACAATTACACAGGCAATAGAAGGATGGTGGGGGTTTTTTGTCTGTTTTTTCCAATCAACATCATCTTTGGTAAACTGGATTTGCTATGTATTTACCAGTGTCCTGGGCAGTTCATCGGCTTCAGAGCAAAGATTTCCTTCTCCACTTCAAAGGAAAACATGTTGTCACTGTAATGCTGCCAGTGCCCTGAAGTCATCCAGAGTTTGCTGTTGAAAACATTTGGAGTGACAACCTCCTGGAATCCACGTTTTCGATACTCACTCTAAAACAACAGATCCAGGATATAAAATAACTAATAAAGAAAACAAAGGTACAGCTTCAATCCACAGCCATAAAAATACACAAATGCTGCCATATAAAAGTCCATGACTTAGGAAGGGAAAAATTCAAGTTGAACATGCCAGGATACATCCTTTCCACCAACACCACCCTTCCCCCAAACAATTTCCCTGTAGTAAGCAAGAAGAACAAGTTTTCTCCCTGCAAGCAAAGCAGCAGTCTCTAATTACTCAATGATACTTGATAGTACACTGCAGCCCAAATATACAAAATAGCACAGACTTCAAATATTAAAACAGGAAGATCAGGTTTGGGGTTTTTTGTGTTGTTTGGTTTTTGTTTGTTTGTTTTTTTGGTTGTTTTTCCCCCTATATGTATTTTCAAAACAAACTGGTCTACAGGGTCAAAATAAGTAAGTTTATTAAAACAAATCAATATTTGTCAGTGGACCAGCAGTAGTGTGACCTTAGCTGTATTATTAGATGTCAAAGAATTCATACTACAAAGCACTTTTATCACAGCTTTAACTGCAGGTATAAAGTGTCGATAAAACATAATTTTGCAAAGATTGTGACAAGAGCAATTTAAAAAAACAGGTTTGTTCCGTGGCTTACAAAACTAAAAGATTAAAATAACTTGAAATAAAGGGCTATTAATACTGTTATATGTAGCATGCTGTTATGTATTTTTCTAAAATAATGTGATTTTTTCTAGAAGATCTCCAAAAGACATTACTTACCCGGATGAATTCAATTAACGTGTTATAAATGTAAGCTCCTTTTGGCAAGAAAAAACAGCTACCAGGGCTGAGCTCATGGAAGAAAAACAGTTCTTGGTCCTGCAGAAAAGTAATATTTGAAAAGCTCAGTATCTGCACTCGACTTTTTTCATATAACATTCACAAATTAATTACTACTGACTGGGCATCTCTAATCAGTTTCAAAAAGAAAAACCTCAAAAAAAAGGCAATATCCAATGGATCAGACGCATTTTCACTAGTATTTCTGTGTCCATCAGTAATTACAGGGGAACGAGATTGTTCAGTTTCATATTTCATTACTGATACTCCAAATCTTTACATTTAAACCCCAACTGTGCCCTCACAGCTCCCTTTGTGCAAGTAAATGTTTAGTTCTGCTTCTGCAGCTCTCTAATTATTGCCCATGAACTGAATATGTGAACTACAGTGAACTATAGTTGGCTAATGTTGTGACAGACTGCACATGCTTGAGGTCTGCATAATAAATTCTTCTCTATTTTTCCATGATGTATCAGCAGCAAATATTATAACAGTGTTCAGAACTACCAGTTATCTGGCCGGAGTTTCTATTAAAAAAACCCAACCAGAACCAAAAAACAGCCAACAAAAAACATAGCTATGTATTACAGATTCTGAAATCACACAGAAGAAAAGAACTGCATGAACGGAACATAGCAAACTGTGCTGGAAGGAGCATTGCCCATAGACTGGAGCATTCATGTGTTGCAGACTGAAGTATTTCTATTCTCTTCTGATTGATGTGCGGAATAAAGATTCAGTTTAAAACAGCAGAAATTTATCTGTTCTAGGACTTTGATGCTTGAGAAAAAAGCACCTGACTTTGCAACTAGACTTAAAATAAAATTGTGTCACATCTTGGTTGTAGCAGCAAAGTATGTGGTGTCTTCAAGATGCTTCTAGTTAAGGGGTTATATCCACACAGTGTTTTTGGAATACACTACCAGAAAAACTGTCTCACCCGCCCAATTTTTCTGTGATCTCTGTTTTTAGCCTCCTCCTGGAATTTCTCCCATTCCTTCAGCATTTTTGCATCTGGGAATGAAATCCCATAGATCCGCTGGAGGGATTCCATATCAGCCTTGCCTTCCCAATAGGTAGAAGAATTCTGCATGCAAAAAATAAATTTAACACAGAAAAAAGGTAGTAGCCTCCACATTTTACTACTACTGCCTGCTATGAAAAGGCATACAATTATTAATAAACCATTAACATGGAACAACTAAGACAATAAAGAGAATTTTAAATTCAGAGCAGTGATCAGAAAAATCCAGAAAGAAGAGATGAACATGCTAAGTAACAATTGTTTCAGGCTCTCCTGTCTTTTTCTAAAGCCTCTTTGTAGCAATCCTTTTCCAACTGTTTACTTACAAATAGCTATAACAATCAGCAAAAACCATGAGAAAAAATTGTAAACTCTAACTGATACAGTTCAGCCAAAACTTAAACCAAACTTGCATTCCTATCCGTATCGGAAGTGCAAGGCCTGGACACCCAGCTGGGCTTCACACCATGTGAACATCATTCTAGCATACAACCCTTTCACAATCTGTAACACTGAGGTTTTAGCCAGGTTACCCTTTTCACAATACATTCCTGCTCTCAGCCCTAAGACAGCAACACATTTTCAGTGAGAACAGTTGTCTTAGGTAGTTCCATCACTTACCTTATGAATTTTTATGGTCTTTATCTTGCCTGTATGTCTGACATGAGGCCCTCTGCATAAATCTATCAAGGGACCACACCTAAGAACAGGAAAGCATTTATTTGTATATTTAATCCTAGAACCATAATTCCAGTAATATTATGATCATGCATGTTTACCTGTATACTGTAGTAGTTGGAGTAGTGACCTTCTCATTCAGGATGCGACATTTGAATTTATTATACTGAGAAAAAAAGCAGTACAAATACTTGTTAAGTCCTTGTTAAGCAAGAGGACTGGACAGCAGTTTAAATTACCTGCATCAAAAGAAGATTGTAAAAGAGACAGACAGAAGCACAGACCAGGAGTGGAACAAGCTGCCCACAGACCAGGCTGTGCAGTCTCTGTCCTTACAAAATTTGAAGGCCCAACTGGAAAAGCCCCAAGAAACCTGGTTTGACTTCAGTGTTGACCCTGTGCCCTCCCCATGAGATTGGACTGGAGATCTACAGAGCTGCCTTCCAGCCTGAATGGCACTGTGATCCTTCTGATGTCCCAACAGTGAAAACACATTAACGTCTACCTCAGGAATTCCAAAAAATTATTTGCAGCTAGGTACTAAAGGGAAAGGGTCAACTTTTAGTGTCATTTGGACTTCCTCAGAAGTCCTCATTCTAAAAAACCTTTTATGAAGCTTTCTGAATGCAGCAACACATGCAGTTACAGTATCACCACAGCCAACAAAATACAACATAACTGCACATAACATACTGCAAGTTTACATCTCTGGGAAATAAATGAAGAATGCAAGTTCACAGATTTTGCCAAGGTCACCGGGGGAAGAATGAGAATTTTTACAGTCTCAGAAAATCTAATGCACATTCTCAAGAAGCTAAGAATTATACCTTTGCTCATTTTTTTTTTTGGCATTAGATACCACAAATGAGTTTCTAAGTACATATCACCTTGAAAAGTTAATTTGATAGACTTTCCTCTACCACTAATAGAACATGCACTGGAGTTACAAATACTTAAAGATTAATTGTATATGCTTAGAAACAACCTTCTAGAACAGCCTACCTTAAACATTTCAAGCAGTGTTTCCTTCTTAACTTCCAGTCTCTCAAAAGCTTGTTTTTCTTTCATTATCTTTTTGCATAATGTTTCCAAAGCAGAGAAGTCATTACTTGATACACCCCTAAAATAAACACGCACATGAAAGCAAAACATTTTTGCTTTCATTTGCAATTTCTTATCCTGGTGCAATGCACTAGCTTGTGAATGGGAGGCAATACAAAGGACAAAGCCATCTGACATATGTATGACACTGTTCCAGTAACAACTACATAACAGTTTTAATATACACATGGCTGTGACTGCCTCCCCCCACCTCCAAAAACCTGAAAAATACAAAACATACCCTTCCTCAAGGAACATGTCATAATAAAATCCATTTTCTATTGGTGGGCCATAGCACAAGCAGCCACCATAGATCCGTTCCATAGCTTCCCCCATTATGTGAGCACTTGAGTGCCAGTATACCTAATGGAAGTAAAAAAAGAGGGAATCAGTGAGATAACACACAACGCATTTCCAAGTGTTTTATTTAAAACCTTTTTCTGAAATGCTTGCTTTTAAGGATACACTAGAGCAGTCTGCAGAACACAAGTGATCTGCCCAGGAACACTCTCATCCCAAACACCAGTATTTCCAAAAGGTAGTATTTCCACCACAAAACTATTTACACTGTGGTAGCAAACAATTCTTATTTTTAACTATTGTTGCAATTACTCAGTTATTGTCAATGAGTCAGGAGACTAACTCAGAAACCTTTTTTTTCCTATGAACTTCAGTCAGTCAGCTCTGCACAAAGATCAGATGGTGTGCTTTCAACATTAGGCTATCCAAATATTTAATGCATAGAAAATCCTGCACACTCCACCTTGTAGTGCACCTGAAGTTTTGACAAAAACAAATCCCTAAGAGTTAGTCTGCCTTGACTAGCACAGATGGAAAATATAAATCAGGAACCATCATTTAGCCAATAAGAAAGAAGTTTGAATGCAAGGCTTTTGTGATTTTGACTGACAGCTTTTTGTACTGACTCATTTTTTCTAAAGATAGCATTTACAAATTTGCTGGATATCCATATTTATCTGACCAAGTGGCCAAAACAAAGTATGTATTTTTGCACATACAAAGAAAAAGAGAAGCCTACTCAGTACTTTTATCATTGTACATAGACAGTACTTTTATACTTAATTGTGATCTCAAAGTCAATGCTGAAGAGGTCAGTGCAAAAGACCTACTTTACATTTAACACAAGGGTTTCTAATGCAAAATTTTAATGAGAACTTGACATAAACTACATAAGCTGCAAGAAGACTTGGCTACAAAAGCACAGTAGAATGTACATTATCTATAGTACTGAAACACTTCTGTAAGGGGATATGCAGATGTACCTACACTGCAAACCTGTTCTCTCCTCTTCATCTTCTGAACACAGTAAAGATGCAAATAACTAGTATACTAGAGGCTGAGTTTAATGTAAATCCAAGGGCAAACAAGTTTTGGTAGAAGATACTCACTGCTTGAGCCTCTTCATCTTCAAACTTAAGCAGCTCCAAGGTACAATCCTCCTCCAAAGGACGGTCTAGATCCCAAACTACCTTGTTCACTTTAGCAATAACAGTGTTGTCAGCTAATCCCTGACTACAGAATAAATATAAAAGTACAATTATAAGTAATAATAAGTATACAGTATTTTGAAATCAGCAAGCAGAAGTCCCCAAGATTTGCCCTTGAGGCTGAAAAAGATTTCAGGAGTGCTCAGAGTGGACCCAATGTCATAAATAGATACCAAATAAATGAGCAGTTTAATCAGTATTGAACATTCATGAAAAATCCTGCCACCTCAAAGTACTAACCTGACTTCATAATCCTACTGCAATATAAGACAAAACTTTTCTCTTAAAAATTATCAAATATTATATTTGATGGAGTTACTTTGTAATTTGTATCCACTAGGCAAGATACCCTTTTCTTGATTCCAAATCAAAAAAGCAAAGGCTGCTCCAATGACATGGCACCTTACCATGGTGGGGGGGTGGCAAAAAAAGCCATCTCAGCTTTAGGTATCACTCAATTTTTGTGATTTTAACTGTCAGGGTGCTCACTATGTATTGTTCAAAAATACTCCACAGCAAGTATGAGTCACCTGGAGATATGCAACGCTCTTTTTGATATGTACCCCCCATGCAAGTAAAAGTGCAGTTAAGAGAGAGATACTCACACTGTTAACTTTCTCTGAAATCAACTGAAACATCACACAGCAATTGTCTTCCTCAGGCCCATGTAAACTGGTTTGCAGGTGCTAACATTCAGTCTGATCACACATTAGCAAATGAGTTCTTAATGAAACTGCATTACTTGCAGGGAAACACATGCAAGTAATGTGTATCAAAAAGATCCCAATTATATTCTTATTTAATTTTAGAAACTGTATCTTTTTAAGGCCAAAAAAAAAATTGCACTCCAAAACTAAAACCTGACTGGTTACCTCCAGCCTCTTATCGACAAGATGCTTTGAGAAGTTGAGCTAAATGACTAAGAAATTATACACTACCCATCCCCTCAAAAGTGCTGTCTGAAAATGACTGTGTGTATCACAGAACAGAAACATACCTAATTCCACAAGCGATTTGATAAGGAGTAGTCTTCCAAGATTCAGCATCAACCTGCTTGCCATCGGGTAAGGTAACTTTAATGGGTTTACTGTCATTTGCAGCTCTTTCTGCAAGAAGTGCATCGTGTTCAGCTTTAAGTTTATTGTACATCTCTAAACGCTCACTGATAAATGCAGGCCAGGGATTCAGCTATATACAATAAAGACAAAGGAAAATGATTAATAGGTTATTCATCTGGTAGCACATTATGTCAGGAATGCAAACACTGGATATACTTTCCATAAGCAGCTATGTGATTTTATCTATGTATGTGCTGTATCTAACAAATAATCACGATTATTCCCAATTAGATAGTATTAATTATGTAATAATTTTATAAGGCTTCAGTTTAATGAAAACTGTACCACCACACACCTGTTTAATAAAGCACGTTATCAAGAAACGACACAGTTCATTAAACACCCGTTGAACCAGCTACACAAGGGCAAAAATCAACATGAAAAGGCTACAGAAGTGCAACGTACACCGAGATTTTCCTTACTAGGTCAGAAAATCTGCGGCAACACGTCTGCCGTGAGCCGGCCGGGCAGGAAGCGGCGCCCGCTGACACACACGTGTAGTGACTGACCGGGACCGGGGGGCTGGCACAGCCGGGCCCAGCAGCCGGCCCTCTGTGCAGGCCCCTCGGGGGGATCTGTGTTTGCCCACCGAGCAGGCAGCACAGCCAGGAGCACCTTCTGCAGGCTTTAAGAGCACCTTCTGCTCTCCTGGCCGCAGGGCCCGGGCCAAGCACCACCGGGCCGCGGCTGTGCGAGCCGCAGCTGTCTCCCGGCACACCAACACAAAGCCCGTGAATAAAAGAGGTTTTGCTCACACCCAGCACTGCCACTTCATGGCAAGACCCGGGGAGAGACGCTTATAAACAGAACACTAGACAAGGAGGAGCTGTATAAACGGGGAGCAGCCGGGACCCCGCACCCCCCGGCCCAGGGCACCTCACCTCCGACCGCCCTGCATCGCCGGCCCCGTCCTTCACCTTCTTCTTCCCGCAGTCCGCCTTCCTCTCCTCCCCGGCGTCCACCTGAGGAGACCGAGCACCATTTCCTCACCCTCCAGCAGCCGCCTCGCCCCCCCTCAGCCCCGCTCCCCGAGAACAGACCCGGCCTCCCCGCCGCGGGCAGCGCCAGCCCGGCCCTGCCCCTGCCCCTGCCCCCAGGGGCACATCCCCGTCCCCGGCGCTGGGGAGGCCCCCGGGCAGAGCCGCAGCCCCCTCAGCCCCGGCACCCTCAGCCCCGGCCCCCTCCCCGCCCGCGGGGCCGCCCACCTGCCCCTGCCCGCCCGCCATGGCCGCCAGCACCGCGCGGGCCGCGGCTGATGCAACCGGGGCGGGAGCGGGAGCGGGGGCGGGTTCGGCGGGGACGGGAACCGGGAGGGGCGGGACGGGACGGGGGGACGGGCAGGGAGCCGGGAGGGGCGGGGGTGGAGGGTGAGCCGGGAGCCGGGAGGGGCAGGAGCGGGGGACGGGCCGGGAGCCGCGAGGAGCGGGAATGAGTGGGGGGCACAGCGGGCCATGGGGAGTGGGAGTGAGGGACGGGCACGGCGGGGCCGCCAGGGGCGGGACGGAGAGCCGGGCACGGCGGGGGCATGAACCATGAGGGGCGGGAGTGAGGGACGGGCACGGCGGGGGCATGAACCATGAGGGGCGGGCGTGAAGGGCCGGCCGTGAGCCGTGAGGGGCGGCCCGTGAGGGGAAAACCCGGCCCGGCCGTGATCCCCGAGGGGCAAACCCGGCCCGGCCGTGAGGGGCAAACCCGGCCCGGCTGTGATCCCTGAGGGGCAAACCCGGCCCGGCCGTGAGGGGCAAACCCAGCCCGGCCGTGAGGGGCAAACCCGGCCCGGCCGTGAGG
>JAWWEE010000085.1:61894407-61961375 GCA_035221455.1 Xenops minutus
CCACCCCCCCCCGGCCGTGAGCGGCAAACCCGGCCCGGCCGCGATCCCCGAGGGGCAACCCCGGCCCGGCCGTGAGGGGCAAACCCGGCCCGGCCGTGAGGGGCAAACCCGGCCCGGCCGTGATCCGTGAGGGGCAAACCCGGCCCGGCCATGAGGAGCAAACCCGGCCCAGCCGGGATCCCCGAGGGGCAGGGAGCGCGGCTCGTATCCCCGGCTGCCCTCGCTGCCGCGGGGAGAACCCACCAGCTCGGGTTGTAAAAGTTCTCTGAGCATCCAGAGACCAAGCTAGGACTGAAACAAGGTCAGCATTTCAAAGAGTTAAGTGAATTAGTAAGTGTTTTGCTTTGCCGGGCTAGGGGAGAAAATCGCCTGATACTTTGGTTTAGCTTGTTACTCTCTTGTATTCAATGTCCTGTTCTGCCCTGCTAAGTAGACCAGAGTCTGTTCATTATAGAAAGAAGGATAGGAGGAAAACACAGTAGAATACAAGGCCATAAATATAGTATGTTTTGATGCTTAAAGTAGATATAGTATATACATATGTGTATATATATGTTTTGATGTTTAAAGTAGATATAGTGTATATATATATAGGTAAATATATACTATATAATAGATATCGATATCTACTTATATATAGATATCTATATATATAGGTAGATATATACTATATAGTAGATATATATATATGCTATATCTACTTTAAACATAAAAACTTATAGTATAAAGTAGATATAGGACTCCCAGCGTGGTCAGACTGAAGGCCTTGGGTGTGTTTGGTAACTTTGGGTGTACTGGTGAAGTAGCCTGGTTTAAGGAAGATGTTCATTATATTTCATGTTTTCAAGAAACCCTGGCATAGCATCCTTACTTTGAAGAGGATAAATCACCGGTCAGGGCTTGTCTTGGACCTCTGCAGATCATCCAGCACCACTTGTGCTCCCTGGAATAGCTGCCTTCTCTTCACCAGCAGTGGTCTGGGAGTTTAGAGTGTCTCACTCAGCTAAAATGTGCTTAGATGGACATCAGAGCACCTCAGGCTCCATGAACTTAAGCACTGGAAGTTGTGTATAGCTTTCAAATACTGTTTATGTAGCCATGAAGGATACTTGAGAGAACATCACTGTCCTATTTGACCACAAATGTAGGGCTTAAGCAATAATGCAAACACTTACCTGTTTTTTCAAATATGAGAATGGGAAGGTGTAGTAAATAGGAACCTAAAGACAGATTCAGGCCTAGATCTGAATAATTAATTTGTTGTCTGAAAGTAAAATATGAGCAGCATAAATATTGGCAAAACATTTATTAAGCAGCAACATTTAGTAAGCAAGATCTTCTGTAGCAATACAATGTTTAGTAATGCAAAGGATATTTGTTTCATAATACTAATTTTTAAATCTTTATATTTGCAATATCTCCTGAAATCTTTTCTGGTTGAATGAATTACAAGTGGCTAAGGGACAGAATATTGCAAAACTTAGAGATAAATTATTTAAGGCCAAAATGAACAAAACCGTGTGCTGATATTGTTAAAGAGAAAAATCGATTAAGCATTTCAAAAGCAATTGGGAGGCGGTAGGAGAACTATCCCTTGTGCCAGAAGATGGCAGCAACGAAACACGCTATGCCGATGAGACGAGTTCTGCGGGAGACCCTGCTCGCAGCTGTTGGCTTTAGGAAACAGGATTTATGACAACAGTACAAAACTAAACGACTCTTTTACTGGCTTTATTCTTAAGCAGAGTAATTAAAGATGTGTGACTGAACTCAACCATAGCCTAATAGTGTTAATTGATTTCAGTGTGCTTTAGTGATGATCAACAGGTGAATGAATAGATGTTTCTCCTTCATGTGAAGTTTGTCAGGGAAAATGCGGTCAGAAATTTCGACTGGAGTTGCAGTGTCATTTGGCTTACATTTCATTTAGGAAAACTAAAAATTAAATCAAAATGCAAATAAAATTTTAAGGCAATGAATGAAAATATAAGGAAAAAAACTTTAGAAAAAGCTAGTCAGAAGTTTTGAAAAGAGTGTAAAAAATTGTGAAAAAAAGGTAAATGAGCATACATGGAACTGAGGAAGAGGAAAGAGATGATATTTTAAGAAAAAATATTCCACAATCTGTAACACATTTACACCATTTGCTTGCACCAGCTGCTCCAGGCAAACCATCTAACTTGTAATACAGCATTGAGCTTTCTGTGAAGTGTCTGGGTTTATTTGTATTTGTGTACATTAAATCAACTCGATTCACTGTGGAGTATTTACTAACTTCACAAACTCCACCTAATTTGAAAATCAAACTGTATGAACACCACTCAGTTACATCCAGGGTTCAAAATACATAATTTGAATTCAAGGTCTAGTGGATTTCCATAAGCCCACTTCAAACAGTTATCAGCTCCCATTAAAAACCCATGTAAATATGGGAATCTCAGGGATGAGAACTGAAGTATTTTTGTGTGGTTTTCTCCTGTATTAATTTCACCTGGGCTGATACAACAAAGCTGTAGACTTCTTGGAAGTCCAGTATAGCAATCTTAGAAATGTACATTCAGAAATGGGAAAACGTGAATTTGACTGAAAAAATAAAGTTGATATTAAATATAACTACTTGTGAAAATAGTGGAAGTCCTGATTCAACTGAAACATGCTAGGAACACTGAATCTAAGTCTTGACTTTTGATATGTTTCAATTTATGGGGCTTTACTATTAAAAGAAAATAGTTCTTTTTTGGGAGGACAAGAAAAGTAATTGATATTTCACAAAAGGAAGGACACAGGTTTTGGGTTTTTTCCTATACCCAAGATGCTTTGTGTATAGCCATCACTGTATGTAGTCCTCAGTCTTCATAGTACCAAGAGGTTTGACAAAAGATCAGGCTTTTAATTTTTTTTCTGTTTTTCTATTTTTTTTTTTTCCCCAAAGAGCTGCTTGTTCATGCTTGCTAGGGAGAAAATCCTCACTAACAGCAGAAATTCCACTGACCTTTTGTGGACTGGAAGCACACTTCACAGGGACACCCTTGTCCCACCTGTGTGCCCTGGGGAGCAAGTGCTCTTCACTTGCCTCTCCTACCACCTTCATACCTGCAGCAGTGCAGATAATGCATTCAGATTACTCAGGGTCAGTTTATTCTCTCCTACCAGGCAGGTTTTTTGAGTAAAATACAATAAGATTGTATTTTGTCAAGTGTGGGAGATGCCCTGTTTCATTCCTCATAGTTACAAATGCTGAGATCAGGGGATTAAAAACTCTAGATGAAACTTTAAACCAGGGTTTACTCCTTCACAACAGATGAGCAGCAGACTTATACTAGCAATCCCTGGGCATTTCAAAGAAGTGAGATGCTGGGTGATTTCCCATCCTCTCTCCTTACCTCCCTTTCTCCCTCCAGTGAAACTAGATTTCTGATTCTTTGTAACAAACATACCAGTGGTAATTCATGTGTCATTTCCTCTGAATCTCAATTTGACCACTAGTTCATTTGTCTAAAATGTTTTAGCGTACTTATTAGATGAGTCAATGATATTTTATTGTCTCACATGAAAAGTAGTAGGTGTGTGTGCATTCAATTAACTCAGATCTTCCTATATTCTTTTCATAGAGCTCATACATGTCATTTGGGAGGGCACATTATTAATCCATTACTAATTAAACATTATTATAAATCAATTATACACATTAATAATGTATCTAAGGTTAAGACACTTTTCCAAGCTTTTGCCTTCAGGAGAAACTACCCCTGCTTCACAGTATCACAGCAGATTATTCCAATTTTCCAGTAACATTTCCACTTCAAAACTTAAAATTATTGTTTGTTTTTCATTTAAGACCTTTTTTCGATATTGTTCTGAGAAAAGGATATGCTGTCTGCAGTTGTGAGTCCCACTGTGGTCTTCAGTCTCAGTCTTGTGACTGGGCTGTGAGATGTGGATCCAGAGCTCCTGCCTTCCATTTCCTATTCTTTGGTAAAGATAAAACAGTGAGGCACCAGCCATTTAAAAAGGGAAATAAAATGTTAGTGGTTCCATATACTAAGGAGGAGGGCTGATTAAAAAAAAAAAATTAAAATCACATGTCCTTGACTGTCCATTAGCACAACTTAAACTATTACAACAAAATCATGTTTAAAAACACATTGATACATTTTTGCCAGATTTCTTGATCTTGGACACATGAATCCTTGGGTTTCATAACTAAATTTAAACTAGCTTTTACTATAACTGAGCATCACCAAGCTATTGTACTACATAGAAGTTTTTTGCCCATATATGGAATTTTCCAGAATACAAGCTACTTTTTTGTTAACCTTTTTTTCCTAACAAAAAACTATTATGGTTCTGTGTATTTCAGAATTCAAAGTCTGAGAGTGTGGGTTTTGTCAGATATTTTTGTGGGAATGGAATTCCCTTTTTTCCTTATAGGTATCACTGATATTTTTTTCACTCAGAATACTATTTTCTGTGCCTATAACAGCAGAAAATTTATGTACTTGCTTAATACCTATACAATTAAAAGTTAAATTCCATAATTTATGAAATTGAAAGAATAATTAGCACAAAAAAAAATAGCCTGGTCAGACAACCTTCCTGATACTCTTACCAAAAAAAAGGTAGTGATTTGCAAAATACTGAGGTTGAACTGCTCCCTTATCTTCTCTGTGGGCAGAGTCCTCCATGCCATGGCATGACATGGCATGCGGAGAAATTTTTACATGGTGTAATTAGAAGGAAGAAATTAATTTACCAGTCATTTCTTTGGTACAGTCCATAACCTTCAGTGTTACAGATTCAATTTCTTATTCCAAGCATTCTCCATCATACTCCATAGCACTGGGAACATCTCCAAATACTAAAAGACAAAAAATTCCTGCATTAGCTTCTTCTGCTAATGCTCCAACTGACAATCTTGGGGGCCGGGGGAGGAGGGGGGATGTAGGAATAGGAGACAATACAAGGAAGTAAAATGTTGTTTTCTAGGATTTTGTTTCCTTTAACAATATTTTTCATTACAGTTATGACCCAATTTCATACATTTCCAGTGAAACTTACTTTATTTGAAAAGTCTGTTCTCGGTTTCTCTTTTTAACTATGACTCAGATGTTCTGGTGATCTTCTCATTAGCATCCCTTTTTAATGATGTTTCATGGACAAAATCCAATAACATTGCTTCAAATAAAGAAACACATGAAAGCTGATGAAAAGAGGGACATCTTAACTGTGAATTTTGTCAAACCTCTTGTGACAAGTTATATAAATGCTTTCTTCTTTGTGTCCTTTTCACTTGGAAGTTTTTGGAATATTACTAAAAATGACACTAAACTGCTAAAACATTTCAAGGTTTTATAACTACAGGGGTAGAGGACAGAAAATTCCTTAGTTAGCAGTGGCTGCTGGAGGTTGAATTCCTGAGGGACTCCATTGTTAGGTGCTGATCAGAGGAAAAAGATATTCCAGGGGACACACAGTTTTATTTATTCACAGTTTACCTAGAAGAATGGGGTGGGATATCTTGGCAATGGAATGGAACAGAAAAAAAGCCCAGCGGATTACTATCTTTAAAATATCTGCTCCATATGGATGGACCACAACATGTCTTTTAAGTCTTCACTTTTCTATGCTAAGCAAACTTTACATTTGAAGCTGTCTCAGAGGAACCTGCTTTCAGCTGCTGGTTCTTCCCTTCTGAACTCTCCAGTTTGTCTGTTATTCTCTCAAAACAATAATGCTTAAAACATAGTAGTCCTGCAGAGCAGAGAGGACTATTGCTCAGACCTGAGATAGAACACTTCAGTTAATAGCATTGTATCACTCACTTACCTTCAGTTTGTGGCTCATTAGGATGAGTAGCTCCATTCTATACTGTATTCTGCTTTTCTGTACACTTTCCTGAAGGGAAAAGCACTGGACATTAGCAAATTGTTTATTTGACTTCAAACTACCTCTCCAGTTTGTTGGTCACATTATTTTTAATGTGTACTCCTTCCTCCCTCATATGTCTAGTGACTTTTTGGACAAGAACCAAGCACAGGATAGAATCAGCTTGGAATATCATTCTGGTTTAACAGAGTTTCATCTAATCAGGCAAGTGTTCAGTAATTAATGCAGCCTGTATTAATACAGACCTTTTTACCTAAAATAAGTCATCATTATAAAAACTAGCTGCACTTCTCACTGCTCTCATGTTTTCCTGATGTCCCTCATTAGTTTATCATGATTCTGGCTTTGTCTTCTTGTGATTCTCTCATAACTGGGAAGTACTGCATTGTTCATCATACACAGTCTGTGCTGCCAGACTGTGTACATAAAGCTTTCAGGGTCAATCACCTCTTTAAGCAGTGGCACTGTTCAATGTTTTCACCAAGGGTTAACCACAAGAGGAGGAAAGATGGTAAAAAAAATACATATTTTCTACATATATATATATGCTCATGTGTGTATGTATATGTGTGTGTGTATTTTATCATCTAGATCACCTGCCATCTTGGGTACAGCTGCCTTGGGATAAATAATTTGTTACTGCAACTCACCTGGAGCTGTTTTCTCCACCAGAGATTATCACCCCCTCCAGTCTCTTGGCATTTCTTCATGTGCAGCCACTCCCTACCTCAGTTCTGTCAATGACCTACTTTAGCAGAAACACCTTTTGCACTCAAATCATACTGACAGAATGAGGGTAAGTAGCAATTACACGTGCAGTTGCCCTGACATATCTGGGAAGGGCAGCAAATTCTGGCAGAAAAACGCAGCCAAGCAGGCAGCTAGGAACTGGAGACCCATTCCCAAAGCCACTTCTTTCACATCAGCTACTGTCACAGTAAGTGTGACCTGAAGCCATTTTTTTTTGGTCTTTTTATTTTAAACTCATGGCAGCCCAATTGATTTTGGCAAGAATGGTTGTGCATAATAACCCAGTAGTCCCACTTCAGGACAAATTACCTTGGGATCCTGATTTGCTCTGTCCTACATTGGATCAGCTCCTGATGGCCTTTGAGAGAAAGAAGTTGGCCTCATCTGCCTAAAAATATCTGTCTGGTATTAAAAGAAGAATAGTGTAACAATTAATGTTGAAGACAAAATAATTACACCCTGATCTTTTCTGTCCTTGTTTTCTCATGTGAAAACTGTTAGGAAAATCTGAGGAAAAAAGAAGTGTAAATTTGCTTACTTCTTCAGAAAGATGTCTAATTCCTGCTAACATTTCCACAATTCCATATATTTGCTCTTTCACTCTGCATTGGGAGCAAAAGACATGAGGAATTTTTTTGGGTGTTTTTTTGTTTGTTTGGGCTTTTTTGTTTACAAATATAAGGAATGTTTCGACCTTAGTCTCTAAGTGCACATACAGGAGAATGAGTTATATATTTTCAAGCAGGTTTTTGTGTGTATGTGATTAAAAACACCTATGCTGTCAGAAAAAGCAAAATACACACTAAAGGAAAAAACAAGTAGGCTCTTAAGAAATATATTATAAACTGCATATAAAGAAGATATCACTTCCTAGAGGTCTTTGTTGGCAATGTGCAAGTAGAAGCCACATTTCCAAAAGGCCTTTCTTTCTTTGCATAGAGCATGAAGATACCTCCATTTCCTCTCCCTCTGCTTCTGGGAGCCTGAAGAAGTGATCAGGCCTTTTATGAGGAACTAGAACCCGTGAACCTCTGTCTGCTTTGTTTGCTGAGCCATTATTCATCTTGACCTAATTAAATGGTATTAACTGATGTGTGAAATGTCAAGTTCCTCATTAAGTGTAGGATCTCCTCTTTGACTTCCTCCACTATATAACCTTTTATTGAGTACTGGCATTCCACTCTTTGCTCTGTGCTTTGTCTTCATCCACCCATCTGTTCTGGAGCTTTTGTCCTTCTCCCTTAGTAATCTGATTTGTTCTCATTTCAGAGACGTGATGACAAATGACAAATGTGTATTCCACCAAGTCCATACACTCACTTTTTAAATCATATTAGTGCTTTAGTAAACTGGAAATGACAGAACTCCTGAAGCACATATTTTTATTTACTTAAATATTTAAAATATTTTTTTTTAATTCAGCTCATTGGAACAAGATCTGTCAATAGTACTGAAAGTGTTTCTGTCAATAGTATTAAGAATATTCCCCATACCTTAATCATTAACTAGCAAGCAAGAGAAAAGACATACAGAGATTTAAGTACTAAGTTCAGCTCTCAGGAGTTCCTGTCTCTTGCCTCTGGCACCTTTCTGCTGCCCTTTCAGATCTCTTTCTCTGCTGTGCCAATGCAGCAACAAACCTTATCAATGAACTCATCTGACTTAAAAAATAATCCACATTTTCCCCCAGAATATTCTTAAAGATCAATTAGTTCTTGCACAAACTGCCTGTAGAGCTGAATAGCCAGACAAAGCATAGATGTCTTGTTTCTTCGTGTTGTGAGAATTCTGTTCCATTTATATGGGAATACATGTGAAAGTAGAACTTTGGAATAGTTCATGTTTTGAGATTGCACATAACAGCAATCCAGCTCCTTGGTCATCAATGGATGTCTGATTCCAGTTGTCTTTGAGGAACATCAGTTTCTGACATTTCTTTTACAAACAATATGGGTACCTATCATAAAGTTACTAAATACCAAGCAGAAATGTTCTTTGCTCTCCAAAGCCTTTTGAGTCCTGTGGACTGGATTGCTGTGATGTTGGTAAGGCACAGCAGACTTTTGTATTTCGTCACTTGCTACATATCTCAAACTGTGATATGGTTGTTTGATAGGGACAGATGTATATGAGAACAAGGTAGCCATTGTCCTGTGCACTCCAGTGACCATCCAAGGCCAAACTATCTCAGACATAATGAAATGAAAACAAAACTGAGAATCACAGCAATACTTGGATCCAAACCAAGATGATTTATCCTCCTAATTTAATTGAGTTAGCATAACAGTCTGTTCTATACCCAGATATTATCTATACCTAGATATTATCTATATATACAGAAATTGGTTGCCTAAACAAGTGAATATTAGTCTAGGCAGAAGAGGAAAGTGAGTTTTGCAGAAAAGTAGTATGAGTCAAGGGTTATTTATAAGGTTACACTGTTAAAAAGATGCAAGAGTTGCATTCTCAATATTGCTTTCATGACTGAAAGTACTTGCAAAACCAGAGGAAATGTGGCGATACTTTGTTTAAACTGAAAATAATTGCAAGAACATCTTCCTTCTTAGAAATAAAATCTTGAAGGTTTTGATGTCAACTTATGATCAGTATGTTCTTCCATAAGCTTCAGTGGAGCAATGTATGTGCTGTAAAACAGAAATGACTAATGCAAATAACATTTGCTGTGCATAAAGCTGTCTCTTGCCCATATTGTATGTTGTCTGGTGTGGCAGGCAGCAGACAAGAAGTATTATTCCTCTATAAACATTCATGACAAGAAGTTTAAACTTTATTACTTATAGAAGAGAAAGGAGTGGGGGCCAGTCTTTTTCATCCTAGGATCTCCTTCTCAGGTTCTGGTTTTGGCATTTGTAAAATAAAAGTAACATCCACCTGCCCTCCTTTACCATACTTGGTGCTGTGAAGTGGAAGCTGTTAAGTTAGCAAGAATAGTGAAGTGTAATTACTGTATATATGTATTTATATATGCATGCCCATATTTTGTATGTAGTTTTGTGATCCTGTAGTTCTCATGTATGTATCTCCACACAAGTTGGTATCACCTAAAAGGAAAACAAGTAAATATACCCCCTTTCCATTTATTTTTTTTTAGCATCAGATGGGCTCATCTTGAGTTCCCACGCTGCAGTATTTTCACATGAAAACCATGTTGCATTTTTTACATAAGTATATAAAGGTAAGGTCAAAAAACACAAAAAGGGATACAGAATACATCATGTTGCATTTAGAAATCCCATAGGTGTGTTGCAAAAGTCTACAGATTTCTTGAAATAAAAAGATAATAGATTTCTTGAAAAACAGGGAAAGAATTTGCAAGTCTGAGTGGCAGGGTGTGTTTGCAGTACAGAGGATGTTAAAAGTATTTCACCTTTTCAGCCTGTAGGTGGGACTGTGTTTTCAGCAAACCCAACTGTGAAAAAAATTCTGAATCTGCATCAGGCAGCTCAGGCTGCTGCTAATGCTAGCTGGAGTGAGTCAAGTGATTCTTGACTTGTGCTTGAACTATTTCTGGGGGAAAATAGCCTGTGTCTGAAATTTTAGTCCTAAAGGACCAGCCTGAAATCTCTGTTCTCACTGCAGTTCATGGGCATTCTGCCTGCTACAAATCCACAACTGCAGGATTTGTTCCTACTAAATAGCATTTATGTATCTGAATAAAATAATGTCTGTGAAGAAATCTTGAATTTATTGCTATGGAAAATACTGTAAGTAAACTAATGAGGTGGGTTAAATGACATTTTGAATTGGGATTAACAAGTAAATTCTCATGCATAACTTCCCGACTCAGAAAAATAAATCAATCACAGGCTGAGATTCTTCTTTATAAAACCTCTTAGAGCAAAGAGGAACAACTGAAATGTTCGACACTTTTGGACCCACAGAGACACTGTGACTCCCCTAACACTGAATGCAATTTCTCCGGTGAGTAAGGACCACATAGTGTGGGGCAAATATTTTTATGGAATCTTTGAAGTTGGACTTTGACGCTACTACTGCTACACAGTACTGGCTAAATGCCTTTTGTTTCTTTTTTTGCCTCATGCTGGCCTGTTTCTCTCCCTCTTATTCATTCCCAGCAGTACTTTACCTCACAAGGAGCAGCCCGTGTGAAGGGATAGCAGCCCTGTGATTTATTGGCTTACTATCTCTTCCGTTGTCTTTACACAGCTTATGCTCAAATAAGATAGCTAGGAGAGTATGGAGCTCACATGTAAAATGAAAAAGATATTCTGATGGGGGAAGGACGAAATCAAGAGAGATCTGACCAGATTTCGGTGTTGTAAACACATCTGTAAGGTCACCATAAAGCAATGACTACAAAGGTCAGAATTTCAAAATGTGTCTTAAGAAAATGTTTTTGCAAGCTTTGTGGTGAAGATGGCTGGCGTGTTGTATATTGTAACATTCTGCTTAATCTCTGCTATGTTATACGGAGTCATTTACAACAAAAAATGCCTGACATAACTTACAGCACAGGAACATACAAAACCAGCTTCACCAGGGTGGATGTTTATGTAATCTTCAAGAACACTCTGAAGTTTGATTCAGTACTCAAATAAAACTATGAGAGGCACATTTCTCAGAGACACTACCCATCTTTGAATTTCTGAGCTTCTTTATTTTACCGAGCCTTTTTAGATAAATGCCGATTATTATTTCTGTACATCGTGTTATCTGCTGCTTTCATTCCACTTCTCGGTTGTAATTGCACAAGCACTTTCAGCTTTCTTTATTTAATAGAAGCCTCTTAAAGGTGAGCAGATGGTCACCCCAGGAGTGCAGGTTTCCCATTCACAGCTTGCACAGTGAAGGCAGCAACAAAAATTAAGTTTACACATACTGCCCTGACAACGACCTCTGTGCTGAACTAAACAAACCCCTTCTGTAAAGCCAGAAGCAGTTCACTCACCTTTTGAATACAAACCTGGCACTCTCTGAATAACCATAAAACATCAAACTGTGCAGCTCTGCTCTGGCTTTGAGGATGTGTGCTGTTACAGGACATAGAAAGTTCCACAGAGAGCCATGCCTTAGGATTTTGCTGTCACAAAGCATCAGGTATCCCAAAGCCTCTTTCACAAAACATTCTGCACATTTCACAATATTTTAGTCCAGAAAAGGTGTGTCCATTTTAAAGGGACACTAACAAAATCTTAAGCATAGCAGCTTTAAGGCCAGTGAGTAGAGCTGAACAGGGGTGCCCTTCTGGCTAGGCAGTGTTGTCATGAGAATTCAAAAAGTCATTTCTTTCCCAAGAAAATAATCTTAGAACAGGACTTGTCTCCTTGTTACTGGCGGTAATCTCTGCTGCTTGAGGCATGAAATTGTGTCTTAGACACGGTGGGAAGTGACAGAAAACGGCATCTGGACCTTCTTGGTATGGTGGTCTCAGAAAGTCCCCAGAGGGACATAGGCAGGTGTCACGGATCCAGTGCCAGCTTCCCCGCAGACTTCGGGGAATGCCGTGCACGGGCATCTTTCCAGGCGAGGAGATGGAAGCAGGGCAGCCCTGCCTGTGCCCTGCCGCAGCGCCCTTCAGGCTGCTACCTGCATCCCCCGGTGCTGATGCTGCAACCCCTCCTTCCCCAAATCCCCCAGCCCTGCGGAGCACCGACCCCTGAGCCCTCGGGGTGGCTCAAATGCTTTCCTTACGCATTAAAGGGCAGCTTAAGCGGGCTGGAGCAACCCCAAAAAAACTACTTAAAAGAAATAAAAGTGCAATGGGATCCCTCACTCCCCGGCCCCGATTGCGGACGACTCGCTTGGCAGGGAGGGCAAGCGATCCGGGCAGGAAGGCACACGAGTCACACACACAGAGAACAGTGTCCGATGCGTGCGATAAGGACAGCGCCGTGCCCGGCGGTGAGGTGTGCGGGGCGGGGGGGCCGCGGGAGGCAGGGGGCGGGCGGGAGGGAGCGCCGGGGCGGCTCCTCCCTGCGCACAAACCCGGCCGAGCCGCGCCGGGATGCGGACACGCCGCTCCCGCGCTACTTAAGCGGGGAGGGCGCAGCCCGGCAGCCCCGCGGGGGGATCCGACGGCGGGGGGTGGGGACGGTGCGGCGAGCAATCGTAGTTAATAGTCGTCTATCTATCTATAAGAGAACGAGAAAAGCAGAGCCGAGATGCTCCGTCCGTGACCCGCAGGCGGGGAAGGCGGGGGTGGGTGGGGGGCCAGGTTGTGAGTCCGCCAAACACCTGAGAAATAAAGCACGACCGAACAACTCTCGAGGCGGGCGGGGAAGTGGGGGGCGAAAAGTTTGCCGGAGCTTGGGCGTCTCGGGGGGGTCCGGGCGCGATGCCGCCCTGGCTGCTCGGCAGCCTCTGCTGCGTGCTGGCGGCGCGGGCGGCGCTGGGCGGCGGCTCCGCGGGCGCGGAGGAGGAGGAGGAGGAGAAGCTGATCCGGGTGCTGGTGCTGCTGCCGCAGGACGACGCCTACCTCTTCTCGCTGGGGCGGGTGCGGCCGGCCATCGAGTACGCGGTGCGGAGCCTGCGGGAGAGCGGCGCGGGTCTGCCGCCCGGCTACGCCTTCCAGCTCACCTACGAGGACTCGGCGTGCGGCAACCGCGCCCTGTTCAGCCTGGTGGACATGGTGGCCCTGCAGCGCCGCCGCCCCGACCTGCTGCTCGGGCCGGTGTGCGAGTACGCGGCGGCGCCGGTGGCGCGGCTGGCGGCGCACTGGGATGTGCCGATGCTGTCGGCGGGCGCGCTGGCCGCCGGCTTCGGCGCCAAGGGCGGCGAGTACTCGCACCTCACCCGCGTCGCCCCCGCCTACGCCAAGATGGGCGAGATGCTGCTGGCCCTCTTCCGCCACCATCAGTGGAACCGGGCCACGCTGCTCTACAGCGACAGCAACCCCGAGCGCAGCTGCTACTTCGCCATGGAGGGCGTCCATGTGGTCTTCCAGGAGGAGGCTTTCCACATGGCCGTGCACAGCTTCGACGAGAGCAGCCGGCACCTCGACATCGACGACATCGTCCGCGCCCTGCAGGGCGGCGAGAGGGGTGAGTGTCGGCGGGGCTGCTCGGAGGCGGCTGGGGCCGTGGGACCCCGGGCAGGGAAGGACCTGCGGGAGCGGGGGGAGTCGCGCCCCGTCCCTCCCGTCGGGGGACTCGCTGCGGGGCTGTGGCGGCACCCCCGGGCCGGGCATCCCCCGGCAGACGGCAGCTGGCAGCCCGCAGGGAAAGCTCTGCCCGCAGAGGTTCATTAGGGCTTTGCCTCCCAACAGCTTGCGCTCGGGGACCGCGCTAAGAGGGTTTTGTGACATAGTAAGAAACCTGCTTCTGCTGACGGTCTGGTTTACCCAAAATCGCCCATGTCTCCAGGGCAGCAACTCTGTTGCTTTCTGTCTGACATTTTTGCAACGACTCTGTAAGTTCAAAGACTAAGCGTAGATGTTTCCTTCTCACCGCGCTATGTCGTGTAGCGGGAGTTTCTTTCCCGCTCCTGCCATGGGAAGCCCCTTCGAGTACCTCATAAATAAGAAATGCATTTAGGGGGTGCACTAATTTCAGGGGATGGATGCGTGCAAAACACCCGAGTGCATGCTGTGATACTGCCACCAACTGTGAGCAAAACACTTTGGAGATAAATGGCTTGTAGAACACCTTGGACAGTCACCCCTGGACTGGATGAACTAACTTTGCATCATGAAGCTGTAAACCAAAGTGCTTTGAAATGTGCAGTTTTGTAGTTAGATGCATTTTAAAGTGAGGTCTTGCAGATCAACATGGTGGGTATATGGGCTTATCAGAAAGATGTTTTCTGTTGGAGAATTTACTAGCCACAGGCTTCCCAAGTAAGTAATTGCAAAAAGAAAATATATGTTCCAGGAGGGTACCACAGGATAAAGTTACGTACTTAGAAAAGAGCCACAGATGTACAAAGCCCTCTGTACAATTTTTACATATCTTGTTGTACGGTGTTGAAATAGCATCAGAATTGGATAGGTAAAGGTCATGCTGTGTGGCTGGCAGAATTGATGTTACGGTGCTGGAGGCTGTGAATGGAGCAGCCTTGCACAGCAGATGTCATTATGCTGCTGTGAAATCCTTAACATGTGCAGGAGCATGAGGTAACAGAGGTCTAACAGCATATGGCTGTTTAATTCTCTGTTCACTCTTCTGTTCAGCAGGTGCTTAAAATAGAGCTTACCTTGTAAGTACGATTCAGGGAAATACAACGAATGGAGATAAAAAGTGTGTCAGTGCCGGAGAAAACCACTGCATGGGGAACGATGCTTGTCGTGTGTCTGTGTGTGTAGCTTTCCTGATGCTGAGAGCATAACAGCATGCTTACAAGCAGGAAAAGACAAGTGCTTTCTTCAACCATGCTCTTCAGACCATGCTGACAGTCAGGGAAGAGAGGCATGCTTTCAGCCTGTTCTTAAGTGCTTGGCTGAGATGAGACCTTTGGTGTTACACCATTTTATAACTTGCAAGTGATTGAACAGAAGCAGCCCTCTTCTTTCCCTGTTTGTGCCCAGTGAGGTCCCTACCTTTATCTCACCTCTTCATTTGTCATCTGGCTCATGCTGCTACTGCAACATGCAGCAAGTGGTGTCCTCCGGCTTCCAAGTTGCCTTTCTGACTTAAAAGACTAAATGCAGGACTCACTTGACACATTTCTTTGAGATTTTTCAGGTTACCACAGTATATTAAGTTATACATTATGTGGAGGTGCACCATGTGCTTTGGCTGACCAGATGAGGTCTTCGTGTCTCCTGGGGACTCCTTGGAGGTCCCTGTTGTGGGCAATGAGACACTGTCCAGAGCACTTTCTAGAAATGTTTTTGCTTGATTGCTTTGCAGTTTTTAACAACTCCTTTGTTGCAGCCACTGTCCTGGGCTCTGACCCTGCACCTTCTCATGTGTCCAGGGACTGCTACTGGTTGGGGTCCCACCTCAGTGGTCCGGCTTCCTTCAGCTGCCTGAGTGGGAGTGGGCTTTCAAGCAGATACAGTATACCTGCTTGAAACTCTCCTAGAGCTGAGAAAGAAACTGCCCCACCAGCTGTCCTGAGGGGACTGGGACAGAGGCTGACGCCATGGATTAGGCTGCTGGTGGCTGGGGGTTTGCACAGAACTCTCAGTGATTTGGGATCAAGAGGCATGCTCAACCATGCACCCGTATTTCCAGGGACTGCCTGTTCAGTCCCTGGAGCCACTTGAAAAAACTGAGGTCTTGGAGCCACAGCAAAATCATGATGAAAAACATGATAATAAATGTTAAGCACTTGTCTTCAGTTAATTTCATTAGTAGTTCAAGTTCTCTTACAGGCTCAGTTAGCCACATTGCAGACTTGATTCTGTAGGCTGAGGTTTACTGTAAGGGTCACAAATGTAAGACTGTGCTTAAGTGCATAAGCACGTAGTCCAAGAGATGTGTGTAGCAAGGGGAATGCTTGCTCCTTTAGATGGAATGAAACCCTAAAGTATTTGCAGGATGATTCAATAATCCTAGTCAATAAATTCAGCATATTATTATTAAAATTACTGTGGTCTGTTTGTATTGTGTTGGAGGGAGAACATTTTGTATATGTTTGCACTTACACATTTGTACATACACAATAGTAAGGAAGAGTCAGGTTAAATACATAATTTGCCTTTTTGGAACACTGTGAGGGACATGACCATAGCATATTTGCTTCAAAACCTTGAAATATGTAATCTTTCGCTCTTCTGGGTTAAAAATTCCATCCAAATAGTTAATATTACTTTTCTTACATTTCTTTAGAGGCTTACAAAATATGATTTAACATATTTTGAAGTAGTACCCCACACACACTTTTTCTTTTATTCATTTTGCTCAGTCTTTTACTGGTGTTGTGAGATGCTCTTTGATTCCATCTATAGATGTGAATTACAATGACAAAGTCAAGGGAGATTTGGGAGGGCAGCAAGGAAACATTTCAAAAGGAAATCTCTCACCTATACTGAAATTAGGAACAGTGAGACAAATTCATTCCTGATGTGCATCTGGAAAAGATTTGGTCCAAATTTTATTGTAAGAAAATTTTTTTCTTCCTCTTTTCCTTCATGCTAATATACTTCCCAGTTGTAATGAAATATGTCTTGCTCTGTTGCTCTGGAAATTATTATATTATTCTGCTATAATCAATAGGACAGAGCTATGCATGGTATAACTCTCCTGAAGCATGGGGATGTACTGAACATGACTCACCCCAGCAGCACATCTGGAGGTTATGCCTGCAGTGGCATCCAACCAGAAACGCGATGGGAGAAGATTCATTGTGTGCGAAAGATTTGGCCTGTTTGGCCTTTTCATTTCTTATAATAGAAAACACTTCTACCCAGAAGAGCTGAATGTGGTTTTGATTCATTTTTATTGTTGGGTTGAAAATATTTGCGTACATTATTGTAGCTTTTGAGTTCTGCCATGCGTGACGATGTTCTTGGAAATGTGCACGCAGTTGGTTTCGAATCATTGTCCTAACGGGATCTCTCATGACTCTGCTGTAGGATATGGCCCTGAAGCACACACTGATAAAATACTTTGCTGCTCTTTCTTATGTCAGTAGCTTCATACCTGCAGTCTTGTGAAACTGCACAGAAAGTTATACTATAATATGCTCTGTGTGGGAGTTGTCTCCCCATTGCTGAAGACCTCAGCAGAGTTCCTGCTTTCCCTTTGCTTAAGGAAGGGATAGCAAGGGGGGTAGTCCCCCTGCCCAGCAGGTTTTGGGAGAGCTGTCAATCACAGTCGTCACAGTGTGGATCAAGGTGTCCACACAGAGCACGCCTTTGGGCTTGTAGGTCCTGCTCTAGTAGCAGAGCCTCTGCTTAGCTCTTAATTGATGATAAATGAAGCTCTGTGGTGTTTAATCATGTACCCACCTGTAATCTTTATGCTTAGAGAGCAGCACTTGGTTTTCCCATTTCTTAATATTAAGCATCCCATCAAAGGTTGTTGCCTAGACTTATAGTATTGTCTCTGGAGCAAAAGTCACGTTCTGGAAAGATTCATACCACTGGCCCTGTACCGCAGGTGCATAGATGATGCTCTTCCTTAAGTGCAGAGAAGCAACAAATTCTAGATCAGATGCCTAAATATTAGATAGCTGAGGTGTAGGCAAATTGAGTCTATGCTAAACTGTTCAGTGGAATGGAAATTGGAATGGTAATGCCATGGTATCACCTTAATTCTCCCTCTTCAGGTTGTCTTACGTCCACTAAGAAGTAACAACAGAGACTTGTAGTTACAGTCTTCTCTACAAATACTTGCAGCTAAAGACATTCAGAGTCAGAACTTTTCACATCTTGCAGGGGTACACAAACAGGTCACAGAGAGGCTCTATTTAATTATATTCAGAGGAGACAAGGGAGAAGGAAGCTGCTCTGTGTTCACTACCTGTCTTTTCAGCTATTTGGGAAATCAGCTTTGTTTGCTATCTGTGTTGTCATGTTTGTTGCAACACTGGGAGGACAGCTGGGGTCACTGTCTCTTTCGGTATTCACGCTTAATAGGCTGTTCCCTGAAGTTCTTGAACTGCTTCTTATCTGTGTGTCTCCTTTTCCTCCACCAGTTGTAATCATGTGTGCCAGTGGTGACACTATCAGGAACATCATGTTGGCTGCTCATCGGCAAGGAATGACCAACGGGGACTATGCTTTCTTCAACATCGAACTCTTCAACAGCTCATCATATGGTAATGTTTTGCTTGCCCAAATGTGTTGCAAAGTCTTTGTAGGCTTGGTAGTATTGTTAGCCTCAAAATACACAGCAGAGCCCCGGTAAACACCACTGTCTCTCCCTGTTGTTGCAGCTATCTTCCACTTGGGCTAAGGCGTTGCAGGAAATAAAACAGACCTTATGGCTATAGTTGCTACTGGGTGGGTCACAAGATGCCAGTCATACTACAAGGGGTTACTTATTTTGTTACTTTTCAGTGGTGGAGACATTGGTTATGGTGTGGGTACCTCATTCTGCAGTGTGTGTGCTCAGGTCTAGGTGGCTTGCACTGCCTGGTGACCTGTGGTCTGAGCAGATGGCTGGAAGGAGGCATTAGCAACAGACAGCACTGTGGGCAGCTGCAGGGCTTGGGTCTCCAGAAGTCGCCTCTGTGCTGGGGCATCCATGTGTCTAATTTATTTCAGTTTTTTATCAGAAACAATATCTGCAGAAATATTCAGCAGTGCTGAGTTAAAGGGAAAGCACTGGATGGGACACAGGCAGTCCAGATTTCTTAGGGTGGATAAAAGTGAGTGGTTCCACCAGTAAATGAAAAGAATCATATTTGTCAAACTAAAAGCATGACTTTAAAATGTAAATTAAATAAGTTTTCTTTTTAAAATATACCTAATATACCTATAATGGTATAATAGGAAGTGTAACTGCATGTTGCATCAATGCATGGCAGGGACTAAACCTGCTCTGAGCTGCTGCAGCTGTCTCACTTAAATTACTTATATTGGAGCAATGTGTTTGCTGAGTTCAAACATCAGGTGGCTGAAGCTGGTGCAAGTTCATTTTATGGAACTAGGTTTTGTTGAAGTGTCAACATGGCTTTTGAAAGGAGAAGCTTCTTTTACAGGTATGGAGGAAATAATTACCCCCCTGCAGACCTTTTTAACTCATCCACTATTTGCTTATTTAACTAATCCACAAATTCATTTCAAATTTAAAACCAAGTGGGAGTTGAGAAGTGAAAACTTTGGGGTTTTTCTTTCTATAAGCCTTAAAGGCTGACCAACAGGAACAAATGAATTCAGGCAAGGATAATATACATTTTTTTAATTAATCAATTAATGATAAATTAAGTTCTATTGCATAAACTTTTTGTTACCCATCTACATCTCTGAGATTATTCCATGGTAAACCGTGCTGTTTGACGTGCTGTATAATGAAGGTATGTAACTGAATTTAGAGACCTAGATATGTACTTAAGAACAGATATTGCTGCCTGTCTCATCTAGGTTAGCTAAAGAGTGCCAGGTTTTGCCAGGTAATAAGGAAATCACTCAAATAGCTGAAAGATAAAGTTGTAGAACAAGATCATGGCCGATAATTTGAATCAAGGTTTTCTTTTTCAGATTTGAGCTTGAAGTGACTTCATCCCTGGTAGCATAAGCAAGACTATCTGGCACTGTAGCTTTATTCAGGACCAGAGCAAAGAGCTGAAGTTCTACCCATATCAACAGTCACAGAACCCTGGGGTTTTGGTCCTTCTGTTAGACCATGAGAACTTTGCAGATCTGACTTTACTAGAAACCAGCCATCAAATAACCCTTCTGGCTGCCAGCACTGACTCAGGGTAGAAATGCATCAGAAATGATTCATCTGGCCATAGGCACAAGTCTGTGTGAGAGCTGGGATGATTTTGGGGTAAAGTAGGCACCCCCAGACATTAATTCACCTCATCCTTAGGAATCCGTAGTAGCTCAGATGAATTGTCTCTTACAACTGATGGTTTCCTTGCCTTAGCTGAACTGGTCACCTGAGAAGTAGTAATGTAGAGATCACAGCTGGTGTGGGGTGGATATCCCCAGTGATGCATCCTCCTGTAGGCAGCACTTTGTCCAGCCATGTACAGGGCAATGCTGGAATTCTGACATACAACAGCGGTGGGAGCAATTCCTATTTACCCTGTGGTTTGTGGGAGCCTCAGCACAACCCTCTTTTGCATCACAGGTAGACCTATCTTCTTGTAGCTTTTCTAAAGAATTAATGAAAACTCTGTCCTCTGATGTAGTGTAGTTAGAATGTGGCATTTCCTGATGTTTCTTTTAAACCCATTTTTCTGTTTGTGGATGTGTTTCATATGTAGATTGAAATGACTGCACACCAGAAGCTGACTTCTATGCAGGTGGTCATTGCATGTGGAAAGAAAACATAAGAGAAGGGTAGAGAAATTCCTTCAAAATTCGTTGTGCCTAGTGCCTGAAGATACTAGATTTTGTATCATAAAATCTGAGTGGGAGTGATTGGGCAATTGGCACTGCCTTTAGGTTCAGATGACTTTATTGCAGTTTGTTGTTGCCCTGTGTTCTGAATATTTTTAATTCTTCAGAAGAACAAACATATTAAATGCTGAGCTGCAATAATTATACACAATTGTACTGTAACAAGATGACCTCCCACAAAATAATCCATGAAGGAATTTAAATATGTAAATTATTCTAGGAACACTGTTATGCAAGTGTACTGTCCCCACTCTGTGTCAGGACTTTTAAAAAAAACAAACATGTATATTGTCCAGAACAGAAACTTACACTAACTTTTTTTTCTTTGCATATATAATCTTGCACTTTTTGGCCATCCTATCTCCATTTGTAAGTGCAAAGCCCTCTATGCTGTAGTCTTTGCTGTACTTCTTGAATACTGGACCTCTGAAATGGAGGCACCCAGCTGGGGGAGAAGCTTTTCAGCTTTGAGGCACTTGCAGGGCTTGTACTCTCCTTTGGGGAATGCAGCAACATGGGCTAGCTTACAGCTGCTGGATGTGCATTTCTCTCTCTTGGAAAGCAGTAAGGACAGGTGCGGCCACTGAAGGAAAGAGTGGCAAAACCAGACAGTGGGATGTTGTTTACTCTCCAGTGTTTCCACTGAGTTTTGGTGTAAGTTACTTTGACCAGTTAAACTTTGTATTGGGAAAAGAATCCCTAAACCAAGGTATATGTATCTAGAGCTTCTTCCTAAAAGAAAGAAATCAGTTTAAAAAAAAGTAATTAGCAAAGTTCATGATACGTCTAAAGATTACAGTCCTGGACTGTGGTAAATAAGGCTTTTCTGGTGTGAAAAAGAGAGTTAATGGGGCTTAGGTGCTCCTGTGTCTCCAGCCTTGTGCTGGGAATGACACGAGCTGCCCTGGAACAAAAAAAAGTGCAAAAAAAGGTGCATAAGAAAAGACTTACCTCCAGAGAAGTGCATGTCCTTTGCTTGTTCCCCTGTGCTATCTGAGGAAGCACAGCAGTTCTCCAATGGAGTTCCAGCAGTGGAGCCAGGATACTGGGAGGACAAAATGCAAGCTCTATTCACCTGCTACAGGGGACAAAGGTGGTCTGTGCACAAATTTGCTCTTGCAGCCATGTGTTGCAGCTGGTAGCACTGTGTAAGGAGCACTATGGGCTTGATGTCCAGACTCCCTCTTCCTTAACATCTCCACTCCCAAACCACTTGCTTCTCTTGGTCCAAATGGCACCATAGTCCTCAACCCAAGTGAAACAGCCACATTCTCTCTCATTTTAGTTTCCCATGTGCCTCCAGGTCACCCTTGGAAGTTTAGCATTAGTCTTTGTTCTTGACTCATTTAGCCGTAATGGGGTTTGCTGCTGCTGTTCAAAAAATAAAATGACTATCTAGCATTTAATTATTTGTAAAGGCACACTGCCTAGGGCTACCACTATTCCCTCTAGGCTTTTTTGGTTATCATTTATGTAGAAGAGCACAAAGTCTGCTCCAGGGCAATGTGAACCTTTCCACTGACACCTGAGTGTTTGGATCAGGGTCTCAAGGCCTGCTATGGCCAGTCTCTGTTCCGCAGAAGGACTCATCCGCTAATAAAAAACTAGTCAGGTATCCTGCTTTTTAAAAATGTTGTTTCTTTACTGGTGGTCTGAGTTAACTTGTTCCCTTGCAGTGACACAAAACACGTGTAAATACATTGTAGGCGCAGGATTCTATTTTATTTCTAAGTGTTCCTTTTCCAGTGAGAGCGGGGCTGCTCTGGCAGGCACAGCGCACATGGTTTTCTCCTTGACCACAGTGGGAGAGCTGCACCATCTGCCTCCCATTCAGGGTCATGCTCATCATATTGACTTCACTGGTGCCTTTCTGACTGTCCAAGAATGTCAGTGGTGGAGTGATGTGTAACAAAAACTTTGTGGTTGAATGCTCCCTCGCTTCTTCTAGCTTAAATATCTCTGCCTTTGAGATCCAACACATGTATTTTGTTCCAAAATGTCTTCTCACGCTCAGGCTTCATCCCACCCTTTGAAAATAAGCAACCGCAGCAAGGGAATAAAGTTGACTTCAGTTTGCACATTTAGTTCCCACCAGCTATTCCTTGTTGCCTGGTTTCCTTCATGTCTGAAGAAGGTCCAGTTCTCCCTTGTAGTCTGCTATCTCCCCAACGTGCAGGAAAAGGGGACTTTTGGGGGAAAAAAGGAAGACAGTCCTATAGTGGTACCTAGTTTGAAGTTGGAAATATGCTTGTTTTCCATTTTAGGAAATGGCTCTTGGAGAAGAGGAGACAAACATGACCTTGAAGCCAAGAAAGCATACTCATACCTCCAAACTGTCACTCTGCTGAGGACTGTGAAGCCTGAGTTTGAGAAGTTTTCCCTGGAGGTGAAAAGTTCTGTTCAGAAGCAAGGTCTTCATGAGGATGACTATGTAAGTACTTGATGACAGGCTTCAGAAAAACTTGCTCCTAATTAAAGCAAAAATATCAGTCATCTCACCATGACAGAATCACCTGGGTTCAGTTGCAAAATCTTCCTGTCATATATATAATTTTTTTTTTTTTTAATAATGTGAATAGCAAGAATAGTAGGTGCACTGGATCTGTGCACCACTATCCATGACTAGTTGTCCTGTGCTTGCCCCTTAGTTCATCAGCAGGAAGGCTGGGGAAAGAAGAGTTGCCAGGTCTCTACCACCTATTACTTGTCTTTTTTTAATGGGCAAAGAACTGTAGTCTTCTTTTTTCTTTTCTCACAATAATTATTTTTTTTAAAAAATCACATCTCAGAAAGGTACATTCAGTACTGCATCTGATGAAGTTATTCTTGATGTGAATGAGAAAAGGGGTCTTATTTCCCAACAATGCTTTTCATTTTGAACTGTCTAAAATACCAATATGGTCCTTGCAAGTTGTTTTAAGGCTCGGTGAATACCAGTGTCCTCCAGAGATGGATGTGGAAAAGGTTTTTAATCTCTCAAAATATAGGAGGAAAATGCCTTTGAAAATGGTCTTTGAGGTTCTGCTAAGGTAGTTCGTTAGACATTTTCATAGAAAAGTCATCTGTGAAAGGAAGAATGTATAGCACATACTATTGGCATGTCTGCATGCTGATACAAGAACTTCCTCGACAGTCAACCTTCTCCATGGTGCAGAGTAAACTTTCCAAATATAAAGAAAAGGAGCTTGAAGAGAGTTTGGTCAGTCTTTAGCTATAGGAAATAAGAGCAAGGAGTTAATGCTTGAAACTTGTAAATCAACTCCAGCGTTTCATTTTCCAGCTCCCACTTAGGCACCTGTGTCATCTCTTTGCTGTAAGTGTTGTGTCTCTCACAGGTGGAGGTATCATCTTGAGTTCAGCACAAGCTGATGAACTTGGATGTTGTGTTAAAGAATGAATAACATTTCCTGCAGTTTATTGTATAACTTTGGCTGCCTTTAGAAAATTTGTGCTTCTTAGAACTTGAATATATTTTATTTAAATATTAAAATATGAAATTTTAATCATATCAGTAGTTAGTATTTTTCCTGTGATACTTTCAAAGTCTAGTCATAGTCTTTTGAAGGTGTTTTTTGTCTTGGGTTAGCAGAGAAACCCCAACTACCAGTTTCAAGGTGCTGCTTTCTGAAGAACCTACTAAATGAGTTCTGAAGAAGGCATGGGGCTGCAATTTGTGCTGTTCTTCCCTTTTCTCTCTATGTGCCCTTTTGCAGATGTTGCTTAGCAGGCTGTGTACCTTGAAAATCTGCTCTGTGCTATGGTTGTGGTTGGTGAGAAATGTGATTTTGAGTATTAAAGATCCATTCATTTGCAGTTTGTGGGTTTTTTAATCTGGACAGTCTGACATTTCCCCAGATGAGAAAAACCTTATACTGCCAAGAGTTCAGGATACCGTCTCTGGGTGATTTGGTGAGAGGAATGGGGATGCTTTGCTGTTCTTTAGGATAGGGACACACTGCAAACTCTGTGCAGTGTTAATTTGGGCTGGATAGGTACAAGCCCTGTTATGGTCAAGCAGAAGTGGATCTGTGGGAGAGAAAATTCCCCTGTACCAGCATGGGGGAGATTTTGCAGGCTAATTTGTTTGTCAGGGAGACACAGCAGCACATCCACTGCCAGAAGTCCTCCTTTTGTGATTCCTCACTCTGTACTCCAAATGCTCTGGGCTGTCCCAGGGCAGTGGTGGGGCCCTGACCTCCTACAGTCTCATCCTTGACTTTCTTGTTCCTGGCTCTGAGGGCTACCTCTCCCTGTGTCCCATTTCCACCTGTGATCAGAATTTTTTACCTTGTTCCAAGCACACCTTCACACATAAACACCAGCCTTCGCTAGCATCAGGCAGTGGCATGGGCCCCCTCCTCCTACCACTGCCTCTCATGCTCCTCTTCCTATTCTTTCTTTCCCACCTGGTTTCTGTGCTCTTGCCAACCTGGGACAGAGGGAGGATCTTGTGAACTGTGTACACATACCACAGCTTTCTGCCATCTGAAACATCAGTCCTTGACTCACAGGAAGGCTCATGTTGGAGGCCATACGGATTTGGAACTCTCTGTGGAGGAGCTACAGATCATGGATCAGGGGGCATGGTGGTTTGTTTTGAAATGCAGAATGTCCTGGTATTACATGGGTCCTTAGCTTACATAGATCTTAGCAGAGCCGCTTCTATTGCTTTCTCACAACTTTCTAACAATGGTAAAATAAAATGTCTTTAAGTGAGTTAGTCTCAGGTTCAGTATAGCAAAAAAAAAAAAAAATTAGCTGTGTTTCTTCACTAACAGTGGGTGAATTTTAGCTTTCTGGTTTGGTTTTCATAATTTATGATGAATTATACATTTCCCCACTTTGAACAGTGGGAAGGAGATATTCCCTTAACTGATTGCTCTACTGCCCTGTTCAGAGGAGAAACATTTTGGGGCAGCTTTCAGGATTCAGAAAAAAATCCATTCTAAAACTAACAGGAAAAAATAAAAAGCCAAACCGAAGGCCAGTTCCTTTCTCTATGAAAGATTTGTGGGTGGTGGGCATGCATTAACAAAGCTTCATTTGGCAACACGGTAAGAAAGGGGCCTGGGTAGGCATTAATCAAGGCTGTGACCTCCAAGAGATGATTGGGAGGCAGAAGTCATCGAGCTGAGTGGGTGGGAAGTGGCAGTGATGGATTTTTCTCTGCTGGATTCTGCTCCTGTGACCAAAAACTATGCAGAAAGATAGTCAGTAGTACAGTCCATCTCAAGTCCTATCCACGGGTGTTGAAATGTAGTCCTCATTCTTTTCTGCAAGCTGTGTCCCAAGAGGATGAACTTATGGAGGTTTGGTTTTGAAGCATTCAATGTTTCTGCTTTTCTGTGTGGATTTTTCAGTGTCATGGGAAAATGGGGCCCCAGATCCATGGTCTAAATTATCTTGCAGTGACCCTAACTCAAACAAAAGTCATTAGTGCTGCCATTTTGTCCTGGCCTCTTGCCAGCACTAATCCTAATGGCATTATTATCTAACAAAAAAGAATATCATAAAAATGGAAAATAAGCAGATGACAGAAGGAAAGATAAGGGAGACAGAAAGGGCAAAGTTCTAAAGCAGCAGCTGTCCAGTTGCCAGATGCAGAGCACATACAGCCCTTGGAGGAGTAACAGGTCAAAGAGTGTTGGCCCTCTTCATCTCCAGTTATGAAATCATATCGAAAAGAGGAAAAATGTGTTCTGGGTACATCTTTCCCAGGTCAGAAGTTACAGTTGTTGCTGCATGGGAAATAGGGAAGGTGGGAACCTATGCCTTAAGAGTGAGCAGGGAAGTATGCAATAAAGCAATTTCTCTGACTCTTCCAGGAATCTCTCATGTGAAGGAAAAAGCTTTCTTAAGCACCTTTTAACTAGACAACACTGAAAACAAGAGAGGTTCTAAGAAAGCATCTTTGAAGTCTTTGGATAGGGTAGGTATTAGTTGCACAGGATGGGACTGAGAATGATGATGTTCCCCATCTGCGATGTCTCATTGCAACATCCCATTGCAAACAGCTGCCTGGGTCTGTTAGGAAATATTATTAGTTTGCTTGTTCACCACTGTCTGAGTGTGAAAGCAGTTACTGTCATATTAATGTAACCCAAAGAACTGTGGGCTGAAGCATTAAATCTGCTCAGCCATTGTTTCAGCATTTGAAAGCGTCATTATGTTTTTTCAAGAAGCGTTCTGTAGTTTTGTGGTTAGCATGACCATTTTACCTGGAGATTGATTTCTCTGATAAAGTATCCCAAAAAAGGAGGAATTTTTTCAAAAATCTTCTAAAATTTCAGGTGTAAGGACATTAGAATAACTTAATGATTTTATACCAATGACAGCAGTGTTCTCACTTGTGTAGTGTTAGTGCATTAACAAGACATTAACAACAGTGTGTCCTGGTCTCTATAAATCTACTGAGATCCTTGCAAGCCCTCCTTGCTAACCTATAGCCTGTAGACCTATAGTTGAGGCAGACAGCAGTGGGAACTTGCATGCAGTTATTGAAGGAAGAATTTGAAACTGTCTCTAAATTGGTATGTGAACAAATCCCAACACATACTTTAGTTAAAAATGTTTATGAATAAACAGTGTTTCAGTTAAAGTATATGCATAAGCCGTTTTTATTAAATAATGCTGAACACTTAATGAAGGCTGCAGTTTGGAGGCTCTTAATACACCTTCTGTTCCTGACTCAGGCCTAAGATTCAATAAATGCTTTTTTTTATGTCCAACCCTGTATTCTGAGCTGGGATGATTTTACAACCCAGGATATTTGCTCTTCTGAGGTTACAGACCACCCATGGCTTATTTTTATTTCTCATTTAAGAGCTGAAAATGTAACTAATTAAACAAATATTTCTGCTGTGTTAACTACATGATAGCATTGTTGATGAGGTGGATGCATGGGTTTTATCCTACCCACAGCCTTTTTCACCCTGAAAATGAGCATCAGGAAAAGGGAATTGGAGCCTGATTTGCCAGTTAAGTTATCTCCATGAAAGAATGAGCAACATAGATTAGTTAGATCAGCAAGATGCTGCTACCTATTTGGAAAGGGCAACTCTGTTTCATTTAACATTTCCAGCCCTCTGAAATGAGATGTGGTGCACTTAGGAGCAACTGTTCTAGCTCCAACAGATAACTACAAAAGCTACATGGGAGGTAACTCATAAAGTTTATCATCTCATCCATAACATCAGTGCCAGACTTCCCTGTGTGTATTCCTTACGTCAGCCTTTTAATTAGGATTGCACACCAGCTAAGATAAGGTTGGGATAAGAGAGCAATTCAGTTGTGTTACTGAGATGCTGAAAATGTAACTTATTCAAGGATGTCTGTCCCACTTGTCTCTTTTCAGGCACAGGCAGGAAAGATTAATGCCAGGCTTTTGTGTCTTCTGACTACATCAGGATGGGAGAGAGTTTTGTGGAGATTTAAGAAAAAGAAAAAAAAGGGAAAAAAAAAAACCAACTAAACCCTGCCAAGGAGTAATTTGTTCAAATGAATGGGTCTATTCAGCTGCTGAAGTGCTTTGCTAATTGTGTTCGAAAGAATAAAAGCAAAGCACAAGCTGCTTTCAGCAGCCGGAAAAAATGGGTTCACATGCCAGCTGATTAAGAAGATGAATTCTATTAGTAAAACATAGTTAGAATTTTCACGACCAGCCCTTCACCCCTTGGAATTAATGTGAGTGTCTTCAATTTCTGTAAGAGCAGCATTGAACTGTGGACTGCTAGACTTGGTGAATACACCAGGCACTTTTTTTCCTGAAGTTAGTGCTTTCTCAGTGAAAGACTAATGTCATCCACATCAGGGTCTCAGGCAAAACTACAGCATAATAGTATGTTATTTGCCATTAACAGATACCATGAAAGACAGGAAAAGAAAGAAATTATTCTTCTCTCTTTCAGTGGATTTGTTTAATTTTTCTAGTGTACCTAAGCATATTTTAGAAGTTGTCTGAAACCATGGAGGAGATAGTATAAAACTGTAAGTATATCTGAAAATAGTAACATCTGAACTCTTTGGGAATGTAAAAGTTTAGAGTTGATCTTCATATATATGTTGTATATTTTCCATAGCCTCATGTTTTTACTTGGGTTTCACAGATATTCACATTCCACTTTACTAAACAGACACTCAGACATTTGTGGGCAAGGCATTCTCCCTTTGAAGTACTTGCTAGAAATACACCTTATTTTCCACTAATAAAGTGTGAAAAATATGTTATTCCTGCAAAGTTCATAACCTGTTTCTGTTTTTAATGCCTCTCCATACCATTTATGTTGCTAATCATCCAAAAGCTAATATTGTCCCATTAGGGCATTGTTGTTAATTTGTAGGATTTTTTGATACTGGTACTTACATGGTCCTCAGTTTTGGCTATGAAATATTTGAAAGAAGGAAAAGGTAGACTATGCATCACATTTAGTGTAAAATAGCACTTAAAAATGAAATACCTTTGCTAACTGACTTTCTAGTAGCCAATACCTTTTTCTATTAGTCTTGTTCCTGGGTATCTTATGAAAATAACACTCAGATGAAGTTTCCTTGTTTATTGAAAAAACCCTCAGCTCAACAAGGCATGAAGAGGAGGCTTGGGTGAGCCTGTCCTATGTCAGGATGCTGCTTCCAGACAGCAGCTGGAAGCTGTTTTGTTGTAGGAGTGGTGCTTTTTCAGGATGGCCGATGGGTTGCTCCAGCCTCAGCACCCTGGGTGCCATGGACAGTTTGCCTCACCTGTCTGGCAGCCTCACACTGTGTTAACACAGATTGGGCTAAGAGTTCAGTGAATTCTGGCTGAGCCAAACAGTTCAACTGGAGAATTTGATTCTCTGAGAGAAGGACAGTGGCAGGGGCTGGGGGGAGGGAGATATTCTTTGTTTTCTGCAGGGACATAAACAAAGGACAGTTGTTCAAGGCCAGAAATGTGTATTCCTTGTTTGAGAGTTCAAGAGAGGAGGAGATGTTGTCTCCCCAGTGGCAGATCCCACAGTGACTTGGTCCGAGGAAGCTTTCCTAAACTCATTTTGGGGTATTGACACGGTGAAAATGTTCCCGAATGATGGAAGGGCAAGGTCTAACTTTTTGATATTCAAGTGACATGTCTCCTAAAAGAACGTAGGTGGCAATTAGTAACACCTCCAGTCTGTGATCTCCTGCGGTGTCAGCACATTAATTTCTTATGTCTGAGTGCTCTGAGGTTAAGCAACCTGAACGTAGCTCTGAGAAAGACTGTTTCTCCAGAGGGACAAATCTTTTAACATGAGAGCACGCAAGCCCTGTGGGTAAGTCAAGGTACCCTGGTGTATGAGTGCTGGCAGAGCAAAGGCTGGCATAGGAGTCATAGGAACACACAGGAGGATACCCACAACTTTCCTTCTCTCATTAGTTGATACAGTTTTCATTAGGAAGAGAAGCCTGATACAAAAATCAAAAGGTCTAGTCCATTCTGAAAAGAACTAATATATCAAGGCTTATTGAAAAGACAAGGACTGTCTCTGTCCCAGAGCAAATGAATAAGAAGGCCATGAGAAAGGGGAGTGGGACAAAGCGGGGAGAGTAGGTGGGGAGCTCTGGGTGCCCTTCACTCTGTGGCTGGGAACAAGGTGACATTCACTAGGCAGGAGGGCATTTACATTTGGTGGGACACACATTTGTGCAGTGCATCCAGTTAGCCCATCAGCCTGCAGACTATGATATACCTTACAAATAAAAAGCAAGGACGGTCTCAGGGATCAGACAGTCAATAAGGAAGCAAGAAGCTAAGAGAGTGAGGTTTTAGTTTTTTGTAGTGGTTGCAAATTCCCAAATTTGGAGGTGTTAACTATCATGTGCTGCTGAAGGGTGGCAGGACATGTTTCAGATTTGGAGCTGGAACATTACTGCCTACTGACAGGCATACATAAATATCTTCTGATGTAGCTGCTGTACGTCTCCTTTCCCTTGCTAGTGCAAGTATGCCAGTGAAGGGATGGTTAATCAGTCAGCTGAACACCTTTCATCAGATATGCACTATCTGAAAGAAAATAACAAAGCCAAGTAATTAATTTTTAAATTATTTGGAATGGAAGCATGATTAATAGCAGCCTGAGGGTTTGCATTAGTTCCATGCCATTAAAGTTTACAAGTTCATATTCCCATTTACCCTGGTATTTCATAAAAGGATCATTTGTCATGGCAATCTCAGCCTCAGATGGGCTCTTCTGGCAAATGATTGACTCCCAGCCCAGAGCTTCCCTAGGTCTTGACAAGGCATGTCTCCCCCAGCACCTGGGTTTTGGCTCCAGGAGTGTCTGCACCCTGTGATGCCCTGCAGACAGGGCAGGGGGAGGGTGGAGTTAATATTCCCTGAAAGCAGAGATTTGATCCTGAATTTCTCTCATGCTAGCCAGTAGTAGCAGTAGTCGCCCCAGGGCTTTCAAGTGAAAAGGACAGGGAACAACCTAAAAGGACTGGCACCTTTTGGGATTTTTGTAAAGGTTTGACTGCATGTTCTTGCAGTGGGGTGCTGTTACCTGGCCGTGTGAGAGTAACAGGGTCACATCTATCCCCCATTCTGTATCTTCTCCGCTGGCAAGGATGAGGTGGGATGACGGTGCTTATGAATCCTGGTTTTGTGTGCCTAACTTTTACCTGGTACTGAATAAGGAGATTAGATGACTAATCAGCTCCAAGCATAGTTTTGAGCTCAGCCCTGCTTTTGGCTGTGCCTAAATCATTTGTGTTTAACCAGCCTTAAGATTATATTTGAAGCAAATGCTCTCTTGCTAATCTGCAGCAAAGCAAATGTTACATGGTCCTTTTCATCAGATGTGGGTTTTGCCCTATGGAAGATTTCACCAGCCCACCTGTGTAGCACAGGCAAATTCAGTTTGAACCCATGAGTTGTCTCCACAATGATACAGTGATTTTTCTGAGTTTGCCTGAGAACTGATGTGATCTTGAGAGTTTTTGGTATAGAAAATAAAGAACGTGTGTGATTTTTGTGGTTTGGTGTTAACGTTAGAAATCCAGAACCCAAAACAATTACACATATTTAGCAAAAAATGTCCTTCCTGTTTGTCCTTGCGCTGCATTTCTTTAAACCAGTTTAACTTATTTTAGCAAGTGGAACTGATTTTTTCAGATGAGTGACTGTCATCCCAAAAACTGAGGTATGTTCCTGCTTGAAAAACAGTCTTGGTCCCTGACATTAAAAACTTAACTAATGAAAAGACTGGGGTGTTGTTTTTTTTTTTGTTACTGGGTGTTTATCTGCAAATAAAATGTCCCAACTTAAATGTTAACTTAAAATGCAAGCATTCATTACAATTGTATAACAGGTTATCAGACTACCAATGGGAATTCTTAGAAAAATCTATTTAAAGCAGGTGTTTTTTATTTTTCTGTGTATGTGTTCAGCTGAAAATATTTCCTTAATATCTCACAACTGTGACTAGATGTGTGATTTCTCAACATAGTTTTGTAACTCATCACATGAATGACCACGTAGTTTGTTAGAAAGTAAGAAATCCTAAAAAAGTAGAAAGGTTAATTTTATAAATGACACCTATACCTTTTATGGTTAAGATGCCTTCAGTGTTTAGGCAGTCACAGTATAATGCTTTGTGCTAGAGATCCTTTGCATTAGTTGTTTATCTGGAGTTAGAGATGTATTATAAACTTGGGGTATTTCACTTTAACTTCAGGGACAGGATAATGTATTCTCTCATTCTATCCCTTTCCTTGATAGGTAACCTGGAGCCCTCTAGGGATGAATGACCTAGGTGAATAGTATGTATGTAAAGAATACATAAAGCAGAAATTCCCTTGATTGAGTATTCTGTAGGTAGTTCACCTCTGGTGCAAAGCAGTGCTGCTCCTTACATAAATTAGTTGCGCTCCTTTGAGGCCAACATTTAAAGGTACTACAGGAACCAAAACCAAAGGAGGGTAAAATGGCTGGTAGCAGCTTGCAGAAGAAGTCAGTGAACATGATGGATAAAGCCAGAAATAAATCCCACACAGGTTTTCAGGGGGAAAATATCCCAGAGGAGCATCCTGTACCTGCACCATGGCAGTTTTCACCTCAGCCTGTCCCTGCGTTGGCCACTGTTAAAGGTCTGGGGAGGGTCTGAGACCCAGTGATGACATGCTATGGGTTGAGTCCAAAATTCATGCAAATGAGTGACAGTAAGACCCCCTTTATGTGGGTAAGGTCCTAACTGCTGAGGTAGCAAGTTCTGTGTCCATGTTTAAAAGAAGGAACTTATTTTGGCCATATCTGGAAATTTCTGCCCAGCCTGTTGGCAGCAGGCACTGGGAATTTAAAGCTGTTTTCTAGATAACCATAGGAGACTGTTGCAAGCAATAAACAAACAAAGAATGGGAAGCTTTCAGAGGCAGTGGGATGGAAGGGTTTCTCCATGCCCTTGCATCTCAGTTGTCACTGTGCCCTGACATGTTTTAGCTGACATTTCACAGCACAGCTACCCTGCAGCCTGGAATTGAATAGGTGTTTGCTTCAGTTCACCACTGAGACAGCAGAGCAACTTGTGGGTGCCTCAGCCAGAAGACTGTGATTAAATCTAGTTTTTCAAGAATGGAGAATTAAGAAAAACAAGCAAGAAAGCCTGAAGAATGAGGATGTGATAGAAGAAGGTGCTGGCTTTGTGGTTAATTTTCTTTTGATAGCAAGAAAATAACTTTCAGTGACAAAATCCCTTATATCCCTGAATTTGGCAGCCTTTTTAAGTAGAACACAGATATTGGTTGCCAATTTTTTTTCTTTTGGTTTATTTATTTATTTTATTTCAGCAGACCTTCCCGTGAAACAAAAGACTTCTGGTCCGCAACTGACTTTAAAGCAGCTGAGAGTTTGTCACTAGTGGTACTTGAGTCCTGTTGGAGTAAGGATCCTCTAGTCTAGGTCGAGCAAGGGTAGCAGTGCTTTGGCATGTCTCGAGTGCACATCAGCTCATGTACCAGCTGGCCAGATACATGGCTGAACAGTCTCAGGCACAGTCTCACCCTCAAGGAAATGGGCTTAGCTGTGGCACCCTGTCTGCATGTCCAAATCAAACAGAAAGTGCAGAAAGAAAGCAACTATCTTTCAATATATCTTATGTCTTAAATGATGCTTGCAGGCTCTTTCGTGGTGGAGAAGGGTGGCTGTGAGCAATGCTTGCTTTCCAGGCTCCCTCAACCTGCACTTGCAGTTGCAAAGTCCTCACACCAGGTCCATCCTGGTGTCCAGGGCACTTAGGTGGACTCTGCACCTCCATCTCTCTACACTCAGCATTACTGCTGTACCAATGAATACAGGCAAGGAGATGGACACAAGCAGGCAGCCTTGTTGGAAGAAATCTCCTTAAAGGGAAGTGATGTCTTGTTCAGCTTCAGTGCTGAATTGTTAAGCTATAAAGTGGAGTATGTGCCTCAGTTTGCAGAATTCACATAATAAAATCACACACTCCCCTGTAAAACCCTTACGGGTTTCCACATAAACAGTCTCCCTGTGAAAGATGAAATTGATTTAACAATACTTGAATAAATCTCTCTTAAATATGGAGAAGGTGTTACTGTTACATGATATCACCTTACACTGAGGAATGCTCATCCTCTTTTTCTACAGAGAGATGTGAGTTCCAGCCCCAGATAATAAAGAATGTTTGGACAGTTGCATGTCCTTTAGAAAACCAAGTCCTAAGCCCTAGTTTTATGTGTTCTTGAGCAGGTGCCCATTTATGTATTTATAGAGATGGGATATCAGTGAATATAACTAGAGGCTGTCCTTGGCTACAGCTGCATTGCCCAGAATTTGGCATAAGGCCCTATGTTCTCTTTCAGTTTTGAATTAAATATTGAGGAAATGGCCGTCTCTGAAGAAGGCATGTGTTTCTATTCTTACTCCCTTTTCCTTTACTGTTTCTTTGAAGCATTAAGGTCCATTAGGGGAGCCCAAGCACACAGGCTGTATTTTTAGTCTCAGGCATCTAAACATACAGGTTTGAGTAACAGCCTTACAGCTTTATCCTCCTTTCCATTTGCTGAGCTGGTTCCACAGTGATGTGATCTCTGTGGGAACAGGTCAGGTCATGTGTCGGTGTCTGCAGGCACCCAGAGGAATGCTGTTTATGAGAGCTGCCTGTGAGGGTATCCTGTTGCTTTGCATTTGTTAAACTTAGGAGTCCTTGAAATCCCAATCCTGATGCATGGGAGTAGCTGTTATTTGTAGGTGAGATATAGGAGCTCTGTGAGTTTCTGTTGCATAGTGGCATTCAGAAATCATGTGAAGATCTGAGAAGATGGATGGTGATTTGATGAGAGCTGTGATAATCCTGTTGTGGTGGTAACATGCAGAATTATATGAGGTAGTGTTATGGCTGCAGGACTAATAAATTACTGCAAAGCTGAACCTGGGCATGATATTGGTTTGAAATCCACTTCCCCTATTGTCAGGTAATGATCAAGTGTAAGGGTGTTCTTCGCTCAGCTTCACATTCTCAATCTACATCTCAGTTCCACCCAGAGTTTCTGAGTGAGTTTATATGAAGTTAAACAGATAATCAGTTTGTAACTATGATGTTTTATCTTTTTTTCTTTAAAAACAAACAAACAAACAAACAAACAAAAAAACTAACCAACTAAACCAAAAAACCCCCAACTGAATAATTTCTGTCAATCATCTGTTGTATGTGAATTGTGAGTACCTTATTCTGGATTTGTACAGCCCAGTGCGAGGACAGAGCAGGTCTTCAAGGAACTGCTGATAGCCCCTGGTCATCCCAGTGATTAGGACAGCATTGGCAGTGGCAGTGTCGTGAATGGGATGTGCAACGTTAATAAACTATCAAAGAGAAAAGTCTCTGCTCCAGAGTTAAGTGAAGAGTATATTGCCGGATAGTGAATCAGCAGAACACAGCCAAAGATGTGTGTCAGGAATGCATGTAAGAAATTAGCTAAGCTGGGGGTTCTTAGAAAAGCTCATAAAGAAAAGATCGTAAGTATAATTGGCTTGGTGCAGAAGAATTAAAAAGAGAGCACTGGGGCAGTTAAATTGCAACTGCTTAGAAAAATACTTTTATTGAGATACATTGAAGCAGCATGAGATAGTAGGAAACCAACTACCAGAACAGAAAGATGTGTTGCTGTACTGGAGAAATCCATAATCCTTGAGTACATGAACAAGCTCATCACAGAATCTGTCAGGTTGGAAAAGACCTCTGAAATCATCGAGTCCAACCTTTGACTGTACACCACCATGTCAACTAGGCATGCCACTAAGTGCCACTTCCAGTCTTTCCTTAAACACCTCCAGGGATGGTGACACCACCACCTCCATGGGAGATTGTTGTGATATTGAAGTACATCATAGCATATATGTGTATATATTTGAAATATAGCTGCTGTATTTGAACTTTGTTGCCATATTTTTTCTGTGTTATACTTTTACAGTATAACACAATACTGCTAAAATTCGTGGGGGTTCACTGGCAGTATTCATAGTCCTAGTGTTAGATGAGTGTCTTATGTTTATAGGATTGAACTTCTATACTTGACTGCTTAGTTTCATCCCTGTGAAATAATCTGAAACAGGGTGAAATATCAGTGGACTTCAGTGGACATTATCTCACCTGACTGTCATGTCAAGTATGTAAATTGGTAAGATTTTTCCAAAAAGTCTAGGTACAGCCCTTTGCAGTTTTCCCCAGGGTCCTCAGTGGTTTTAGCTGGAACTGTAGTTTAACAACTTGAAAATCACTGTGGATGTACTGGAAAGTAGATGCAGTGACCAAGGTTGGGAAATGTTAGTTGTTTGCTTTTGCAATAGAGAAAAAATGATGGTGATGCTCCCCACCTGGCACTGAAGTGGTATGAATTGCTGTGATTCAGAGTTGGGCAGTTCCAGATGGGAGAGAATAAACTTACTTAACAGCCAGGAGGCAGAATATGGAAATTACGGGTCCTGCATAGCTGTATCTTGGCTGTCTTCCATGTCGGTAGTATTTTGCATTGCTGTGTATGCTGTTAACACCTTGGTATATATGAATGTGTGGTCACGCTATAGCTGCTTGGGGAACTATAACTTTGAACTGTGTAAAATTTATTGATGTGATTTCCATTGAGAAGGGTTGTTTTTTCATTTTTTTTTGTTTGGTTGGGGATTTTTTTTGTTTTTGTTTGTTTGTTTTTTCCTGGAAGGTGATTATTTTGAGTAGAAAGGCAGGAAAATAAAATGCTCATCTCTTTCAGCTGTAAAGTCAGTTTACCTGCTTTTTAGGTATATGGTATTTGAATAAGGTGTGAAAGTAACATGCAGGATATCTCCGAAGGGCGTTTCCACATACCTGTGTTGTAGCCTCCAAAGCTGTTCAGCAAACCCAGCAGCTTCTCTGCTGCCTGTGGCATTACTGCCAGATTGAAAGGTGGCCCTGCTGTGTAGTACAGGCCAGTGACAGCAACTTCTTAGATGACATGCATGTTGTGATCACAGCGTTTGAAGCTCAGCTCATACCTGTAATTAAAAACCAGCGTAAATGAAAATGGAAAATACTATAATAAAAAATTTCTTATTTTTATTAGAGCTCAACTAAAAGGACTTTTAATCACATACAAGGTTAGTTGACCTTTAATATATTTTATACTCTGTTTAGTTTTTATCCTGAGAGTGTCTAAGGTTGAACCACGCACATGATTAACTACCATGGACACCTTCAAGCAGTGAAGACATCTTCATATTTACTCTGTTTCCTATTTGAAATATTCATGGAATATATACTTCTTCTAGCCCTTTTTAACTCTTTTCATGCAGCAAGGAACAATCCCTTCAAAATTTTCTGTAGCTGTTGCTTCACATTTAAATATTCCTTTGTCCTATGCAACGTGCAAACCATGTTCTGTGTGGAATTGTAGCAGCTTCTAAAGGATTGACCAAGATGATATGCAGGAAAACTTTATGCCCTTCATGGTATCCTGTATCCCCTTTCAAGAACTGGTGCTTGAACATGTTCCTGGAATAATGTGAAAAGTCACAGGTGTGCCTGGCATTTGATTTGGCTGGGGAGTGTAGATGCAATCTCACCTGCAAAGAGTAACTATCACTCTTTTAGAAGAAAATTTTAAATGGCATAGATTACCTACAGTTTCACCTTCCTTGACAACAAAAATGCTGTGGTTTGTGTGTGAGCAACTGAGCAGTGGCATAGATGACCTTCTGACACTTTTCTAATTTGATTTTTTCTGTGTGATGTTTTGGGGTTTTGGCCAAGAGGGGTTTTGGCAAGAGGCTGTGGCAGTAACCTCCCAAACTGCCAAGTGAATTCTGACAGGGCTTATCTGGCAGATCTGCAGTGTCTGCAGAAGTGTTTTCACTCCGGTGGCATGAGTAGATTTCAGGTTGAGCAAATTAGCTGACAAAATGGATTTTGAAGGTTGCTGTGTTACACTGAGAGGTCTTTGCCATGGACAAAGGAAGTAACAAATATCTTTCTTTGAAACAAGTGCCAGCCACAAGCTGTAAATCAGCCAGCAGGGAGGCAAAGCTACTAGAAAGACTAATTTCTCTCCTGAGAGAAAGAGTGTCGCATAAAGAAAGACCATGTTTGATCATCCACAGGCCACTTGGACTCTAACATTGGCACATGAAGCAGTTGTCGAGCTTTGTGGTTTCTTGGTTTGGTTGGGGTTTTTTCAACTCTGAAAGTTAAACCCCCTGCTGGCAAAGCCTGTCCTAGTATGCACTCCATCCATCAGCTGTTGTTATTCCACCAAAAGCCTGACTTTCACCTCTTCTTTCACGCTTTCTCCTTAGCTCAAAATAACTGCAGCTGTGCTTTAGTCTGTGGCTGTCAGAGTGAGCCGAGCTGTTCTGTGCCTCCTGTAGCACTGTGGGCTCTTCCCCTGGACCAATGATGCATTTTCTTAATGCAGCATAGATTGGAATTACTAAAAGTCCAGTTTTAAATGTCAGGGCAATGTAAAATTTTATAATGTCAGTAAGTAATTCCAAAATTCTCCTTACTGTTGGCAGCTGCCTTAAGAGTGAAGGAATGTCTTGGATGTAATTACGTTATCGGGATTTGATTAGTTTGGCTTAGCCAATCAACTATGTAATACTTTTTTATCTATGGAGCAGTTATTTACTTAACCAGCTGCATGTTTTTATCTTTTAATATCTTTAATATCCAGCTAAAACTGTGAGAGTTAGAGTGACACTCTATTTACTAACATTTTAAATTGTTTAGATACACAGAAGTGGAAGATACCCAAAATGTTGTTTCTATCCAGAAGAATATTTGTAGAGGCGAGTTGTTAATTGGAAATGGCAGTAAGAGACCTGATAATGTGGTATAATCCTTGCGTATACCTTTGCTGGAATGTCAGGAGCTTTTTTATTGTAGTGACACTCTGAGTGAATGGGAACGTCTTTATTGCAGCTGAAATGACAATTTATTTTGAATTACTGTGCACGAAGTGAGTGCCTTGCATCTCTGAGATGTGAGTTGCTGCCTACAGAAGAGGAATACCTGTGCTGCTCAAGTCATGCGTGTCTGCTTCTGCTGATGGATCTCCTGAAATACTGCTTCATCACTGAAGCACACCAGGCTCCTGTGATCAAACCTGTAATGTTTCTGCAGCACTCACCTTGTAACTGTTGTTGTTACTCAGTGATACAGATCAAGAGCTGTAGGTTGCCTACATAGACTCATAGGAGCTGGTTGATAGCAGTTTTATATTAGGGTTATAAGGCAACATTTGGTCTTTTCATGTCACTTACTGAAAAAACTATAAAGGACGGAAGGAAAAGGTTCTGGCAGTGCCAGAGAATGCATTACTGGAGAGGGTAAGTAGTTTTCTCCATTGCTTTTTTGCTAGTGGAGAGATGCTTGGCTGAACAAAGGCCAGAAATGGAAGTGGTAATCATTAAACAAGCAAAAACACCAGTAGTGCTCTCCAGAAAGTCATGACAGAACATACTTCCCAGTCCTGAGAGGTGCTGAGTCCCCTGCACAGGCGGAGTGGGACATACTTGCTCCTGTGGGATGAGGGGGCTCAGGACCCTACAGAGTCTCACGTGGGCAAGTGCAGAATTTGTGCGTCTGGGCATGGGAACCATGATCTGTGAATTTCTCCCCTATCTGCAGAGCTATTCAGACACAACATCAAAGTGTGATTTGAATGTTCAGAATAGCAGATAGTGGTTAACTGTTTTTAAAAATGGTTCAAAAGTTGCCCTTTTCCCCCCTGAAGTTTTTTTTGAGATACATTCCTTTGAGACGGGTTCCAGCAGTTGAGAAAATAACTCTCCAAATTAGTCACTTTGGTTAATTTGTAGATTCCCTCTAGTTAATCAATTCCATAGTGAAAAAATTGTTATGTGTCAATTGCCATTACATTTTTTTTCTTTTTCTTCTTTCCTTTTTAGGTGAACATGTTTGTGGAAGGATTCCATGATGCTATTCTTCTTTATGCTCTAGCTTTACAGGAAGTCCTGAAGTTTGGTTTCACTAAGAAAGATGGGGAAAAAATTGTTCAGCAAACACGGAACAGAACATATGAAGGTAAGAGTTAATATGGAATTCCAGCTTTTGGAGTCAAAAAAAATTCAGGTCTTTTTGTGTGTAGAGCAAGGACCCGTGCCTGTTCCACTCCTAAATGAGAAGAAAGTAACCATGTGAAACCAGGTGCATCTTTAAGGCTGGCTCACATACCTTACCAAGTATGACTTTTTTTATGCACCATCTGGCAAGGTCTTGCTCAGTTCAAAAAACTCTAATGATCTAATGACCCTCACTGATGTTGTAAAGAAATACCAATAATTTTCCCAGGCTCCTTCTTTGTTTTTGAAAGGATTATAGCTGCTTGCTTTACTCACGTTCATCTATTAGCTCTGAGATTGCCTCATTTTTTCCATTTCACTTTTTTATCTGAAAAGCCTGGGAATGGCTGGAAGTGAGCAGGTGCCAGGGTTGAGGTTATTTTGTATTTCTCAATGGGACTCCTTTGGGCCCTAGAAGGATTTCCCCCAGCTTCATTTCAGGAGCTGTGCATGTTATCTTGGAGGCAGTAGCTGAACAGGACTGTGCCTTTCTGTGCCTAATCCTGGTGGCTGCAATTCCACAGTGCAAATGGCACGTGAATGTCACCATCCAAAGCAGTGAAAATGCTTTTGCCAGCATTGTACTAAAGAAACTGAGGATTACTGGTTTCATTGGCTATGTCCCAAAATATTTCCATCCATCTCTTTATAATGTTCTCATCCATCTCATATAATACTCCAGTCATTTGGTGTAGGATTGGCAAGATTTCCTATGGAAATGCCTAAGAGAAGGAGACATTTCCCGAAGATAAGAAGCAAATGGTTGCCTTGAATGTGTAAGAAAAACCTCTGTGGTCGGGTTCTCAGCCCGAAGAACACACTGGACATAGTGTAGGAAGGCAAGAAGGGCAGCAGCTCCAAACCAATTATTTGTTCTTGAATTGTGGCCTGAATACAAAGCAAAAGGATACCCAGGGCGGCTTAAGAGAACACAGGGATTGCTTTAAATTATACTGTTTGCAGTCATCCTGTAAGCAGCCCTCCACCAGCTGGCGATTGTGCTTGATATCCCACTACCTCCTTTCACATCCATCGTTTCCCCAAATTCTCTGTTTTAACAGAGGGAATCTAGTGTTTAGGGATTTGCCTCAGTTTTGGTTGTTCTCTGTATAAAGAGATGCCCCAGCACAGCCTGTGTTTTCTCTGCTACTGTTTATGTGCTCTGGGAAGCCACCAGCACTGTGCCCATGCAAGTCTTTTGTAGTACCAAATGCTCCATGGGGGTTACACAGTTGATTCTCACACCTTGCTTGTAAAACCAGCCAGGAGGAAAAAATGTTCTCTTTCCACGCTTGTGAAAACCAAGTTGTTGCTGGTTGCTGACCTGTCACACCTATTCTAAAAATGTAGCTGTCAAGTTGGGCTGTGAGGGTGCATGTAAGTCATGGCATTTTCTCCCTGGGGCAGTGCTTTGCTGGACATAAAACTGATTTTGACAGAGGCCTGTAACTTGATGTCTTGCAATCCAGTCCTTTTAGGAGGACCACATCCCTTTGTTCTACCTGTGACCCCTACTCTGCAGTTTGTGCACACACCAGTCAGACTCTGCTGCAGGAATGAACCTTTATAACTCAACTTTAACAGGCCTCCTTGATGGGAACTCCAGTTTCATTAATTACATTCATTTGACTGCTGACATTTAGGTATCTAAGTGCCTTGGCACCTCATTTTACAGCCTGGTCTGACCCATCAGGACTCCCAATGGGATCTGGATGCTGTTTCCTGCAGCATTCCATCTGCCAGCAGCAACTGCACAGACATCATGTGCTTAGGAAGGGATAAGGCTCAGGTGATCGGAGGATTTCTTACTGCTTGGGTTGTTAGAGACACCCTGGTGTGACTGCAAGGCACATTTTGTGGAGAATATTTTTCCTTTCATTGGAATTTCCTCTAAAGAAGTAGCAAAATGTTCTGTATGTAGATATCTCACATAACAGAATAAAAAGAAAGTCCAAATAAAATCCTTCTACCTTCATCCGATGGCAGTCGTTGGTCAAGGTTGTTTCAAAATTTCCTACTTATGTTTTTCAAGAAAGAATGTTGCAGGAAATGTCAACATTCCAAACTCCTTATTTTGATTGAGATGGAAAAATTAAAAATGAGTATTTCCTCCTAAAAAAAAATAAAAAATCCCATAGGAATTCCGAGTTTCAGTAATTTTATCACCTACTTCCAAAAACTGAGTTTTGGTTTTCTTAGGCCAGAAAGGTGTCTGTTCTAATTAACACCTCCTGTCAGATTCAGAATCCAAATTACTGTATAGGCTAGGAAATCACAGTTCTTCATAGTGGCCTCCTCTTCCAGTGCTCTCACAGTCACGTGGTTGTTACACCTGTTCTGTTTTCCTATAGTGATCGAACTGGCAATCAAAGTTTGATTACTGTCTGTTATAATGAAACAGATGCTTGACAGTAATCTTTGATTACCACTACATATTCTGAAAATCACAGCAAGCTGAAACATCCCTGACATCACTAAGTCTGAACAGAGACAGGATAAGTGGAGGTGTATTTATCTGTTGCACGTTCACTGTCATTAGGCGTTTTGAAGGGAATTTATACTCTGACTGAATATCTGACCTCTCTTCTCATTTCTGACTGAGAACCTGAATTTCCACAGCTTTGTACCTGGTCATGTTGTTGGTCTAACATGGATTTACAATGATGCCTGTTTGCCTTGCACATATGTCAATGGCTGTGTTTGGTGTCAGGCAGGGGAGGACCACATTTGAGAATATCTGAGGTGATAAAGGCTATCAGTCTGATGATGTCTTCATCATAGTTGATTGGTACTGTTTGATGGCTTTTAAGAACCAATTGGACTTACGCCATAAGAATTTGGAGCTGTGCTCTTTGTACACATACACTGGAAGAAGAAATTCAGACTGAATTTGAGGACATGTTTATCTCTTATGTCAGCCAGAACAAGTTGCTCTACATGAGATTGTGCAGTTTCCATCCTTGGGGGTTTTGGAGACCAGATAAAACCCTGACCATCTTCCTATTCTGACCTCCTCACTGACCCTGCTCTGAGCAGGAGATTGGGCTCAACATCTCCTGAAGCCCCTTCAAACTTGAGATATCCCATGAGTCTATGATTCTCAGTTTCCCTAAAGTTTCCTAGAAGTTGCAAAGGAAGGAAGTGAACTGGGGGGTCTAAGAATATACAACAGAACAGCACTGTATTATATAGTTAATTTTATGTCAATGAATGGAGGGCTTAATGCATATCTAGTGCACGTGGTGTCCCTTGTCCATACACTCTTCAGTATCCCATAAGGTGGAAAAAACATTGGATTGGGTACATGGGTTCAGTTTGTTGGATGTAGATCTGTGTCCTCTGCAGCACATGAGCTGGACTCTCTTTATTGAGACATCATGAGATATTTCAGGGTTAGGCACTCTCTAAACAATTCACATTAAATATGTTTGTGTTTTAGTCTTACATGCTGGCTTTTGGATTAGATTTTTCTCACGTAGTCACCAAACAGTCTCACTCATTTGATATTTAAAAAGGAGAAATGTTAAGAATTCAGGAATGCAGACACTGAGATGAAATTACAATTTCTTTTGGAATGCCAACAAAAATGCTGGGAGACTGATGAGATTTCCTGTCATATCAGTCTGTAAAAACCTGTCCACTGTTTTCTTGTGTTCCTTGGAAAGGCTCAGTATTTTAACTAATTATTTTTCTGATTCCTCACATGCCATTCTTTAGGCATTGCAGGGCAGGTGTCCATTGATGCCAATGGAGACAGATATGGGGATTTCTCTGTGATTGGAATGACAGACCCGGAGGCAGGCACACAGGAGGTAAGGAAACAAACACCACTGCAATTGGCCACTGATGAATTAGCCAGTGTAATGTAACATGACATCATCTCTTTACTCAGCGGCTTAACCTTATCAACTTAAAGACCAAATCCTTTCTGTAAAATAACTATCTTGAAGTAGTTATCCAAAGTTTTTTTAAACTTCTTTTCTCTCCCTATACATGTTTCTCTACATGATACTAGACTGTCACTAAAGGGTGAATTCTCATGAGCTAGCTAAGCAATGATAATTTTGAATGTGAGAAATTATTGTTTAAAATGAACAAGGCCTTTTATTCGTTGGTAAGAATAAAGATTAGTCTTATAGCAACAGTGGTGCACAAGTTATTCTGATGTATTAACACAGCAAGTACATGTATTTCAATCTTACGCTGTGGTCAACTGCAAGCAGGAGCTCAGACCATGCCTGGCCTTGTTTATCAGGCCTGGGTGCCTTGCTTTCAGTGTTTAAGAGACATTTTAATCAGATGGCTCCATATATACCACCTAGGCTATTCCACTGGATGCAGGAGGAGATAAAAAATCCTATGAAAACCAGAACCAGCTGCACACAGAGAATGGCATGTTTGGGCTGAGTTTATTAATATATGCTTTGCCCTAACTCCAGTCTCAGCATAAAGCTTTTGTTAGTTGCAAAGTCAGTGTCAACCTAAGCTTTGCTGGTCTCCCTTATTTCATCAAGCTCAAACATAAACCAGTGGTGCATCTAAGCTGGACAATTCTATGTGTGGATTTGAATCCAATGAAAATATATTGTTCTTGTCAGTGCTGTGGCAGAGACAACTCAACAAGCCTTAAAAACGTGAGGATTTCTTATGTGTTTTAGTGGGCAAAAGTGTTTGAAAAACTATAGCAGTAAACTGCAGACACTCACAAGGGCAGTGGAAGTACAAGTTGGTTGTGATAACTTTGGTTTGAACAACCTGTATTTATGCTGTTTGTTCAGTCCATTAGCTTTTTATCTCATTCATCTCCCTGTCCTATCATTCTTTCCATTGTTTTTTCATTTGCAATTTAAACTATCTCTTTTTTTTAGTGTTACATTTCTTTGTTTAATGTATTGTTCAATTTTCCTCTGCTTTATTATGAATATAAATATACATGCAATTGACATTTAACGGTGATTAGTTACACTTGTATCTGCTACATCATTTCTACCCTCACTCTAAAAACATAGTTTGTTCTACAACTTGTTTTATTCATTGGACAATTTTTTTCTGTGTCTGTATGAGACATTTCTCAGCTGAGCTACACCAGATGAGTGGATGTTTGGGCAGAGCTGTTTTCCCAGGTCTATTCACAAAGTTAGAAGAAAACACCAGACTACCTAGTTTGACCTCTGCTATACTAGAGACAGGCAGGTTTCTTACCCTTGTATGGAGTCCTGTAGTGACTACATATAGAGCCCTACAAGTGACTGAAGCTCACGGTGTAACAGGCATTCATTTTTCTTTTGGAGACACTGAGAGAGCAGGGACTGGCTCGCTTGTTCCCTCAATGTTTTTTCCACTGTTTATCCACTTCTGCTCTTTAGAAATCTATATCCTACTTCTGACCTGAATCCACTTGATTGTTGCTTATAGTTTTTTGTTCTTAAGCCATTCTGCATACTTTCATGTTTGATAAGTCCTGCTGGATAAGGACTCTCCCACTCCTGTTTGATAAATTAAACCATCATTTAATAAATAATCTGCTGCCTGCAAACCATCTCTGAGGGTTTTTTTTTCCCTCTACTCTTTCCAGTTTACTGAATTTGCCTTTATTTTTGAACAAATGTTACAAAACCTATTTCTTCAAAGAATTTCTATGCTATATATATCCTATTGGGGAGAGAAATGAGCTCCTTTATCTAGTGTAAAATCTACGTTTGTATATCTCTCTAGATCAAATGTTCTTTAAACTCTTTAGCTTCAAAATGAAAGTTAGATGAAAGATTTGATCAGACTGTAAGTACCTTGAATTCTAAACCCACTGTATTAATATCTGATTTTTATTTGTGATGGGACAAATACATCTCTTGATGTGCTTCTGCTAGTGGTTCTGACTACTTCAGTGTCTCTATATTTGGCCTTGCTTACTGTACATAGATGTTTTTAGAACTGTTTTCAAAATGAATGATGTACTACTGTTAGCACAATTTAGTCCCACAACTTTGCAGTATATTCAACTTGCTATCTTCAGGAAAGGCTGGGCTTAACTGTTGAAGACAGGACTAAAATTCTTGATGAATTGGTTTGAAATAATTGCCCATGCTACCAGAATAACAAGCATGAAAGGCCCTTTCTGTGTAAATATCAACATCTGCAGAAATATAAGGAAGAGAAGGAGAGGCTCTGTCATAATTCTTCAGAAGATTTAAAGCTTTTAAGTGACCATGATAAAGTACCTCCAAATTCTGACAAAATAGGAAACTCCACCCTGGAGTGTGTAGTTGGGGGTCTCAGCACTCAATCTGCTTGAAATCATAAAACCACAGAACCGTAGAACAACTTGGGTTGGAAGGGGCTTTAAAAATCATCAAGGTCCAACCCCTCTGCCCTAGGCAGGGACGCCTTCCACAAGACAAAGTTGCTCAGAGCCCCAGCCATCCTGGTCTAGAGGACTTTAAGGGACGGGACATCCACAGCTTCTCGGGGCAACCCAGCGTCTCACCACCCTCACAGCAAAGAATTTCTTCCTAACATTTGATACAAATCTCTCCTCTTTTAGTTTAAATCTGTTCCCCTTTGTCCTGTCTCTACCTGCCTGTGATAAAGTCACTTTCCCACTATTTTAAAAGCCCTCTATAAATACTGAAAGGCTGCAATTTGGTCTCCCTGGAGCTGTCTCTTTTCCAGGCTGAGCAACCCCAACTCTCTCAACCTGTCTTCATAGAAGATGTGTTCCAGCCTCCTGATCATCTCAGTGGTATCCTCTAAACTTACTCCAACAGGGCCATGTCCTTCTTATTTTGGGGATCCTGAACCTGGATTCAGTGGTCCTGGGTAGGGGGTGGTGCCTCATAATGGCAGAGTGGAGGGACAGAATCTCCTTCCTTGACCTGCTGCTCATCCTGCTTTGGATGCAGCCCAGGACATTTTTGGCTTTCTGGGCTGTGAGTTCACATTGGTAGTTTATGTTCAGCTTTACATCCCTGAGAACTTGCTAGTCCTTCTTGGCAGGACTGCTCCAGATGAGTTCTTCCCCCAGTCTGAACTTACATCTAGTTACTGATATTTTCACTTAGCTGGATGAGAGTCCTGAGCACTCAACCCACTATGGAGCAATTGAAGAAAGCCCAGGGAGTACAGAAGGAATATTCAGAAGGTTAAAAAAGCTTGAGTAAGCATGATTTATGTAGAAGGGAAGATTGAGGGCAGACCAGATAAGAGCCTGGGAATATGTAAAGCAATGTTTCAGAATGGAAGAGTTTTTATGTCCAATGGCAATTGGGTAAACAGTGATGGATAATTACAACAAAGGAATTTTAAGTTACATGGTAGGGAAAACAACTGACAGTAAGGCTAGCTAAATTCCAGAATACTTCTGTGCAGAAACTGTCAAGTCTCCATCTTCGAAGGCTTTTAAGAACAGGTTAGATAAACATCTGTCAGGAATGCCTTTGTTCAGCTAATTCTGCCCTGGGGCAGTGCATGCACTACATAACCTCACACAGACCCCTTCAGCCCTCTTCTCAGGGATTCAGCATCCTGCCGCAGGAGTCCAAGTGAGTGATGCTGCCCTCCTGATTGTTTTACTTCTCTAAGTTGATAGGAAAATCTTTTCATTCCTTTCTTGTTTTGCACAGGTGATCGGGGACTACTATGGAAAGCAAGGGCGTTTTGAAATTCGATCAAATGTGAAATATCCTTGGAATCACGGCAGGCTGCGGCTAGATGAAAGCCGAGTTTCAGAGCACACAAACAATACACCCTGTAAATCATGTAAGTTTAGTGACTTAATGCTTCTGCCCCAGCTCCAGGGAGAGGAATCCGTGTGTTGATGCAACGTAACAGGCTGTATTAAATTCCTTAGCACAGTTGTCCAACTGAGACATGGTGAGTGTCTCTCTCAGCTGACTGCTTGGGAACTAAAGGTCTGGCAGCAGTGGGTAGTACATGGTCTGAATCACTTCCCTGAACTTAACCTTGACAGTAGTCATGATGCACAGCGCAAAGTCCTGGAGGCTTTAGGACTTCCCCAGGAGCCTTTTAGCCAGAAAGAAGGATATAACTAAAGCCCCAAACAGAGAATAATCACGTTGATAATTAGCAACTGTGCTGCCAGTGCTGATGGGAGCTGCATTCTCCCAGTGCAGAATGATTTTCAGTGCTATGAGAGGGCACGGTGAGGGGTCCAGTAGGCTGAGGAGAAGTGAAGCTGGATGAATGGGGTGATGGCTGTGAATTCAGAAGGCTGGGACTTCACAGACCAGGTGTCCATGTTTTCCAGCAAACTGACTTCACAGACCATGTTGTAGTGAGCAGGACATTGCAATGAGATCAGGGTAGGAGGATTCTGGTGCTTTAGTGGCAAAGGGTAGTCTTAGCTTTTCACAGAAAACAAATGCCTATTTGTGGAGTGAAAAGGTAGCTCCAGCCTGACAATTCTTCAATCCTTGAGAAACCTGTGTGTACACACATGTAGAGACTGTTTCCTGGCCGTACCCTCTATGGTCAGTGTGGTGTAGCTAGGCACCATCTTCCTTCTGACATACAGACAAAATCCCCTCAAAGGATAAATGAAGAGAAAGAAGCACTTTAATTTCCCTAATAATTTTTCTGTTCCTTTCCACAAACCCAGGTGAGTGTGGAAATTGGAACAGACTACATGCACATGAAAATGCCATTATTCTTCAGCTGCCCTGCACTTCCCAGTGATAGTCCCTACATGAGCTCCCCATCAGCCACTGTGCCCCTGCTCTGCCTCTGTTGAGATTTGGAGCACGGCAAAGCTCATGTGGCTTTAACTTGAAACATACCTTCAGGAAAAAAAAAATAAAAAATTGAGATACTGTAGTCATTTTAATAAACCCATGTGACAGAGGGTTATGATGCTAAACCAGGTGAAATGAGTTTGTTTCTGTTACAGTGACTCAGGGTATACTCAGTGCTGATTCCCATTACGTGCATCACTGTATTCTCAGTCGGTGTTATGATTTAGACCAAGCTTTACAGAGCAGCTTCCTAACAACATTCCCTTGTATCCTCTTTCCAGAATTGTGTCTTCATCTGACACTGATTTTGGAGGCTTGTTTAACCCCAAGGAAACAAGTACAAAAAGTAAAATGCAGACACTGGAACAGATTCCCTTGGAGTCTTGAGCTCTGAAAGGGTTTATTTATTATCTGATGTTGGTTACTAATTTCCTACTTGTGTGTATTTTCCAATACATGAATGCAAATAGTCCTCAATATGAGCCCTGATTGTTTATTTTTCCCCTTTTCAAGCAGGTGGTCTAGGAGAATCAGCAGTTACAGGAATAGTTGTGGGCGCCTTGCTCGGAGCAGGATTGCTAATGGCTTTTTACTTTTTCAGGTTAGTCCAATTCTTTGAAAGTTCTGTAAACTTTTTATTTGTCATCTAAACCTCTCAGCTCCTGGCAGAACATCCTTGATGGGAGACAGAGAGGCACCATAATAATGTGGTAATATTTTCACCAAAAACAGTGAGCACACTTTGATTGTCGTTTTGTGTTTATCCAAATAATTTTATGGACTTGGGTGTTCATCCTGTAGCTACTTACATCTCTAAGTAATGTGACTCATGGAAGTCACTCCAGCGAGTTCCAGACATTCACAGTTGCTTTAGTAAAATGCCCTGGCCTTGAAAGCCTTCTTTGTTGGGTACTCTTTGCCAGCACAGTTGTGCAGGCTGTGATTGTGCAAGAGATTTATATCATTTGCTGTGTACCATGCTTATTTTTGGAGTATTGAGTGGAATTGTCCTGGAAAACAGAAAGAGAGTTCTGTTTTGGTGTAAGAGAGCATTTGGATACCAAGGCTGTTCATTTAACTTAGAAAGCTGAGGTCAGTGCAGGGGGATCACTATTTTATTCTCTTTAAGTAAAATAATTCTTACACTGCTAGTCTTGATAGCTGATCCCATACTGACAGACTAAATTATTTTTACATGTTCAGCACCTTGTTTATACAATAATTTATCCTCATGATATGGAAAAGACATAAGGGAGAATAGAATTAACCTCTGCATATAAGAATGAAATAATTTTATCCAAAAATAACTTTTCATTAAAAAAGGTAACAAAATAAACAGGCAAAAGCTGCTTCAATTCACCGAGACACTTCCAGGGTTTCAAAGGTCCTAGAACCAGGGTTATTCATCAGGTGCCTACAACTGAAATTCTGCAGGGTGACTTTATTCTTGCATGTGTTCAGTGCTTATATAATACATTGTTTGGGTTTGAAACAACATTAAGTTAGCATGGACTGGTTAAAGACTGTCTTTAAGAGGAAAAGAAAATATGAGTCTATCTTTGTATTTTATGTCATCAGAGACTTGTACATCTTATATAGATTCACAATCAGAGATGACAAGTGTTAGGTCTGAGTTATAGCATTGCTGATACTGAAAGAGAATTGGTATGTAAGGGCAAGAAATGAGGCAATAGATATCCTGAGCTGGTATAAAGCATTGTGAAGTATTTTTGTAAGAACAAGACTTAAACTCTTAATCATTTGACACAAAGATTTGGATTGGGAATCCATATGAGCAAAGGATGGTGTCTGTAAAAGGAGATGTCCACACCTGAGCTCAAGACTCAGTCTTTATATGTACTGTCACAGGGGAGAAATGAACACTCTTTTTCTCTGCAGTTCATGTCATCCTCATATAAGAGCTAAACGACGTCAGAATAATGTCTTTTAGAAGTGCTTATTTCTGTCTATTAACTGAAGAAAGGAGTACTATCAGATGGATCTACACATTGGAGGCATCTAAAGACACATGGGTGAATTTCACCCTGGAGATCTGATTGCAGTTGCTCAAAGCAGGAGCAGGGACAACCTCCTTATTCCACCTTTAGAGTAAATATCTGAAACGTAATGTATCAGGATTCATGGGTCAGATTTTCAGAAAATATAGGTTTAGCAATTGCATGCCTGAAAGTAATTTGTACCTTTAAACTGTATGTGTACTTTCTGATTACGTCTCATTTGCGTCTGTAATTGTCACAAATGAGCATGAAAACTCAGTTTTGAGTGTGTGTACAAACTTAAAATATCTGGATAGTAGGTCTGATATGTAGCTTTGACAGGATTTAAAGCTGAACACCTGTATATCTAAAATGTGAACCTGTGCTTGTGCAAGAGCTACTGCTCTGCATGCTCTGACCCACGGAAGGATCTGACTTAAAAGTACATAAAAGAAATAAACAACACAGGTTTTTCAAGTTATTTTGGAGCCTACTGATACAGGCACAAATATCTGGGGAATATTTTCAGAACTTTTAGGTTGCCACTTTCTATTCATCCATGTTACCCAAATTAAAGCCTTGGTGTTTTGAAAGTCACTCTTCCACTGCTGCATATGCTCTGACTCCTGCTACATGTCCAATGGAGCAGAGCTTTCATTGGCATGCAAGATTTTTGTCATGCATCTCCACGAGCAGTACAAGCACATGGGACTGGATTAAAGGCCTTCTGAAAAATCTGTCCTTAAAATTAGAAGAATAAAGATATAAAACATAGATGTGAATAATTTTTGGACTTTTGGAGCAGATTTGGGTACTAAATGGGAAGGTGAAAGGCAGTCAGAGGGCTTGTTTGTCATATGAAATAACATAGCATAATTCTTCAAAAGGCCCTACAGGAAGACACACAGGAAGAGCTGTGTCTGATGCGTGAGCATTTGTGTTTATTTCTTATCTGTCCTCTACATCCCTCTTCTTAATTCATCACACTACCTCATCTGACATGACAAACATAGTATCCTTCTCAGAGGGAAATGGAAGATTTTAGTTGGTTAATACATAGGTTCAGTGAGAAACACAACTGAATAGTGAGTTCTGTTGTTTAAACTCTCCAGAAAGTGCCCCCCAGCTCCACATACTGAAAAGAAATTTGGCTTTGATCAATATAAAGCAGTGATGTGACACAGTTCACATGGCACTTCACAAAAACTCCTAATCACTTAGATGAGAAAATTTCAAAGAAGCAAATGTCTGTGTCTTGGTGCTTTGAGACTGCCATGTAGAAATGAACAGGCATTCTTGAGCCTGGGTAAAAAGTTTTGAGGGAAATGACTTTAATCTTTGACCAGGGTTTCACATTCTGCCACATTTCATTTTTCAGCTGGCACCCAGCTGTCCCCTACAGGCATTCTCTATAAGGGAAGTCTGTTAGCCGGTAGCTGGAGCAGGATTTCTCACTCTGTTCTGCTTCTTTCATGCAGAAAGAAATACAGAATAACTATTGAGAGACGAACTCGACAGGAGGACTGTAACATGGGGAAACATCGACAGTTACGTGAAGACTCCATTAGATCTCATTTTTCTGCTGCATAAAGAAGAAGAATCCCATTCTTCCTAGGGGAAAAAAAAAAGAGAAAAGAATTAAGGAAAAGGACACAACCAAAGACATCAGTGTAAAAAGAAGAGGCTCTTGAAGAACATACTCTTTTAAGCAGTAATTTTGTCTTAATTTCTTTCAGAAGCTCAGGAATGATTTACTAATCACATTATGCCACATGGCCTTTCATCTCATGAAAAAAAAAGAAAGTGATGCAGTTTGAAGTTATAGAGTGTACTTAATACGTAATGACAGTATTTCTTAAGGCATATGTTAAGGGCAGCAGATCTGGGTTTAGTTGATGGGGAGTGCCTCATTCTGCTCCTTTTTTTTTTTTTTTTTTTTTTTTTTTTTTTTTTGTTTAGCTTCTACCACCTCCTTCCATAATTGCAGCTCACCCACGGGTATCAAATATGGTTTCACAGGCACAGGTGCTGGTTGCTGTCAAAAGGAAAAAAAGGATTTTTTTGGGGTATGACCCTGCATCACTGAATCACTGCCATTGCTTACAGGGGATATAAGATTTGGTGTACGGAGTTTAGTTCTGGGAGGGAACTGGCACTTGGATGTAATTAACACCACTGAGAAAGTCAGGCAGGTGGAAACACAGACAATTCTTTCCTTGTTTGTGTGGTATCACAATCAAAAGCACTGTTTCTCCCTCTTAGGTGCTGAGAGTTAGGAAAATCTCCAGTGAAGGATGAAGAGTTTCACTGGTGTGAAATAGGGAGAGGAGACAATCAGGCCTTGGAGAGGACTGTTTAATTCCTCAGTCATGTATGTGTTTTATCACACTATTTCTCTCCACTGCCAAGACTTTTCAGAGTGGCAAATGTAGTCCATGGGGAGCCTGCTCCTGTTCCCAGTGAAGTCAATGGCAAAATCCCATTAACTTCAGTGAGCACAGGACTACATCCAAAACTGTAAATATGAAAGTGTTTGTATAGCTGATGTTATTCAAAAGGGGATCTTTTTTTGTGTAAAAATGACATTCCATGCTACCATTTTATTTTTAGGATATTTTTTATCTTGTATTTTTCTATTAAAGTATCTATTTTTGCTTTGGTAGGATTAAAAATAAAGGAAGAGGATGTTTTGAAGACATATTTTTTATGATAGGGGTAGTATGCAGGGAAAGTCAACAGCTGTAAATACATTTTAGAACTAGTATTTAGGGGAGGAGAAGTGACTTTGTTGTAGTAACAGACTTTCTTCTCCAGGCATGTGCAACATTTAAACAGTTATTTAAACAATACAAATGCAGTTACTGAGTTGTCTGTGTGATGGTGGCCCTGATTCTGAAAATAATGACTTTTTCACATGTTAAAGAGTCCTACAGCAGGTGGTGAGATTTAACTATCCATGTGTGTACAATTAAGCAGCTAAGGAACTACCTTCAGGAATCAGATGGTAAAACACTATTCCAGTGCTGACTTTAATCTTGCTGCCATCAGTATCCCTGGGACTTTTGCCGTTGATTTTACCAGGAACAAAACTGAATCTGTGATGAATTAGCTACTGACAGATTATTTTATATTAGACAAAGGAAAGCTTTGCACTTTTCTAGTTAACAAATGGAAATAAACAGTACTTACTGTAAATGTAGTGAAGAAGACCCATAAAAATACTGTCTGTTGGAAAATCAAATTATGACTATAGTTCTAGCACATGAAATATTTTGGTTTATCATATTCTGATTTTGTAGGAAGAACTTTCTGGTCTCAGCAGTCATAGTCAGACCTGAAAGTTCATCTCAAAAAAGGCTCTGAAGCCTGACTTCTACACAACCTCTTGGCCCTGAGAAGCCAGAATACCCACACTGAGAAACTGCTGGAAGTGAATGAAAAGCAAAAACTGATGATGTCTGCTTTCTTCTGCCTTTTATTTGTCGATGGACTTTTTGTCCCATTATATTTCACTCCTTTCTTAGCATATGGAGGGGTTCATTACCTGCACTTGTAAAATATTGTCCAATATCCCAGACAGACAGAAGATAAGGACTCCTGATTGTCAGGGTAGCTCCAGTAGGGGAAGTAGATTTCCATCATCCCATTATCCAGTCTGGGACTATGTGGCTTCTACAAAGGTGCCTTGGAGAGGTTTCTGAAGTAGCCACCTTATCGCATGGGCACTGGAGAAGAATGTGGGCTAGAGGAGCTTTTGTATTGCTATGGAGTTGGGGAGAAAATAAGACTTTGTGATTAATTTTGGGAATTTTTTTTTTTTTCAAGCAATTGAGTTTGTCTAGCCCTTGGGCATGCCTAAGGTTTGGAGTTTTTTTATAACTATTTTTCAAGGCAGATTTGATCTACTTTTGTTTTGCAAAGATGCCTTTCAATATTTTTACTTCTTTTACCCATTTGATCACTTTGCTACAGGAAAAAAAGGGAAGAAAAATTCTGAAACGTAGAGAAAAGAGGGTGTGATTTGAAGCATAAACTTTTTTTTTTAATTTATCTTTGGTGTGACTTTGTAGTGTGAACTAGTACTCAAACAGTCTCTAGTTTGGGATCAAGACAGTTGTGTAGACTCTATTTTTGCTGTACCGTGCACAGTTGGGTCAGACCAGAATATGTGAGGCAGCAGATCTGGCTGGGACAAGAAATTGTTATGATGGTTTATTTATTGTGTCATTTTATGATAACTATAAAAAAAGTATAGTGACATGTAATTTTTTAATTAAAAAAAAATAATTGTGACCCTTGCTTGTATGTAGTGTTTTAAATTATGACCTCAAGAAGTATTTCCATGAGTGGAACAACAGTGTTTCTGTTGGTAGGATGCTTGACAGAGGCTTAGCCAAAACTGCACATCTCAGCGCTTCCCAAGAAAAGTGAATCTTTCTTGCACAATTGAATATTTTGAATCAATGGTCTTTAATCTTTCCGAATCGATGCACACAAATGTGTGTGTTTTTCCCATGAAAGTGTGGAGATAATTTAAGACATTTCATGTAAGTATATTCCTGTATAGCATAAACAGCATAAAGGCTCTTCCTAGTTGCCTTTTACAGGCTTCTTGCTAATAGTTCCTAGGTCTTCTATGGACCATAGATCAAAACCTGCCTTGAGTTTAGATTATTCAGCAGAGAGATTCTTTACTGGCTAATGCTCTTTTCCTTTCTGGTTCATCTGCATTAGCTCAATGCCATAATGTTTAAGCTTCAAACTCTGTAAGGGAATGTTTAATCAAAATAATAATAATTGATTCTCAAAAGAGGTTTCATGACCTACATTTTTGGCTTCAACAAATTGCCCGTATTACAAACATACATCTGTTTTACAGAGCAGCACAAGAAGACCCTTGACTCAGCTCAGCAGTTCAGAATATACTTAAAATATGCTCAACTTCAGCTTCTAAGTGCTTTGGTCACTTGGGACCAAAAGGTATGATCCTGGCCATGGCTGAACCAAAGGGAAATTTGCCACATGCTTGAATTGGAGAAAGGTTGGCTCTCCAGGCTGTGTATCTATTGCTAAATCTTACAGCTGTGCCCGTTGAAATGAAACTAGCAGCTTCATGCTTCCGTTTGTTAAAGTTTGAGAAGTTTTGTTAATTTTGTATTTTTTTAAATCAGCCTAATGGCTGATTCACCTCAGAATCCTTTTCCTGAGGATTCTTTGAATAGTTTACCTCACTTTCACCCTCTTGACCTCAACACATAGGCTTCCCCTACAAGGGACAAAGATGATGCAAAACATTCAACAGCATCTGTGATTTAGTATCCTGAAACCCACAACTTCAGAGTTGGGTGTGTAGGTGCTTTTTCCTAGGCCACTGGTAGTTCTGGAAGTTTTGTTTATGGACAATTTGATCTTCTGAGTTACTTGTGACTACCATCATCACCAATTAATTACCAGTTCCTGCTGTGATGTTCTTCATTGAAGACCCCACCCAGCTAAGCTCTGAAAACATTCAGTCATTGCTAAAACTTGTGAGAGTGGTCTGCACCTTGCAAGATTGTGGCCAGAATTCACTTTATTAAAAGAAACATTATTTTTGTATGAAAAGAAACTGTATTGGTCTATTTTCAATTTGGTTTCAAGAAGTGGTTTATTGCATTATTGAAAGTATTTTGTTGGGCTTTTTAGTGGAGAATTATTAAGGTGTAGCTAGTGCTTTGAAAACATTTGTACTGGACAAAATAATAGTGTTCTCCTTGACAGTGCATTTTACTGGGAGGTTCATCTCTGATTCATGTTTTGGCTTGGAAATGCAATCACACTCTCCTGAAGCTGACAAAAAAACTCTCTCACTGATTCAGTGGAAGTAAACTTGGGCCCTCAGTGCACTGTCTTCAGGCTTGAAGCAGTTCAGGGTGAGTTTCTCAGCTTTGCAGTAGAACAGTCTGCATCAGCCTTAGCTGACCCTGGCTCCAGTGCTATTTTCACCTCATGAATGCCATAATGCTCCTGGAAAGCCAAGAATAGACATCAAAGGCAGGAAGCTAATAGTCCTGGTCATAAATTTCTCTGGCAATTCAGTCCACCTTTTCCGGAGCTCAAGACAGTTCCACATCCTTCACTGTCGTCCTCTGTGCTTCAGAGTGTAGCTTTGTAGCAGTTCTAGTTCTTTCAATAAAGCAGCTGAGGTTATTTTTCCTCATTTTTGCCCAGAGTAGAGTGAAGGGTCTTAAATTCCCCTGTTTCTTTCCATGGTCTTTTGTCTAGTACTTTGAAAAGAGACAGCGATTTTCCGTAGTTTAATCAGAAATGCACCTTCTTCACTGAGAGGGGTGGCTTTTATGTAATTTCAGGCATGGTTCATTGGTCTGTGCTGCTCAGCTGCCAGCACACCTCGTGTTGGCCCATGGTCCCATCAGCTCCTACCTGAGATCTAGACCCAGAATTGCCTATAGGATTTTTTTAATCCCAATTGTTGCTGCTATAAAATTATGTCAAATCTTGCCACCCCGTTCCCCAAAGCAGGGCATATGGGAACAGAAATACAGGTTTCTAATGGGACATTACCTTTTCTGTTGGTTAGCAACGTGGCCTACTAATTTCACCTCACATCAGTGAGCGATAAAGGGGCAAATTTCAGCAAAGTGCATGTTTTGTAGGAGTCAGTTTTAACCCTGTTTAGAAACAAAGAAATACAGGAGTTACTTTTCAGAATATATCTTTAGGGACATGCTGGAAAAAGTTTTGCTTTCAGATGTGTGTGTGTGTCACCTCTTCTCCACCCCTGTTCTTCTCGCTGTTGAAAGCACAAAAAGATTTGTGTGTGTGTGAAACCTTTCAAGTGGAAGAATGGAAGAGTTTGCACTGTGCATATCCCTGCTTAGAGGCGGAAATTAATTCAGATGGCTTGAGGCCTGAATTCTTTTCCCTTCTCAGATACCTTCTAACATCTGAGCTCTGAGACTGATGAAAAATGATTGTTGAAATTAAAACAAATAGCTGTTTGTGAGAGACCTCAGACCTGGCTGTCTATGGGGGTCAGCAAGCTGTGCAGCAGACATTGATAGTGTCTGTTCTCTTCTAGAGAATAACAGCCTAAGCACTGGGGTTAGCCCCAGTGAAGCCCTGTCATAAATGCAGCTCTCAATTTATGTCACCCACAGAGGAAGAAAGGATAAATGTCGGTGTTGCTGTTTTTATGAGTTTACTGCTGGTTTTGATTGAGAAGGTAACGCTGCCATGGATTTGAGGCTTTCTTGGGCTGGTGTTTGTTTGTGTCCAGTGTATCCTTATATAGACTGTTATATTATGCTGTTACTTCTTCCAGAATTTGCCTTCTAGAAAGTCCTAACTGACATGCATCAAATCTACCAAGTACAAAACTAGCTTTCAAAAGGAGAGACTCAGAGATCCTTCAAAATATCTCGCTAACCACTAAGCTAATATTCAGCATCAAAGGCAAAATATTCTAAATAACCTTACACTGTTATAGATTGCATGTTAAGCTATATTACTTCAGAAATCCTAGATAGATTCATTTGGTGTTGAATCTTTGAAAGGTTAAAATCCACTCTGTGTGAACTGCTGCTTGGTGTTTCTGTCATGTGAACATTTCTAGAGGACACTTCAGCAAGCAAAGAAAATGTACCAAAATGAGTATTTAAGACAATAACCTCATTTTAATAGCTTCTTTTTTAATTTTGAGTGGCATGCACAGGGAACACACAATTCTCTCCCCTGGCCCCCCAACTCTGAACAGAGGTTTTACTAGTCATTCATTGGCAGCAGACATAATGAGCATAGGTATGTTGGTTCAGTTGGGGATGATCTGGACCTCTCTTTCCCTGAGAAGAGTGTATGAAGTGCGGCAGAGGAACAAGCCATCACTGAAAGGCCTGTATCACAGTTACTCATCAGTGGTCATTTGTGGGGGCTCCATGTGAGAAGGTAGACTTTTCCTCACACATTTAGTAGCAGCCTGATATAGCATTGTGATGACTTCTGCAGCATGTGATCCATGGGATTAAAAGACTTTTTGAAAATACAGATCTTTGGGTTTGGGACCTCAAACATCACGCAGTTCCAACCCCTCTGCCAAGATATTTACAGCTGAGTTAGGGTGAGAGAAGAGGGAAAATGCTCAGGGATTGATTATACTCCTATTATGATGCTAAGGACTGTACAGAGGATGGGATTGAGTTCCTTCTGCTCGGTATAGTCTTTATTGTTCAATATCTGCTCTCTTTGAGACTCATCAGAAAGCTTTAGAAGCTCACATATCCCCCTGCCTAAAGCTCAAACAGGATTTCAGTGGTACATAGGGCCTGCTCAGGGTGTACCCTAGGTTCCCTTATGTTGGGTATTTACCCAGTAACAATGTCTTTTCTGTGCAGATCTAAAAGTGCTAAGAACACTTGGGTAGAATAGCAGTATAAAGGGAGTAGGTAGAATTTGCTGTTTCCTGTGCATAGGGTGTAACTATCAAAAACTAAGAGGACTCAGGATAGACACTGGGCATTCACTTTGTCCCCCCCTTTTCTTCCTTTCTTTTTGTGATACTTTTACTCATCTAAAAATACTGGACAACAGAGAAACCTAGTACCATCTAGTAGAAGACAAATGGAAAGCTGCACAGTATGTTGTACTGATGTAAGTAGAACTATTTGCATATAATGTGATTTTATTTATTGTTCTTTTTGTGTAGAGGAGAGAGCATATTCATGACTGTGGATATAACCTTTTTTATTTGTGTAATGTATTTTATTTCTTTTATGACTAGGTCATTTAAAATATCTACATTCACTGGTGTCCTTGGACTTTTTATTCTGTGCATTTTTTTTGACACATTTTAAAAATGCAAGAATATCACATAACCTAAACTGTAAGAAAATGTTTCCATTAAAGACATAGGAATATGTTATCACCTGTTTCTGTGGTGTCTTTTGTCCCCTATTCACTACATCTTTGGTCTGTTTCATATAGATGGTACTGTCAGATGGTACAGAGTTAATAACAGGAGGGTTATTCTGGGTCTAAGACACTATATAAACCCCTGATTTTAATTATGTTTAGCAACTGATTAAATCAGGAATCAATCTAACCTTTCTCTGGGAAGAAAATTCCCTCTGGTATTTTAAGGTCTGGGAAAGGTTTTAATCAGTAAACTCCAAATAAACTTTGGATGTTTTTGTATTTGTTCTCTAGAAATGCAATTAATTATGAGCCAAATTATTTAGATGTATTGGAACCTTACTAGTAAACATTAATTTTTATAGCCTGTAGAGAGGCAAAACTTGCACACTTTACTAAGCTACAAGTTCGTTTCCTTGCAGCAGTCTTATCAAATTGGGGTGATTTGATTCTGTTTCTTTCCTGTGTTATTAAATACAGTCTTCACATTATCCTGTTTTGTCTAGCCTTCTGCTTTCTGTATGCATGTGTCTGTTGGAGCGGTGTAGCCAAATTTAAGATTTGTGCTTGAGAGGATGCCAGACCTTTATATTCTAAAATAACTTGGAAATGAGTGTGAGGTAGAAGTATCTGATCACACTAGTATCAAAACTACAAGTACTAAAAACTCACTGGAGAGTTGATGGAGAGAGAGAGAAATATCCTCTGGGTTAACTATGGACTTAAAGCCTTTCTATAGCCCAGGAAAGAAAAAAAGCAAAGTGTAAAAATACAGATTTGGAGAGGCCCATTAAGTTAGGGGAAAGTTGAAGTACTTTCCTAGCCACAGTGCCTTTCACTGGTAAATCTCTAAATAAGGTCACATATAATTAACTTAATACAGCCAAGAATAAAATTAATGTTACCAGTTTGTACAGCTGATTAAAAGTCTGAAGATATTGATTTTCTTGCAGAAGATATTCTCAGTATTTGTTGGAATTGATATTATCTTAAATCTGCCTCCTCACAGATACACTTAAATGCAATTGTACAAATAGAAATAAGTAATTCTCCTGCTTTTGCTTGATGGTTATGCTCTTTTGTCTTTGTCCCATTGCAAACAGGAATTCTCTGGAAGTACCTAGCAATTTCGTAGTGTTTCTGTATAAAGCATTTAAAAAAAAAAAATATACAAATAGTCTTCTGTGTTCCTGAATAACTGCAGTAACCTTTAAAGGTGTTTTGTGAACAAAAGTGTACATTTTACATGACTCATCTACAGTATCTTCTAGCAATTTAAGATTCTAGTGATACAGCTAAAGATTAGTTTACTAATGTTTGTTAATATTCTTAATTTTATAAAACTGAAATCAGTAATGATTAATGATTTACCCCTGCTATATTGTACGTCTTCAAGGAAGAGATCAGGAAGACAAATTTCTAACATCTTGCCTTCATTGACAGCAATGGAAAAAATCTCATCAACTTCCCTGAAATAAGGTTTTTGCTTAGGCTTGGGGATATGAGAGATCATTGACTGAATTTATGTCCAGTATATAGCCCTAAGGCTGTTAGTGCATGTCCAACATGTCATTATCTTCACAGTGACAGGACTTCCTTCTACTGTGACTAGATTGATTTTTTTTAAAAAATATACTTCAAATGCTTGAGATATGTGTGATGAATTGTGTACATGTATACATACATCAACATTTATGAAACAGTTCATTCAAATGTGTTGGGTATCCTTTTGTCAGAGACCATCAGCAAGTCTGACAGGTAAAAATTTCATTTGGTGAAATTACTGAAGGCAATTGATCTTCCATGGTAGCAGCTTTTGGATATCATTTTAGATATCCTGAAACCTAGCTGGATACATTTTTGTGGCTTTCTTAGGAAACTATTTCTTGAGGAACATTCATCACATTTCTGAAAAATTGTGGTGGCCTTTGAGCCAAATCTTGGTCTTGAACTTCAGCCAATGTTTTCTTGAGTTGAAAGAGCACTGCCAATAAAAAGTAATTGTACAACTGACAGAACCTCTTTTCTTGCCTCCTACTAATAACCATAATTTATAGTCTGTCGTGCCAAAAGGGTCTCCCTGTGTACACGTGCTACTCTTGGTAAATCTTCCTGAGTCATCTTAGGGTTGCTTTGATGGTCTAGTCCTTTGGCTCAGAAAAAAAATAGTCATATTCCCCTTTCTATAGGTGAGTACTCTGCCCAGCTATTTGTTCCAGCAGTTCAATGATTTATTATCAGTGCCTTCTACTTCTTGACATTGCCATGTAATTTAGATAGTAAATCCCTGCTTTCAAATGTTTGGTACATATATATGTAGTTCAGAAATAAGCTAATGGCAAAAATTTTAACCCATGAATTTATAATTGTCCAGGACAGGGGACATAGGAAGTTCATCTGTGTAAGCCCTGTTCTTCTCCCACATGTATTTCTGCAGGACCACGATAGTGTCCCCACCCTATTCTATTCCTACTGCCCCCTGTGTGAACAACCTCCAAAGACCAACAACTACTATTTTGGTGCATGTAAGCCAGGTAACTTCCCCTTTTGGGGTCTAGCAGGCTGATAGCACACCTAAACCATATAAAGTATACAGGAGAAATGGTGTTTGTGCTTCTTCCTCCCACATCTTGCCTGGTGTTACAGTAGTAGTAGCATGAGTTGGGCAAAACCAGCATCCTGGATTTGGATGAGGTATGGAACTGCAGTTTTGTTTCTGCCTCCCAAGAGAAAAAAATTAATTCTATTTGTGGACCAGTGTTTTGCTCCAGTCATTCACTGTTGGACAAAAAATGAAAATGCCTCAGGTAAAGGCATTTAAAAATAATTTTCCTGTAATCTAAATGCTAGACTACTAGACTACAGCAGGCATTTCTCACTTCTTTTATCTCTTGCTGCAGCAGAACAACTTTTTAATCATTATTTAGTTTTCAAATGGAAAGAGTGAAGACAGACTGCACTGCAGCACAGGGGCCTTTTTGACAGCAATGTAGATTTGTGGATTTAAGTCACTCATAAACTCTTATCAAAGAAGGGCATGGTCTGGTGCTTGTTACAACCCTGGTATCTTTTATTTATTAAAATGATAGTAGTAGGAACAGTCCTTCTGAGTGTGACTCACCTGTCCTGGCCAAGTTAGATGCTGGAATTGAGGACCGCACTAATGTGTCTGACATCTGAAGAGGGAGGAAGCTGCTCTGATGATGAAGAATTTCAGATAGTGAGAAAATCCTGAGAGCACTGTCTGTTGTTGAACTTGCACAGATGTGTAATGTGCCCTTGCTGAAAAGGGTTGCCAGCAACAATTAAGTTGACTGTCACTTGGGCAGCCTTAGAACACAGAGCACGCAGAGACTGCTCTGCAGTACTTACCTCCATGGGCAGGAAGGAGGATCTACAGGAAGAATTCACAGCCCCTGATTAAATCCTTTCCTGAAAGAGTTCTTCAGAACAAATGAAAGTATCCCACTTGCTCCCATTTGATTACTGCAGTATTTCATGGGATATCAACTGGAATAACAGCTTATGAAATAGCTTTCTTTTTTAAGAAACAAGTTCTTAAAGAAATACCTTAGACATCAAAAGAACCAATAAAAATGGATTAATACACCCCCTCAATTAGGTAAGGGAGAACAAAAAGCAGAGCAATAGCCTGATGAGTACAGGAAATTAAACTGGAGGACTTAGGCTACTGGGTAATGACTAGAAAAAGGCGTATTTTAAGCTGAGGAGATGAGGGCTTTACTCTCTGTTCACAGGATAGGTTTACCAGAGCAGAGAACTGGCCAGTATCCAACTTCCTACCCTCCTGAGATGGAGGGAAATGAGACTTTCTACTGGGTCCTGGGCAATTTCAGGGAAGAAATAATGGGGCCTGTCAGGAAGGCACCAAAAGTTTTAAAAAATGTGGACTAGTCCCTGCCTTTTCGCATGCCTTCTTAAACAGAAATAAGCCTCAGAACCACCTGGGATTCACCCAGCACTACTTATAAATATGAATAATGGAGTAAAGACATCAAACAAAGGAAAATGCAGGCTATGTATCAGGAAAAATTGCATAAGAGTGTGATCTATTAGCCCTCGTGCTCCTCCCAAAAGGGGGTGGAGATGGAATTTCTGTTGCTCAAAGCATTAAAACCCCAGGCCCTTGGGAGTGTGCTGCAGGAACAATCTCACAATGACTGGAGGGAGGATGAGGTGATTTAACTGGTGGTCATTTCCACCTCCAAATCCCTTTAATGTACATGCCAGGGTGTCTTTAGTGACAAGCTGCAGCTCAACGCCAGAGCTGAAAGCAGCCTGGACACAGCTCGACAGAGTGATTCAGAAGAAGCAGACAGGAAAGGAGGTATAGAAAGAGGGGTGGGGGTGTTAATTTAACTGAGACAAGCCAAAGTGCATAAAAATTTTCCAGTTCAGTTTGGGATGGGAACTGAGGCTGAAATGAAGAAAGAGTGGTTAAGTGATCCCATCATTCCTTAAATATTTATAGACATATGTCACATGCCAGTGGCAAGTATGTTAAAGCCTCATTAACATTACTTTCCCTAGTCAAGGCCTGACAAATTAATGTAGATTTTAAGGGCTTCTGCCTCTGACACAGATACCACTGCTCTGTGAGCCCTCACCTGGATCTCACCAGGGAAAATTCTTCCCCTGCCTGAGCTGCAACAAAAGTTTCCATCAGCACCAGCACCAAACACTTAATTTCCTCCTCCCTACAGCTCCCCCTTTTCTGCCAAGGAAATAAAAATGAAGGAGAAATAACCTTTCCCAATCATGAACGTCTGCATAAGAGATTATATTCTTTTTCACTCCTTTACATTGTCAGTAATTTCTATAGTCACTCCTTCCATCCCTTGTTTTCACTTTGTCATTTTTTCCCTTTGTTTCCTCCATCATCCTCTCCAGTCCCTCTCTTCCATATCTAGCCTTTGTCCTCCCCTCTGCCTGTCAGTTTTCCTTAGTGCTTTCTTTTTCTTTGCTTAAATCAATTTTTAAAATTGTTGTCTTGTTTTAAAGAGTCCACCTGGATTACATACGCCTGGAGAAAAAGCATCAGCTGAGTTGGCAACCTGGTACCACAAATCTCTGGCCCAGGGATCTTTCCATTGGGTCTCCCAGACTGTGCTGAGTGGATCTGCCTTCTTCTCCCTTGTTCCCAACCTGCTCTGTACCCCCTTACTTCTGCAGGGACTCATATTGAGGGAGAAAGTATCTTTCTTTACTGCTATGGGGCTCTGATTTTATTTCTGGCTCACAGCATAAATATAAATTACTAGAAACAACTACAGTCCTTCAGAAGACATGATTTTATTTATTTTTTTTTTTGTAAAAGACAACACACAACACAACTTTCTTTAAGATATTTTGAAGGGGCTTTTTGTTATTGTTTTGGTTTGGGTTTTTTTGTTTTGTTTTAAACTGGGTATACCTGGTTTCTCTCCCATTTCTTGGATTCTAATCTCCCAGACTGGAAGAATGATCAAAATCTAATTCCAATATTGCAGCCTTCAATCCCATAGAGACCACCCGTTGAAAAAAAGGGTTATTTGTCTGTCAAACAAACATTATTAGGAGGTAGTGTTCTGCTAGAACATGATGTACCTAACTTGGCAGACTAATGTTAACAGGATAGTGCCATCATAGAGGGAGGAGGCAAAGACACACCCGTACATATCCCATGATGCCAGCACAATTCCTCCTAGAGTTCTATAAAATTTGAAGCTGACTGTGTTATCTGCAGACCTACAGCCCTGTGTTTAGGCAGCAAAGAGAACTACATTGCAGGAGATCTTCAAATGCTAATAGTAACTACATCTTACACAAGGTGCCACAAGGGCAAGAAAGTTCTATGGAAACACCAACCAACACGCTCCACATGGCACTGACAAGGAGCAGAGTTGCATCTCAAGGAATGTTTTTATCTCCTGGCTGAATGCCAGCTTAGTTTTCCCCAAGGAATAAGTTCTTCAACTAAAATTCTGCATAAATTGATCTCTCCTGTGACAGATCAGGCATCTTGTACTTCTGTCATTGATTTGGCTTTAATGTTGAACCTGTCTATGGGGTAAACATCTCAACTGACTTGTATCAGAATGGAGTGTTTGAGTTAAAATGTCTCCAGATGCAGCAGCCAAGGCTTTGAAACAGGACTGGTAGTTTTAAATCTCTCAGTTCAGAGGATGCCTTATTTGAGATATTGTGACATAATTTGACTTTGTGAAAGCCTTACTCTGAGAAAATCACATCTTCTTTAGATGCCCACGTACAAACAATGTGTTCAAAATCACTAATACTATAGAAAACAGAAGTATTAAAAAAAGTCCTCAACCCCCAAATCCTCTTCAGCCCCCAAAATCCTTAGTTGCTACACAAAAAATCTGATTTTTGTGTCCTTTTTTTGGTGGCTTGTTACTTCTCACTAGTAGTTTTGCAAATGCACATATGGGGGAAACACTGAAATAGCAAGAAAAGTTCATAGGAAACGTTGAAACACTGGTGAAAAACAAAGAACCACCATCCCATGGATGTAACAGACATAAAGTCTTGACTAACACCTGCATTCAAAATGCAATCTGAAGCAGGGTTTTCAATCAAAAACATCACTTTTTGAGTCTATATTTCTGGTAACTCTTTACATTATACTTAGACTGCTCCACTGCTCTGTGTTTTATTAGTTCCTTGAGCTCCCTTGTTGTTGCAAGGCTAACTGGATTCATTTATGATTCCCAAGAAGGCTAGTGTCCTGGGTGGGAGGCAGGAAGCTGGGCAGTGTTGAAAAATAATTGTTTGCCATCATAATTCCAATCTAAGAATCAAGGAGGTAATGCTATACTATGCTATTTATTAATAACTAATGATATTAACTGCAGCTTAATAATTTTAGTCAAATTGTATCAAATGCATTCTTATGCACAACACACTGTCTTCTGTATGATCATGCCAGAGACAGAGAGACAGAGAGACTGATAGACAGATAGACAGATAGACTGATAGATAGATAGACAGACAGATAGATAGACAGACAGACAGACAGACAGACAGATAGATTAGATAGATTAGATAGGTATATAGATATAGATAGATGGATGGATGGATGGATGGATGGATGGATGGATGGATAGATAGATAGATAGATAGATAGATAGATAGATAGATAG
>JAWWEE010000085.1:61967816-62084674 GCA_035221455.1 Xenops minutus
TGCTTTTTGCTTAAAAAAAAAAAAAAAAAAAAAAAAGGTTTAATAAATGGAAGAACTAATGTTATGCTATCCTTTTAATAACCTTCACTCCCTGACCCTTTCAAAAGATCACTCTTTGCTCTCTCAAATTTACCTTAAAGCATTTTGTCAGTCATTCTTATCTCATCTCATCTCATTCATTTTCCACAGTATCCTACCTTGTCTAATGCCTACTTATGCAGAGTTTAATGTCAGTTTAATTCCACATATAAATACCTGCATCTACATACATATGAATTACTTTCATATTTAGTGAAACTTCACACAAATCATCCAGACCCGATTTATTGTACTCAGGCTTCAGTGTACAGCTGTTTATCAGATCTGCTGTGTATTCATTCATGAGTGTTTGAAATGCATTCTACAGCAATTAGGCAGGCCTGTTCATACAGGTACTGATCTATATCAAACCTAAAGCAAACTTTATTGAAAAAAACCCTATGTCCTCCCCATGCAGAGATTTACAGAGTACTGATCAAAAGCTATTACCCTATTTTGCAACCAGAAAATTTCTATTTCAGGTAATGCAACTCAGACAACACATTTACATATTTGCATCCTTTCCATTTCATTTAAAAAAAAAAAAAAAACTGTAGAAAAAGAATTGGAAGTGTTGATGCTAAGTTGCGAGAAGACTTCTGAAAAGTGTCTGTCCTTAGGAAAATGGTCATGCTACCCCTTTTGGACATTCTTGAGGTTGCTAAGAATAACAAAATGACCACTCTGTTCTTCCCACTGATTTTGATGCCTAACAACCCATTTCTGAGACCTGGAAGCCTGTCGTCCCTGAGTTTAGACACCATGATTAGTACAGCAGCCACAGACTCCCCAGTGCCTGAGCATAACCTTTCACAGAATTCCCTTTCATGGACAATTTGACTTATAGTTCATATCTTCTGGGATGCACGATCATGGAAGCAAACAGACATAGGCCTTGAAAAAGATCCAAATCTATTAATCTTCACTTCTGGTAGCATAACTGATCTCCAAATCCAGACAAAAAATAAATAAGTCATCTGTATATATTTGCCTGCTTCACCTTCCTCATACTTAAGCATTTTTTGGGGTTAAATTACTCTACTAAAGAGTTCATCAGCATTTTCTTCTTTCTACTGTACTTTGAATTTTCCTTCAAAGGACAGAATTGAAATAAACTCTTCTCTAAACTTTTCAGAAATGTCCATTAGAAAAAGAGAGTTTTCTTTTATAACTTACTTTATCAAAAGAAGATGACTAACTTTGTTTCATTTCTCTGTCTTGGGGCACTCAGACATGAAGAACTTATTTCTCTTGAGCAAGAGTTCTCCTCAATGATATTTGAGTTCACAATCCTCAAAAAGTTTAATATATTATCATTATCTTCCATTAATATCCCTGTAACCAGTGCAAGATTCTTGATGTTGCTGCTGAGGTTTAACTTGGTAGTAAGGCAAAAGACGGCAGTGAAAGAAGCCAAGCTCCACCTCCAAAATAGATGTTGCAAGCTGACAAAGTCATGTGCATATGGAAATCTCATTTCACATGAACATTTTCAGTGACCTTTTTTGCTACCCTATTGCAGAAGTGATATTCTGCAATAACCGCGTCCACATGGCCAGCTGCTTCCTACTTAATTTCCATAACAATGGCATAAAGACAGCAGGGGCCTATTTCTGGGCAGGAATCCTGTGGTGTTTTTTCCAGATGGTGAGCTAGCTGTTTGTGTTCTGGATTTTGTGGTGTGTTGTGATTGCATAGCAGAGCCAGCTGGAATCAGCCAGAATTGCAGGACTTGTGGTCAAACTACACATTTCCAGGGGTTCAACTCCTTTTGGTGATTCAAAGCATTTTCAGATTGCTTTCAGTGCCCATGAAAGGAATTCTTCTATCTCCCATTCCCCCACGAACCTCTCATTCAAAGCGACTGAGATCTCCGCATTGAAGGAATTAGCCTATAGAAAGCACACACCATTTTAATAGGTCATTTAGCAGCTCTAATGAGGTGGTGGCATCAGGAAGATGAGAATGCTAGATTGGAAATGAACTGTTTCTGAAATAATTTTATCTTCTGAGCACAGGTGAAAGACTGAACATGCTGGGGGAAGCACAGTGCTGCAGATCTGTTGTGCTTAGTGGGAACAATAAAAATGTAAGTAATACAATGATCTCTGCCATGCCAATCCTACAGACATGGGAGCACCACAGCAGCATGGAGCATAAACATAGAAGGCATGGGAGATTCCTGATACCATTACTTGCTTGTTCCCATGTGATTTTAATGCATTAATGGCACCCCTCTGCCCACATTTTTCCTACTGCACCAAGATGAAGCATTCTAAAGAAATGTGGTTAAAGAGATGTTTCTCTATAGATTTTGGTGGCCTGGTTGCTTGGTGTGGAGGTTTCTCCAACCCTAGAGCCCAAAACTCTGTTTTCATTGAAAAAACTGCAATTTTACTCCAAACCCCACAGGAGATACTCACAGTGTTTAAATCTTACTATTGTTTTAGAAAAGAAGGACACCTTACCTACCTTGCTAATGAAGCCTTCAAGTAAGAGTCCTGCAGAAACTAGTACAGGAAGATGTACTAACTTTTCCTGAGAAGCTATAGATTGACAGTGGAATGTGCATTTAACAGTCTGAGTAGAAAAAGAGAGTTATTAAGTGAATGACTGTGAACACCATTCCTTTGTGAGTGCCTGACTGCTTGCTCTAGGTTGATGAGAACAAAGGAGAGAATTTTTTGTGGAGGCAAAGAAAAGAGGTGTTTTCAGATGGCAACTGGAGATGACAAGAAATTCAGCAAGGATCTGTGTTCCTGTATGGAACATCAAAATAAAGAGACTTTATTCATCATATCTTTTGAGCATGGGAACTATGCTTTTACAGAGAAGAGAATGACTCTTCAGAGAATGACATATATTTAATATACTGCTTTGGCATGAGAGACCCCTGTACACACTGTATTTCACTGATGTGCATGAAGACCAGTGCTTTTATCAGCTATTCATTGTGTGTTCAGCCTGAGGTGCTTTGCTTTACAAAAATCAAAACAGATGTTAATGGAAGTATTCTTATCAATCGAGCATAGCATCATGGGATGTGTAAGCTCTATAATCACTGAAGGAGAGAAAAGATCTGGGGAGAGTCTGATTTTCTGCCATTCTCTTGGTGAGTTCAGCAGCATACTGAAAAATTCACTTTCAAGCAGAAGGTCATGTCCCATTCCCAGTAGCTTGTTCTGCCCTGAAGCTGGCTGGAAATACATAGAGGAAGATGCTGCAGAGAGAATTTCTCCTCTGAGCAGGCAGCATTCTCAAATAGTCATGCTTATAACTGGATTGTTGTATTGTCCAACACTATTGTGGTCTCTGAGAAAAAAAAAAATGATAATGTGCATTTGTGCAAAGTCATTCATCTCTTCTGTGGTTGCTGCCTCTGGTTGCCTCTGTCTTCTGGATATAGTTGTGGAGTGGGTAAATGCTCTCTCATATAATAACTGTGCAGCACAAAGTCATCAGATAGATCCTTAGCTTTCCTTCTTTCCTCCTGAAGAACGTATTATCTATTTTCACTTTCTTCTGTGATTTTGATGGATTTCTATCCCATATTCTTTTTTCTTACTCCTTCTCATTTAGGCCAGCAGTTAGTATATAATAACAAGCCCCACCTTGGATGTCCTGGGACTTTGTTTATGTTGGTTCTAGAAAAGGGAAAGAAAAAAAAGACCTTGTGTCTGAGTGTTAACGTGGTAACATTTCCTTACTCAGGCTCCATCAGCTTGCACAAGATGCCAAACTGCATTTTCTGAAGGCCAAACTGTGAACCTTCCCACAATAAACTACTACTGATTGTGTGAAGCAATGGTTTGGACCTGTGAACAACAGCATCTGGCTTTACAGTGTGAAGTGGGACATATTTAGCACTCAAAAAATGAAGCAGCCACAGGCCTTGATTTTGAGGCAAGAGGAGAGTGGATTGGGTGGGAGCAGATCAGTAATTACACCTGCACGTCTGCAGGCAGCCCTTACAATGCTGGATATTAATTTTTGGATTTGATGTTGTTAGAAGAGACTGTTCACAAGATGATAAAGATTGGAGGGATATGCAAAAATGATGAACCAGGTAGACTCCTCCAAAATCTTACTGGAGAGGAAATACCTGCTTATATGTCATTGCCATACAGTTCTGTCATGCTGTCCCTCTTCTGTGCTGAAACAGAACATCCCTCTGGTTCCAGAAGGGTCAAGATTCACTTCTCTTCCACAGATTTCTACACAGATATCCTAAATATTTGGGATAGTTGTTGTCTCAAAAAGAAATCCTGGCTTTCAAGGAGGACCTCCTCATCAGTAATATGTAGGCCACATCTCATTAGTCTTTTTATTGTTGTCCTCCACAATCCTAGATGCTGAAATTGCCACCTAGGCATGGAAAAGTAGAAGAATAATTGGGATGCATGAATTTAGCCAAACAGGAAGACAGCATGGAATAGAAATGCACTGAAAGACTTCCGTGAAGTACAGATACACACATGCAAAGATTAGTCAGCAAACACTACTCAGCAGAACACTGGAACCTTTTTCAATGGAGTCAGCAGAAGTCACACCAGCTGGCAAGTAAATTCATGAAGAAAGACTGTAGAAAAAGTAAATGCGAAGGAGATCTAACTCAGGCACGCTCACAGATACTGAAATAAAGCTCCCACTGCCAAAGTTTCGTGAACCATGAAAAACTTCTCTTGGCATCAGTATGAAGATATTTGTCCAATTTCTGTGTATAAGCACTGCACAAATTGGAGCTCAGGTTCATAGGCTCTTGAAAATGCATGCAATTAAGCTCACTAATCAGGTGCGAAAAATTCAATTTTAGATATTAGCATATAGCCCCATGTAAATAATTGATTTTCCAGTTGACTGGGCCAGCGTTTCTGATTGATTTTACTTGAGTGCCCAGAGGAGATAGGGACTCCTCATTAACATGGAAAGAAGAAGCATTTATTAGACTTTGTACCTCAAAGACTACTATGAAAATCACAGAATATATCTATACCTAGATACAGTAAGGGTAGGAGGTAAGGTTTAGTTAGTCATTTAAGATTCTGTTTCTCTCTAGTTTTAAATATACAAACATGCTTTCAATTTTGAAAATGGTTGTATGTTGATCAATGTAAAGTATCTGTAGAGAGGCATGACAAACAGCAAATGAAGGTAGTCTTGGCCTTAGTGTGTCCAGACGAGGTCCATTTTTTAATAATCAAAATTTTTCAAGAAATTGTTCAATAATGTTTAGGTTAATAGGTCCATGGCATTGTGTTCCAGGACAAAAACAACTACAGGGATAAAATGAGTTTCATCAACACACAGAGTTACACCAACACATACACAGGTTCTACATCACTGATGTCTCTTGCAATAATAAACCACAACTTCTGTTATGGAAATTTGTTACAACACAATGAAAATGTGGCAAGGCCCCCCCAAAACACATTTATCCTTTAAATAGAACAATGCTACCCAGGCTGGCAAACATAAATATGCAGATGTGCACTAGGAAAGGAAGTGAAAAAGAGCACACTCCTCATCTTCAGCTATGAGGAAATAATTTTTATGCATAAGGTGACAACAGTTCTCAGAGATTATCTCAATATCAAGATCATGCTGACTTTTGAGAAAAGGATCATGCTTGGCTTTATATTAAGTAAATCTTACTAGCTTGGTAAAAAAAAAATCATATTTCTTTGTTTTTCATTTTGCATCTATAGAAAATAAAGCATTTCACAAAAGGGTTTTGAGTTGAGACTTGTAGGTGGTTGACTTGGGTGGAAATTTTCAGCCTGAAATTTGCTTAAGAGAAATCATGTTGAGGTGACATCTGGGATATGCACCAGGGGAATCCAAGATTCATGCTGAATGCAAGACAGAAGGGATTAAGTGCTTGCCAGTCCCAGCACTGTCCCACCAATCAACTGCACTGCAGTTTCATGTCTGGGGATGGAGCTCACATACACATCAAATCTCTGTAGTGCCTAGAAATGTTACCCAAAATCAAGTCAAATCCACACATGCACGACAATTAATTATAAAAAATGTTGAGTTGAACTGTAGATTCATAGATGCTGCAGTCAGAAAGGATTATTGTGAGGCTCAACCTGACACCTGGATAACATAGGGTCATCAGGTTGCAGTTGTCTGACTCACGTGAGCAGTAAAAGAAAAGGGCATCTGAGTTTACTGAGCTGGTATATTTTTAGCAAATACAGTTTCTTACTTTTTATTGTAAAATTTTCATGTAACATACCCTCATTGATGGGGAACATTTGATTTTCCAGGGTTGTTGGCTGAATTTTGACCAAGGACAGCCTTAGCACAGTCAGGAGTTAATCAGGGCAGCAGATTTGTGGTGTGAACAAATGGCCATGGCCTCATGATTTACCTTTCTATGCTGTAGGATCTGCTAAGCATCCCTGCTGCCAGAGGTGAGCACCACAGCTCATGGGACTGCAGCTGTGGCTGGGGACGCCAGTGTACCCCTAAGAAATGACAATTCTGTACACTCTTCACTTCCTGGTAGGAGTCTCCAACCTTCTGCCTTCTTCCCTCTCACCATTCCACTTCCACTTCCAGGTGAGCAGCTTAATCCAAGTCATGAACATGCTCCTCACCTACAATGAAGAAAAACACAATACAGCCTCTGCTGCTGAGAAGCCTTCAGTCAGCTCCAAGTCAGGAATATTATATTCAGACCCTTGAAATTAATTAAATTTGTCTTCAGGTTGCTGAGTAGAGTCTCTAGTCCTTGTATTAATCTTTATTTAAGAATAATACCAAACTAAAATCTATAGGAACAAAAATTCCACTTGGAAGTAATGCCAGGCATTCATATTTCGAGTATCCTTGAAATTTTGCTTCCTGTGGCCCTAAGGTGAAGTATGAAAGGATTTGGCTCACTCAGGCCACCAACCAAAGGACCAAGAGGACCTCTTACTCATTTTTATTGCATGCAGTAAGACAGAGATTTATAATACTATATGTACGAGGCCTTTGAATTTTTAGAGTGCTGTAAAGAATATTCAGACATTAATTTAAATATATGAAAATTCTACTGTGCAATTTGGTGAGACATTTATCTCAAGGAAAGATTTCTATCTTTTGAAAACAAGTGAAACCTTGGACACATGAGGACTTTTTGTTTGGCTTCACTCCATGTTGGGGTTTTATTCAAAGTGGCCCAAAGTGGCCAGTGGGTCATGGTGCCTCCTATTTCTGTATATAGTTCTTTTAAATAAATGTATGTTCTGATGCATATAGCATAGATCTTGAATTTTCACTTGAGGCATGTGTTTCTAGGCACAGTCTGGGGTTTGGAAATGCTTTGGGCTACATGCTGGAAGGGAGGTTGTTCTGTGGCATGCTGCCACATCTCTTTTGATTAGGAAGCTCATGGCTGGATAACTTCTGAAAACAGGAAGGTATGACAGCAAAACTTTATTTCGATTAAATAGCTCCTATATAAACACAGGAATTCCACTGTCATTCCTGCTCCTTATCCTCAGCAGGTTTTGCAAGGACAGACTGGCTGGGTGACAGGTCTGCTGGCTCTGTGCTGGCCACAGGTCACTGTGAGCAGGTTTCTTACCTAGCTCAGCTGGCAGCTGAAAGAAATCACCTGAAAAGTCACAATACAGCCAGTGTTAGCAGAATTTACTGTTCCTCTGTGGGTCTAGTGATTTTATATAATTTTATCAGAGATCTAAGGGAAAGCTTTTGATGCTTCTAATCATCCTATACACAAAATGCCTGCTGCTTCCCCTTTCTGCCAGTGGTTTAGAAGCCAACAAAATGGGCCTGGCTCAGGTCAGGAGTCATGAGCAGCACCATTTTGAACACTGGCAGATGCTGAGTAGCAAAGCACTATTTATCTCAGTTATTTTTGATGTATTTCAAACACTACATTAAATAAAATAAAATCAAAGATGTCTTTGAAATGAAAACGAAGTGTGTTCTTGTCTGGTTTCTGGTGAAAGAAGTCACCTGTCTGAGATATATTGCATCTCTTCTCACAGGGCAGTGACCACTGTTTTGGTGAAAGAATTTGGAAGGCTGAGGATACCAAATTGGCAGGGAAGCCAGGTAAAGAGAGGTGAAAAGTGATTTGAAGACTACAGAATGGAGCAGGGAGAGGCTGAAAATGATGTCAGCGTTCCCACTGAAACCAAAGGGCACTGTTGGAGACCTTAAGGAGGGTTGAGTTCAGCTCCTGGTCTGCAGTCACTGGGAAGAAAATAGATCACTTGGAGGTAGCTTGGGCTTGGGGAGTTGAAATGGGGCGTGGAGGGAGAAGTTCATAGGGTACAGAAGGTGGGAGACACATGGAGTTTTCAAACTTTCAATAGAAAAGCATTCTTACAGGACTGTATCACTGTGCCTGCAAAACAGCATGCAAAGTAGTAGGGAACAAAGGCATTCTTCCCAGACCACAGCCCCTGGGCTATACAGACTTCAGTCCTGTGTTCAGGAGCATTGTAAACACTACAGTTAAACATGCTAAACATGAATTGAGATATCTACTAACTACACAACGAACATGTAAAAATCACTCATTCTTATGTATTGACAGAAAGTAAGCTAGAGAAAAGATGCAGTGATTATTTGATCAAATACAGGTGGTAAAGAAAAGGTTGCAATAGTAATGGTATGAGCTGTTAATAATTTGCTCTGTTCATAGCTCAGTTTCCCCAAAAGTTCTCAATGAGGTTTAATATAAAGTATGAAAGATTACTAAAAATATTTGTTAAATAAACAAAATGAAGCTTATATATTCAATTTCTTTGAAGGCTGGTTAAATTAATTTTAAATTATATAATCTGCTCCAAAACACCATAAAATTCAATCTCAGACAAAAAAAAAAAAAAAAAAAAAAAAGGTGAATTTTGAATTGATCTTTGGTGTCAATGAAACAGTGTTACATCTTTTAATTCCCACATTTAACTCACCTTTTAACCATAGAGTTATTCTTTCAGTGTTTATATACTGACAGTATTGCAGTTTCAACAAATCCCTCATTAGAAGTTGCAAATATTCAGGTGAGAATCAGGTAGAAGAAAATCAAAACCATAATTGAGAATTATTATTTAAGTTCTACTGTCTCTTGAACAAAGTTTAAGAATATTAGAAAATCTGGTACCTTAACAATTTTATTCTTAATGCCTACCATTAACTCTTTCCTATGCAGTTTGTAAATTACTGGATATTTGACTAGGCTTGTCATTACTTCCACAAATTCACCTGGGATTTAAGAACAGACAAGCCTGTAGATTTTCTGTATGTCCACTGCTGTGGACCTCACACTTCTGATAAACTCTGAAAAGTATCTTGCACTGATGAATTAAAACTCAGTCCTCAGAGTTGCCCTTAATAGTCATATGTTGTTTAAACATACTGTGCAAACTGTGACTCCTTAGAACAATTACACAGATCAGTGGCCTATATTTCTTTATAAACAATACTGAGATTAATTAGTTGGAATGGCTTCCTTTGCTTCGCCTCTGATGTCATGAAAATGCTATTGCTAGCTCTTCCTTGGACAGAATAAACAAGCGTATCTGATATGCAAGCTAATATAATATCCTTTATTTACATGATTGTAAATCCTGTTAGCTTTAAAACAATTTTGAATTTAGGAGAGAGCCAAAAAGGAGAATAACAAAGGAGAGAAGTGACCTCAGTGATTCCATGCTGACGTATCTTCAGCCTCAGAACTGTAATGGGAAGCTTGTGTTATCAGTTGGCTTGGGAAACCTGAGTGATGGCTCTGCCATTCTGCCCAGACCAGGACATAAACAACTACTAATTGTTTCAGGACTTCATATCTATTACCTGTATCTCAGTTAAACTTTCTGTGTAGCATGCATAGGGTTGAAGACATGTTGAATAGAGCTAATCCTTTAAGAAGACCTAAATTGGGATTTTAGGGCTTCATCTACAAAAGAACTTTGTATTCAATATTCAAGTGTTTTAGGTTTCTACTATAAAATCTAAGAGTATTTTTTTTCCTGTGGCTGCACATCATATTGAGCGACTTGTTAATATAAGTATCTAAATGGGAAATCTAACCCCTTTCAAAAATGGACATCATATTCCCTCTGAAAATATTGCTGTATGATACAGAAATGTCATGAAAAGTCAGTCAGTATTTGTGAGGGAGTGCTACCCAAGTTTAAGCTCATCCTGGTTATCTAGGTTGTCTTACAAATATATTTTGAAAAGTCTAAGTGTTGTCCATGCTTCCTCATGACATTTGCTCAAGAATGAACATATTGTAAAAATAATGAGCATTTAACCTGCTTTGTCTATTTCAATGCATCTTTTCAGCCGCATTCCCCATTTTGAACTTTGTTGTAAGACCAACAGTTAAAAATCAGAAAAAAAGAACCAGGGTAGATGACAGATCCATAGTATGAATGGCAAGACTCCTAGTAATGGAAATAAGTTTTCAGTCCAACCTTTGTCAAGGAAGGACTCACAGAGAACTAGATAGAATTTGTTCTTGTAAGATGCTGAATTTGCCTCGTCAGTAACTAATTGAGATCAGGACTTCACATACACCCAAAAAGAAGATTATTTTTATCATATTGTGGCATTTTGTTTAAGTTTACAGAATAACACAAATCATACAAGGCTGGGAAATTGAAATCGTGGCCAAAGATATCCACACAGTTTAATATTTATTTAGAACAAGTTTATTGTAACTAAACTCGTAGTGGCCCTGCATTATCAGATATCCACAGGTACAGAATAGCCATCTCGACCAAGACCTACCCAAGCTACCTGTCATGGTAAGTGAATGCCGGAGAACAGTGGAAGCATGACAGACATTTTATAAATACATAAAATATTTTGATTTCAGGAAACTCATATATCATCCTGTCCCCAAAGGGAATGATTCCCTAATGCAATGCATAGTCTATTAAAATAACAGTAGAAAAAGTAACTGCCTACTTAATCTTAAAAAAAAAAAAAGAGCCTGATTTTTTTGTTTTCTTTATTTCCCTTCATTTTTTCCTTCACAGAAATAAATAAAGTAATTATGGACCATATATTACCAAGAAATCAGAAGTTGTTCAGAAACTTAAGCTCTTACCAAAAACCTGAAGCAATGTTTATACATTTAAGAGCTTGTAGTATTTTGTTCTGTGTGATAAATATTCTTCAATTTAGAAAATCACTAGGAATTTCCAAGTAGAAAACTGAGCCTGATCTGGGATGTATTAGACTTGTGAGTAATCAAACTTCAGATTTAGCAGAGTGTAAAAATTAAAATTGGATTCAGTCTTTGTAACTTTACTGTGAATTTGCATTTTCCTTCTGGACTCCAGGTCACTCAAGTGTGCCTTAAAATAATATAATTTTCGATACACAATATAATTTTGATAGAATTACTAAAGCCTATGTTATCCATAAGAATTAATACAAGAATATGTGATTTTATTTGATATTATTAATGTGCTTAGCATACATTAAAACACTGAGAATTCTGCTAAATTTCTGCACTGTGCAATCCTGTTCTGAAAAAGACAACTCACAGGACATCCAAGTGCACTTATTCCCATTTTGCTGTGGCTTTTCCAGAGAAATGACTATTCTTTAAATGGTTCCTTTACTATTTTACCTACCCTGGGCTCTACAGGCACGTCTATGTGACTCCACTCTTAGCAGCTGATCAAGTGAAACCACTACTGAGGAAGTGTCAGCTCTGCATTCCCTCATCACAGTTCACATTAAATCCATGGGTACACCCTCCTCCCCTCCTGCCTCAGGCCGCTTGCCATAAGGCAATTCTATCTTTCTACTTTGTTTCCTGCTTTCTGTCCAAAACGTTTAGATGATTTGTAAGCTTTTTCAGCTACAAGAAAAACTGAATGATAGATTCAAGTGGTTTTTATTTGCAAAGAGTGTTTTTCTGAATGAGGAGCTTTATTTACTCTAGTGAGTCCCATTCCAGACAGCTTTAAGTTCCCAAACTTGCTTGCGTAGTTTGCTGTTACTTTTCGTGTTGTGTTCTTGAGGGAATTTTTTGAGTGGGTTTGTATTCAATTCCATCGAGTTGCTGTTTGTGTTTGCTTTGTTTCTGTTTTCTGTTGGTGTCTTTTAGAGTTGTAGTATTCGTTCAGCAGAAAAGCATAATTTATCTTTACAGATTGCTGAAGAAAATGTGCCTGCTGCAGTCATTATCTTTATGAGGTTTAGCTCAATGCAGGGTCACTTATTCTGGGATTTGAAGAAGATGACGAACTAAAGGCAGAAAGCAGTGAGAGGGTTGCTAGAAAGTCTTGAAACTGAAAGATATACTGCCATTCAAAATGGTGTTCAGTTTCATGTGCAAAGCAGGTAGTTTTGACAGGATTAAGTTCCCTAAGATTTTCAGAAAGCATTTGCAATAAGAAATGGAAAGTTTACCTGTTTGAAAATTTTAACCTTTTTATTTTAGTTTGTTTCTTTTTTTTTTTTTTTTTTAAAGTATGTAAAACTTGTTGGGTTTCATTCTGAATTTTTTGGACTAATTTTTTATCTGTTTGGTTTAATATTTGCCTTTATATATATTGTATATTCTTTATGAAACAGGGAGCTGCATTCTGAGTTATGTGTACTGTTCACTACTCTGACCCAATAGCAGCCCTGGAGATGACATGATTTAGCAGATAAGCACTCTGTCCTAAGGGCTCATAATCAGTGTAGGACATTAGTTCAGGATGCCACAGTTCCACTGGTCTGGTGTATGACCAACCCAGGACAAACTTTTTAACATCTCTCCTTCAGTCTGAGCTCAGCAGGCACAATACTGCAAGACCTAGCAATTTCCATGTGGAAAACCCCCACTGATTTCTCAGTTTCTTGGTGGTATGTCAAAGACAATTTTATCTCCAGGAACGTTAATAAAACAATTTCAGTGTTGTTCATTCAAGAACTTGGCTAAAGCAGAGGCCAAAATCTAGGGTTTAGTTGTTTGGGTAAGATCCTTAATCTCTTTAATCCTCCAACAGTGGAGTAGAGATAATGTAGTTTTCCTTCCCTCTTTTTCTTTTTGTTGGTGGTTATTTATACGGTAAGTTTTTTTTTTTCCATCTGTTTTACTACATGCATGCATAATTTCATAGCTCCCACACTACTTGAAGCTTTGAGGTTTGTTTTTTTGTTTGTTTCCTGCAAAATTCACTGTAAAATCTGTCTTTACTTGGTTGTTAGCTTTTTTAGGACCATTAGCTCTTCTATCCAGAGTAAGTCACTATAACATCTGGTAACTTCTGGTGAAAATAGGTGTTCTGCTACTCCAGCTGTCTCAAAGTGTGAATAAATGACTATTTGCATCCAATACATGACCTCTTTGTATTGCCAATATCAAATGCATGATTTTCAATATTTTAAGCTACTGATATTGCAAGTGCTGTCTAACTGCAGAGTGTTTGGTATCAAAACTAAATGGCACCACAGAAATATAAAATATTATTTCATTGTTATTTATAGTTTATTGTTAGAGTAAACATAGCAGTGGTATCAGGAGAGAGATATGTCTGACACAGTTTTTGGAAAGTTGGTTGTGTTCTGGTAGAGCGTAAAATGCTTTCTCTCTGTTTTACTTTCCACTGAGGCTAGCAAAAACAGCTAGCAGGACAGGAAAAAACCTGGGACAAGGTGAATTATGACTTTTTCAGTGACGCTTATTGCCACTGAGAGATGAAGAGTAAGATTTTTAGTTCTGAAACAGGAGGCTGTAAGGTTGGGCTGAATGAAAAAAAGGAATTAACATATCATTCTACATATTTGAACTGTACATTTCTAAGCTATATTTTAAACATATTTCTCTACTCCACAACCTATTTTAAATGTTACTTGAATTATACTATGTCACATTCATGTAAAGACACTGGTAGCTGAGTTATTCATTACTATTTAAGGAATACTATTTGGCTCCTTTCTCTTTCTTCATTCATCTTCACATCTTCTTGCTTCTGAAATCCACTTGTGCCTTAGGTTTTTAATTGCATGGTTTTAGAGAGAGATGATGTAATTTCAGAAAACTTGGTGTATGGGACAGGAATGCCATCTGCTCAAGACCTGACCTTTAAAGACGCAAATCATTTGAAGGGAAGGTGAAAAGCATTGTTGCATCTCAAATTTGGTCCTCGAGGAGATTGAGGGACAGATTGTGTGCAGTCACAAATCACAGAACTGAAAGCTGATTTGCAAATGATTGTCTCTGACATACACTGAGAGCAGTCAGACAGTCCAGTAATTGCCATGACATTCACATTCAGTTCAGTCTGAGACGAGCAGTGAAAAAGGATGACCAGGATACCACTACTTACCAGCTTTCAGGGACAAAATTAACAGATCAGACCAGGGATTGCTGCATATATATACAGGTTATTAGTACTGATACCAGCTGCTGAAAGTAACCTGCACTGTTTTTGGAAATCATCCTTGGTATGCTCTTGTAATCCCTACATGGTAATCTGTTCTGTTACTTTCAGGACGTATTTATATATGTGTGTTTATAAACTCTGTAAATAGCCATCCTAATTTTCTACACTGAAGTAAAAATTGATTCTTCATTATTATTCCATTATTTAGTCACACCCATAAAACCTCTGAGCCATTTCACAAAATTCGTCAAGGAACAGCTGCTACCTCATGGTGTTTCTGAACACATCATTAGGCTGGGGAGGACAGACCTGAAAGCTTTCTCCTGTAAGAATAACCTGGCTCACAATCTTGAGCTTCCTCCAGGGGGAAAGGCTGTACAGCTAGTGTAATTACTTAGTCAAGTTAACCCTAAAGATGGTGGATTCCTGCCAGCAATTTTTCATTGATCAGGGGGTGCCTTTTGTGAAGGAAAGGACTGAACCACAGGGAACATACTTTTTCCTTCCTACCATTTCTTCTTTTGGTCTCTGTCCCCTTTTTGACTAATGTCCCTATTTTTTTCAGATGAAATATAAGAGCAGTTGAAGGAAGAGAAAAGATAGACATATTTTCTGAAAATGTTAATGTGAATGAGGATTGACTTAGGACTGTGCAGCACCAAAGTAAAGAAAGGAGACTGTCACTAAGTGAATCCAGTGGAATCTCTTTTAACTTCCACATTATGAAAAACCTTTCCCCTGACTTCTATAAATGCTGAATCAGATGCCAGATAAAGCCAGGATAACCCTGAAAAGATGTCTTAGATAGTATTTGTTGTTCTTGCATTCAATCTCATCCTGGTTCTCACTAGCTTAAAAAAAAATTTTTTTTTTAAACTCATTCTCAGAGGTCACTTCAGGCCTTGGGAGGTATTGAACTTCCAAGTACTTGCATTGTTTCTGAAAAGGGGCAGGAAATGGTTTATAAAATATCATTCTTCCTCACAGAATTTGTGCCTGGAATTGGGAAGACAGCTGCAATTCTTCCGGTGTTTCCTTCATCATCATTGTAGCAGCTTAGATATCTCAAAGAAACTCAAATGAAACTGATCTTTTTATACTTATCTATATGAAATTCTTGTTATTATTCTCTGGAATACTGTTTCATGTTTAAAACATTATCTGCACATTTTTATGGATTGCAAGCTTAGCATGTGAGAGTTCATTTATTAGAAAAGCAGTAAACCTTTGTAAAATAGTTTTTTAAAATGTAGGGATCATGCATGTTTGCTTAGAGACTGGTGCAGTTCTTCTTGAACTACCTTTCATCCTTTGCCATTGAAGATCCTCTAACATGTTTGATAACTGGCAAGCTGCCAGATCTCTCACATAGACCACCCACCCTCCACAATGACGTCAAGGAAGTCCCCAAGTTTGCATTATTCAATGGCGAGGAAACCTTTGCTATCTTTGACTACACAGATGGTGAGCAAAGGGATGGGAATCTTTGGACTGGACTGCATCCCTTGACTCTGATTTGTTTTCTCTTCTCAACAGAGCCCTGCTGCAACAAAGAAACCTTCTGTTTTGTACACTTGCAATGGAAAAAAATGTTCCAATCGATGACAGGTGCTTTAGCTTCCAGCTGATTTCAAAGTGCGTCACACCGCTAGAAAAAAAACCAACTGAAAAATTCATGGAACTTTAAAAAGCCTTTCACAACTCCTGCTGTGTGATCCCCAGGAATGTGCTTTACTCAGCTGAGTTCAGTGCAGGGCTGCTTGCTTCATATCTTACCTTTTTACCCTGCTTCTCCTTCCCAGCGTCACTGCAGTGTCCCAGTCTGTGCCCCTGCAAACAAGGGGCATAGAATCACAGAACAGTTTGGGTCAGAAGGGACCTGTAGGGTCATCTAGCCCAGTCTCCCTGCAAAGAGCAGTGACATCCTCAGCTGGATCAGATTACTCAGAACCATGTCCAATCTGACCTCGAATGTTACCTTCTGTGACATCTCATGGCAGGAGAAGCCACTAGTATTCTGATTTCCTTCTTTGTACTCTGCATCCTCTGCCATCTGCTCTTGGACTCTTCCTGATGTTTTTTTGTTGCAAAACTCTCAGAGACAGGATGTTTTCCTTTTTATTTGTTAAGGACCTAGTGTAGAGTAGTGATAAACAGGAATCTCAGGCTATGATGAATATCAAGTTGCTCTACTTTCCTGGCATTGTGGAATGTGTCAGTCACTCAGGTGTATGAAACTAATGCAGAAAAGGAGGAGAGAGACTCCTGTTAGCCAAATATCAGCCAATACTTAAGAGTGGGAATGATACTAAAATTACTAAATTTTTATTATTTTGCATGCAGATGTCCCTCCCTCTATTTTCTCTTAAGAAAAGACAAGACCTTGTAAATTCAGATTAAAAGACTCCTGATAAGTGGAAAGTTTTGAATATTCAGGTAGGGGGAAATTGAAGGGTGAAAAGAATTTGATTTCCATCTATTAAGCCAGAGTGAAAGACTGTCATTGCATCAAAATTTGCTTTCATTCAAACTGGTAGGCACTTTTTCCTTTGCCTTCTTCTCCAACTCAAATATGGAAGATGTGGGAGTCCCAGTGATCAGGAGTGGATCAGGCTTCCCTGCAAAACCCTTCTGTGCAAACCAAAAGGCAGGTAAGGAGTGTCACCTTATCACATGCAGCTGTTAACTGAGCCAGTCTGTCATCTTATACCAGAGGCTTTCCCCTGGGAATGTATGGTGGGGAACAAAGGCAGGAGGACTACTTGGTAAACCACAGATTCTGTCACTACCACGCTCAGCTGAGACACACACCTGTATAGCCACAGCTGGCAGGAGTAAGTGTGCTCAATAGGCCAGAGTCAGAGGCTCAGGACGGAACTTAACATGCAAGGTGTTCAGTACCTGCAATAGAGATGGCTGATGAAATTTTCAGAGTAAGCCAAGCAAGCCTTACTCCCCTTTAATGGTTAGAAAGATTCTAGGAGAAAATAGATCTTTGCCTGATATTATATTTCAGCTTTCTGTTTAGAAAATTCTTCTCTGTTTAGAGAGGATTCCCTTCTGTTTAGAGATGCCTGGTCATTGTATACTTCTGTTCAATGGCATGAAAAGCTGCAGATTAGATCTGCAGAACACCGAGCAGTTAGTACTCAGTGCAAAAGGCATAGAACAAGAAAATGGCAGATTTTACCTTAAAACACTTTGAAATACAAAGCTAGAGTTGTGGAAATATGTGGGGGAAAAACAGGTGGAGACCTAAGGCAAAGTTTAGGTCCTCAGAATACTTCAGAGCGAGGTGGCTTTTCGAAGGAATGTAATAAAGCACAAGAACTCCATTGATTGGTGTGGATAGACATCTCTCTTTTGACCCCTCTTTATAAAAATTGAATTGTAAAAGCTTAATTTATAGAGTTCACCTTCAGCAATATAACACATTTTGAAGTACTTTGCTTCAGATGACAGAAATTTTATGAGGCACTAGGGAGCAGAATGAAAGAACCATGATTTACTTTTTATGTTCCACCCATTAACACATGCTTTATCTTTCTGGACCAAACAGGAAGAATTATTGAAGCCTGTTATATCAATTAGGCATACATTTGGGGGAAAAAAAGTGCTTCTAAGCCTATTACACGGACATAATCCACTTCAAAATCTCTTTTACAGCTTTTGTGCAATAAAAATATGTTGGTACTACTAATATGGCTTATAAGGGGAAGTCAAATTTACATATGTACCTTGGACAGATCTAAGTTTTAATACACATGGTTGCATTAGAAACACGAGTTACATATATGGGTTTTGCTTACAAAGATGTGTGTACAAATTTTGAGCATCCTATTGAAAAGGGGAACTTACAGTTCAAATGTCACTGCCCAAAGGAACACCAAGAAAATCAAAAGCTACAGTTAAATAAATAGGCAGTAAGATTTCAGACTGGTAATCCTAAAACCAGTATGATTATCAATTTGAGTTTCAATCAGGAAGTGTATACAGAAAAAAAGTGTGGGGAATTAGGGTCAGTGGTAAACAAAGCCCGGTAGGTCTGGACTAATTCTGATTAAGAGCTTATTTGTGTTGTTTACTAAGACTCCTCTTTCCTCAGTCTGTTTTCTGATCAATGGAGAGAAACGCACAACGAATTGGTTAGATCCCTCTAAGCAAAAGTCATCCTAGGAAGTCATCTACCTATATGAAATATAGGCAGAATCTAGAGCAAATGAGCTGGTAACTTAGGCCCTTTATGGATAACCCAAAAGTCAGAGGAATGAACCCACATCTAAATGGATATCTTAACAAACCTGGACAAGAAATTTGCTTTTCCTTTTTCTAGATTAAAAAGCAAGTACAAAGCACCAAATAAGTTGATTGCCATCCTCTAAAAATCTTTCAGCTTCTCTTTTTAAGCCTTAACCCATTGTTGAGCTCTGCAGAAATCAATATGCAGTTTTAAATTACAGACTGTGGTGACAAAAGTGAGCATGATGTTAGGTACTGCCTTTCTATTTGATATCTAGTAAAATATCTGTTAATTAAAAAAAGTCTGAAAAAGAGTCAAGTGGGGAAAAAGTTCTAAAAAATGCCATAAGTATATTTCTACAGTCTTTGTAAAAGGTAATTCCAGTTCTGCATGAAACTTGGACCTTTCCAATAATTTTAAATTCTTTTGATCAAACCCCATCCCCCCCAAAAAAAAAAAAAAAAAAAAAAAAAAAAATCCCATCTCTCAAGGAATCGCTATTTTGGATTTATTCTATTTTATGAATAAAATATGTGGAAGGAGATCCAACACTGACATTTTGGAACTGATTTATTTCCACTGAATTGAGCTAAAAATCAGATACAACATACATCATGTGCTTCTTCCAAAGAATTAGCAATTCCTTCCAAACTGAGAACTAAGGCAATTATTGAACCTCACCTTGAAAACAGACAGAAATATGTCTGAATTGGAGCTGAACAGCACTTTCCATCACTTGAAACAACAGATCAACCTGTCCACTGAGTTACTTTCAAGCAACCATTTCTGTTCCTAAAGCTCAGCAGTTGCATTTCAAATCTTGCCTTTTGCCTTGTCCTAGGACCTTCGTGGCTGCAGTAGCAGTGCTCTAACTTGTCTGATAAGCAATAACAAGGATTTTTCCCTTTACTTATCTCTCAACCAGGTAAATGCAGCATAAAACACATGAGCTGGAAGTAGCTCAGCAGCGGTTCTTTATAAATCCGTAGGAAACATTTTGGTCTAAAACCAGCCTTGATCCAGATTGCCTAATTTCTAATGTGCTTTGATCAGATTGTGAAAGTGTATTTGCTGATTATTAACTGAAGTGTGGGAGCTGGGAGGTCTAGCTAGAAAGAATTTCTCGGGCCCTGTCTTGGGTTCCTTAGGCTTTTTCCTCTTGGCTCTCCACAATTCTGTCCCAGGATCACAGATACCAGTGGCCCAGGGGGTACAATCCAGTGTTTGTGCCCAATGCTCTCAGAGAAGAACCTGTTTCCCAGTCAAAGGAATTCCACGTCCAATGAATAGGCATCGAGGCTGCTCTTTGGCTTCAACAGAAGAGTAAAAGAATCTCAAGAAATTGAAACTTAAATTTCCATTCTAAGAACCATGTCAATGATTGCCATAGCAAAAGGACATGCTTAAAGTAGCAGGATGTCCCTTTCACAGATCCTGTTTTCACATGGAACTGGCCTCAGCTGCTACAAAATGGGGAGCAAATTGCATTCCTTTCTGTTTTGGAATCCAAAACCCGTCAAACATATCCTTTCCCTCCAAAATGTGTTGCTGGTTCATTTCTCCTTGAGTCATCTCTTGCATTTGTGCCCGTTAAGGACAAACTGCTGGTGTTCTGATTTGGTTGAAATTACATTTAGACTGCCAGAGGCTGTAGCAAACCAAATGGATCAGGTTTGTATTTCACTTATCCCCAGGCAACCCTAGTGGGTTCAGCAGGTTCACAGGGAGGTGATTGAAAACCAAATTCAATCTGAGTCTTTTTTACAGGGTTATGTGCAATCTGTCACACATGCTTCTCTATTTTCACACAGTTATTCTTTGTATTACACTTCTGCATTGCATTCATTTCAGCTTAGCCACAAACACCAGCTGAGAAGGAGAGTTCTCTAGGAAGTTTGTTGCTCACTCTCTCCTGATATGATCTATACCATGCTCAGGTTGAATGTTTGTTTAGATACGCCCTACTTGTCTCTGAGAAGTATAAACACAATGCTATTCACATACTCATGAAGCTGATTAAAAGAAAAGCCTGCTAACCAGGTACTCTAGGTTGCATTTAGTAGTTGTTCAAAATGTATACTTGTCTTTCTTTTCCAGCCATTGCCTTGCTGCTCTAATGAGAGGAGTTTATCAGCTTCGTTTTCCAAAAACATGAATTTGGGCCATACAACTTGGAGAGATATTTTCTTAACCTTAAATAGGAGGAGAGCATAAGTCAGAAGACTCAGAACCTCAGATGGCAAAAATAGATGAATTTGATAAGAGTGATTTATAATAGCCAAGGATCTGGCACAGTATAAGAGCAGACAGCATAGCACCGTTTGATGCAAAGGATTGTTAGGTAACATACCAAGCTAGGAAAGTTCAGTTATTCATCTCTGAGGAGTTGGCATGCAGAGTTTCTTCTAAATCAAACAACCCCTATCACTGGGCTGAAAAACCAAGGCTCAGCCTTGAGGGGAAAGCTGACAGCCTTGTTTGCTGAAATTTAGCCTTAATTTTGAAAATGTCCTCCCCTTACATGATGGATTTGATTCTTCATTGGAAAATCTTCTGCCAGAAAGATTGCTTGAGATTCCATGGGAGTTCATCTGAAACACATCCAAGATGGAGCTCAGAGTCTGTATACACATACAGTACACTGAGCCGTGCTAACTGGAGTGAACTTTGAGGGGAAAATGACCAGGCATCTTTTATCCTGAAGCTGACTGTGCCAAAGCCTTCGTGGCCCCTTTTCTGTGTGTGAAGACTGGAGTTTTAGATGGCTTAGGGAAACATGCTGCTTGTGGAAACAGTACATAACAAAAGCATATTTGAAAGAGTTTTAAGGCAAAATATTATAACAGCAATTGGAGGTGGTCAGAATTCCCATTTATAATCTAACAGAGACAAGCAGGCAGAGTGAATTACTGTAAGGTCTAAATCCAAATCTGAATCTACTCATCTTCCAGGGAGGACATGGTATTTACACAGGATTTCACAGGGTATTTTGAGCTGGAAGAGACACACAAGAGTCATCGAGTCCAACTCTTAAGTGAATGACCCATGTGGGGGTCAAACCCTTAGTGACCTTGGTATTATTAGCACTGTGCTATAACCAACAAAGCTAGTATCCTATTTCCACAAATAAATTACAGGGAATAAATTGCCTTTTAATCTTCATAAATTAATCTTGAGAAAACAAACATAAATAGCATTAGCATTTTTCCATCTGTTTATTTTATATCTTTCTATAACTGTGACTCGGAGAAAAATAATCTCTTATATGTCATAATGTCAAGTAATACAGGTCTAGATTTTTTGCTGTTACCAGTACTAAACATGCACAGAGAACATCCTGAAAGGGGCCAGTTTATTCAGATTATTTTAATATTTGGTATAAGGTGTGCTTCAATAAAGCAATATTGCTATGAAATGACAGTGGCAGTTAACAGATAATAAGGGCTGAAAATTACCTGCTTTCAAAGTTGTCCCTGCAGATCCCCTTTCAAGGCAAGACATTTATCTCAACTGCTCCATCATGTTCTTTATTTTAAACTGCTGTTTCTTGAATTCCATCATGTGATCCTGATACAAATGAGGATTTACACTGATGGTAACTCAGTGTGTGGAAATCAGAGGAGGTTCTTTATTACATAAAAATGAACATTTTCCCAAATGTGTATTCTGATTGAAGGGGAGTCACGGCAGAAGCACAAGCTCATCCTTACCTATGGTTATTCCTTACAGAAGCTCTTCTTATCTCCTGTTTTAGATGTATCTTTCGTGTAATTATACTTCCAATGAAAAGCAGTGACCAAACCTTTACTTGCTCCATTTCATCTTGGTAGATGGTGCTGATTTTTTTGAAGATTCTTTTAATTTAAGGAATACTTAGCTAAGTATTGTGCTAAATCAATAGGCAGATTTGGATGGTTAAAGCAGGACTTCAGGTGACAGGACTTAGATCCTAAATGGCAAATCACAAAATCCCACTTTACTACAACTTCTGAAGGATTGTGAAGTAGTCAGTTCAGACTTTTAGAAGAAATTTCTAGAAGCATCCTTATCCTTCTAGGCACTTGTGAATAGCTCCTGCTTAACTTACGACCACAGCCTTGTGGGTTCTACCAACAACAGCTTCAACATCCCTACTGGAAGATCAGTCCAATGGCATTCTGAGCATGAGCCTGTCGAGACTGGTCCCACTCAAAATCCATCAGAAGAAACTACATTTTTTCAAAACGTACATGAAGGTGATGTTTCCTCAACCCATTTATGCCTAAACTTTTCAGCTTGTTTGAACAACACAGCTTGGTTTGTGAGAGACCTATTGACGACCTTAATCTATTGGTCTAGGTGCAAACCTTCTTCCTACTTTACAGGAAAAAAACCCTCTCCTGAAGGTTTAGACTACCAGCTGTGGAGTACTCAGGGTGCAGCTGGGTAGTCTGAAGTGGCTGCTGGCAGGGCTGGGAAGCTGGGTGTCAGATCACTATTCTGTATTACACTTTGCACAGACTTCCTATGCCAAACACCAAATTTCCCCAGAAAAGCAAAGAAAAACTTTGCCTTTCCTTTAGATTCATAATTGTCTTTGTCTCAATGTAAATTCTTCTACAGTGCCCTACTCAAATGACTCCCAGATACTGATAGCTGCATTCCAAACAAATGCTAAATATTTTCTAGAACAATAATGCTGCATGTGGCCATTCTAGTGCAAACTTCTTTTGCTCAGTATCCTATATAAAATTTCCAAATTTGCATCTGATTTAGTACTGGTTTAGAAGTTCCTCACAGTTTCTCTCCAAGGTTTAGTGAGACCCTCCAGTCAAGAGTCAATGATATTTTGCAGCATTGCCTTCAATGCTTTGCATAAAACAATTCAAATGTCTTTGACATTCTGCGAACAACATGATAATTTATTATATAATTTAGTCAATAAATGTCCAAAAATATAAAAATACCAGAATTGTATTGATTATAAATTATTTCAGAGTCACGTCCCAGAAGAAAATCTTGACTAATGGCTATTTCCAATAGTTATTGCCTCTCTGGTCTGACCTTTTTTAAACTAGGTATTCCAAAGGAAAGGAAATGTTATCCAAAAATATGTAACAAAAACTGATGGATATAGACAGATTTAAAATCAAATTTTGTAACAAAAATATAGATGTTAATAACATGCATGAATACCAAGATAGTTCTTATTAGATTTGATAAACACGAGTAAAATCATATCTAGTTCTTATCTTGCATTCTGTAAGAATTATTGTATTATCAAGTGAAATCTTTTCCATTCCAGAAGCCTATAGTCCTAAGAAAAATGCCCAAGAGAAGTGTCCTTCAGCAAGAGTTATACTCAGTATAGTAAAAACACACAGAGAATAAAGTAGAGGTAACAATGAACCAATAGACAGACTTCAGTAGGTTAGAAACCTAAATATTTTACAACAACAGTACACCAGGGGGACAAGTTTTGTTCTTCCTTCAATCCTAGACATATGTCATAGTCACAGAAGACAGCACAGCTTCAGGAAACAAGTACTTTGGGCACTGCTAGTAGTGGACCCTACTCATAGCAGGCCAAAAATCATTACTCTTACTCCTCTAAAAGCAGAAAGTAGTTAATATCTAAAAGCTTTCTGATCTATTTTTTCCCCTTCAGCTCAGAGGGATGTTCCTCTGGTAGAAGACTGCATTTGCTAAATATGACTGTGGCAAGAAAGAAGAAATGAGTGCTCATAATACAGAAATTGGTAGCTTCAGATATGATTAATAACAACAGACTGAACACTTTTCTGTGTAAATCAAGTGTAAATCTGCAGCGTTTTCACTGCATAAAATGCACTCACTTCAGAACAAGTGCTATCAAGCTCCTAGCTTATTTTATATGGTACAACTAAGAAAATTGAGTTTCATGCCACAGAGCATGTTTAAATTTGGATTTAATAGGAAACTTAGTTTGTTAAATAAACTCCTTTTATTTCTTTGAATAAGTTGATAGAATTAAGTAACAAAGTGAATCAAATGTTTTCTTACTCAGATAGTTTGTGTTTAGTAGAGAATTTGTAAGAGTAAAGTTAGGAAGTTGTGATTTCTCTGGTAATGCCTCGTCTCTTTCAAAAAATCGTGAAATGTCTCACCTTCCTTTTGTTTAATCTTTCATGTACTGGCAGCTCTAAAGGCCAGTGTATCCTTAAGACACTCTTGTGGGAGTTTTCTGCATGGGTAAGACTTTCAAGAATTCATCAACTGAATGTTCCTGTTCGACTGTAAACATAACTAATATAAAACTGGACCTGGATTTTTTCACTGAGCTGTCATTCCCAACAGGGTGTGTAGTGTGATGGACACATCTTTTCTTAGGTATGCTGTGTTCTAAAATTTGCTTCAATTTTAAATATCCTTTTGTCTCATTAATAAAGTTGTAGAGAAGGAAAGGTTATATGAAAGGTAATGATTGCCTAGTATTCCACTTCTACCAGACTGTATTTTTTATAGTGTTTTTTCCAGAGTGTTTCACCTACAAAGTTACTGGAAATCTCCCATGATGCTGTCTCAAAAACCTTCTTTAGGAGTCCAGGGCTATTTGAGTTAAGAACTTCTTACTACAGCCTAACCTAAACTTTCCCTTCCTTAGTTCCAGGCCATTGTTCCAATGTGATTGTAAATATTTCCCTTCCGTCACTTAAGATAAACCTTTAAGAAAAACAACAAGCAAACACACACACACGCACTCAAAAAAAAAAAATAATAAAAACAAATTAATCTTCTCTTCTTCTTTATAAGCAGCGAAATACCACAGTGTTGTTCAAAATTTTCCTGGTTTTAATACTTGTGCAAGAGAGCAGTCAATCTAGAAATTCAAAATTGGACAATAATTGTACATGTCATTATAGAGGCTGCAAGCCTGAGCAACTGAAAAATTCCCAGGGACAAACTCTCTTCTAATCACAGGCTTTCAAATGAAAGTTCACACTGCACATATTGGTAGTAAGTGGAGAGATGGTTATTGCCTCAACTCTAACATTTACACCTGGCCACCAAATTAATATCAATGCAATACAGTTCAATTTTTGTAAAACATTTAGTTTGTACCTTCTGGCATTTTGACTGAAGAAAGAGAAAAATTAAAATACCAATGTTGCACACAGTAAGTAAAATAATAGGTTCTTACAGTAAAATGCAGTTTTGCTGATTTTATCAGTTCTTAAAGTAAAAATCCAAATAGAGAATCATCAGTGATCTAGTATTTATTGAGACCCTGAAGTACCTTTTCCTGGTGCTGAGGTAATAATCCCATTTTATACGTGGTCTGGAAACAATGTCAGATCTCTACTGACCAATTTTGCAGATGTCACAAAGAATGTGTAATTAATGTAATTATGAGTGAAGAGGGCTGTTTAGTATAAATGAATAATTTCACAAGAAAGTCATAAACAAATTCATGGAACTTCAGGATCAGTATTTTCTAGATGGGCAGTTCTATACCTAGAAGCATTCTGACAAGATGTGGAGACTTTCCTGGAGAAGAGTAAATTTGGGTTCATGGCAGACAGCTAACTTGGATATGAACTAACATCAAGATGTTGTTTCCAAAAATGCTATTATAATCCTTGGATAAATAAAAACGAGGATATTGAGTGTAGATAGCAAAGGTATACATTAGCTCTGTGTTTGGTGCTGTGACTATGAATATTCAGTCCAGCTCCCTTGACAGAGACTGGACAGTTGTTCTTGTTATCTATGTGTTGATTATTTAGAGAAAGCAAAAGCAATTGAAATATGAAAAACATAATACAGTGACAAACTCATGAAGCTAAATCTGGTTCAAAAAAGTTACGTGATGACAGCAACTATCAGGCAGTATCTAAACAGCAAATCAGAGTTAAAAGAGAGGAAGCTAAAGCTAGTCAATTACAGGCTAAAAATGAGCCCTTGGGGAAAATATAAGCAACAACCAACAGAAACAACAACAACTAGTGTGGCAACTGGTTACAGAAAGAGTAGTGGATTCATAGTGGTTTCTCAATTCCTGGATTTTTTAAAAGTCAATTAATTACCACTGACATGGAAATTAGTCCACGAGGTTCTGTGCAACTTAATCTAAACTGGTCCTGTTTTGAACAGGGGGTTGCATAAGATGACCTCCTGAGGTTTCTTCCAGCCTTAGAACATAAATTACTCTGCAATTCTATGATTTCTGTTTTTTTGGGAGATCTGATTAGATAACCCTTCTTGTCCCTAAGGTAAGTTTCTGCTTGTTTGTAGTAAGGTGTAGAAATAGCACCAGCACTGCAGCTGCAGGGAGCACAGCTTGGTAGAGCTAATTTATCTTGAGATCAGTGTACCTTGTCCTCCAGTAACCTAAGGCAGATCTGATTTGCAGTATTCCAGAACCAAAGTGTGCATGTGTTCCAGTGGAATCCAGATACTTTCCTTGTTTTATGTGAGCCTTTAGTTTTGATATTTGGTTGCTAGTAACAAACTACAACCAATTCAGAGTCAAGTTAGCACTGGCATAGAATTGGGTAAAGGAAATACCTTTGTGCCTTTAGTTGCCGTTAGAAGGGGAGAAATAAAACAGGGCACGGTATCAACACACCGTTACCAACACAGGCAAATATATTTTCCCTGCCCCAGGAGAAGTTAAGGAGTTGGTTATTATTAGGGTGTGAAAGAGCTATAACAAATGACGGGAGCCTAGAGGAACTGCATTCAGACCCATACATACACACAGGAAAGAGTTGCTTGGCGAGAGATTTCTGATCCTCCTAATATCCACTTGCAGCAGTAGTGGTTTGTTTTGATAGTGTTTACTCAGCTACCAGCATTCTGTTGATTTCTGCAGCCATTATGGCTAAAGGTAAGGGAGGAGGTGACTTAAGAATGAATGTAATAGTCTTGTAGATTTTGTGTGGGAATTTCTATGGGATTATCCAGAATAAAGGCATGTTTCAAGGCACGGGACCATGTGGAATAAAGCCAAGCACAGACTCACCTGTGGACTAGGAGAGGATAGAGAAACACAGGCTAAAGAAAATAAAAGAGGACCTGTAGTTTTCACACTGTTTCTTGTGCTTTCTGACTTCAAGTTCTTGTATAGTTAATACATTGCATCTTGATGTTGTATTAATATAAGTTTTGCATATCAGATATACATATTCAGTAAATATTTATCTATCTGTTTGATGATGATGGTTAATCTCAGTGCTCTTCCTTTGAAATTTTCTCTTCTTAAACCCATAAAAATTATGGTCAGTGAGTAAATCTAAACCAAACAGAGTACACAAAGAACTCAACTTTCCAACTAAGTATGTTAGCTGATGTAGCCCAAAGACTAATAGGGCAAAGATGGTTATTTGTTAAAACATTTACTCTGTTCATTCTGCTTGGCCAAAATGTCTGCTCTTTCTATATGTGAAAATCAGTCTGCTTGAGAAAGTAAAAAACAAATGAGAAAAACTAACCATTCAGCACCAAAAATATGCATACAGGGGTGTAAGGATCTGTTACTGTGTCTAAGAGTGTTGGATGTCTCTAGACCTTAGCCTCTGCTCTATACCTGGACAGCAGCAAGGGAAGGGAAGCAAGTTAAACATCCATTTCACTCAGATCACTTGTCGTTTGTTTTAAAATAAAGCAGAAGTATTTGAAATCACTGTGTACAAGTCAGACAAATATTTTTTTTAATTTATGTCATTGCACTAGAAAAACAGCAGGTATTTACAGGCCATGTAAGTACATGCATTGAATGGAAACCAGAATGTTGACTGAGGAGATATTGGGACCAGCAGCAAAACCAGCAAGGGAGCAGGTTCCTGAAGTGCCACACTGAGGTAAAACTGCTTTTCCTTTGCCTGCTTTGTTGTCATTGTTGCTGTTTCTGCTGTTGCTGCACTAACAACTGCTGAGAATCACCAACCTGAACTAATATTTCTGTAAGAATCTAGGAAGCTATTTTATATAGTGTCTTTTCTATTGTTGTGACAGCTTCTGCACATCCAGGTTGTCAGAGAGGTTCCTGTAGTCAGACTGTTTGAAAAAAAATTGGTTAAGATTGATTCTTGTGGTAAAGTGCAGTAATATAATCATCAAAGAAAAGCCAAAAATGTACTTTGTGCTTCTGTGGGAAAGAGTAGTGCTAATGGGAAAAAGCAGAAGGAAAAAAGTAAGAACACCATGTTTCTGTCAGCCTAAGGAGAGAGAACAACCTGTCCTTATCAGTTGTCCTGGCTGATTGAAATGTAAGAGCTCCAGGACCTGTTTCCGGAGCTCATATGGGTCAAACCAGCTGGAAGACAGAACAGACTGTAAGTAGAACTTCATTAAGGAGTTCCATAGAAAAAATAGAATGAGTTTTGTCCTTTAGCAGGGAGAAGGGGGTCTTGCTAACAGGAATGGAACAGCTGCATGAGCATGAAGTCAAAAGATACAATGCAAGAGGTCTAACCAATGGTCTGTGGTCTCAGTTTCCCTTTTTTTTAGAACGGGACATTAATGTTGCCCTTCCTCCCAGAATCCTGGTCGATAAATAATCATAGTAATGCACTATTCAGACGTTCTGAAAATAGAAATTTGATAAGAATGAAGGATATGCCAGAGAACGACTGAATTTCCAAATTCCGAGTTAATGAAAATCTCCCAGTAAACACATTAATCAAGATCTTAATGTTATGGAAGAATCTGCAATTACAGCCTAAAACTGGGTCCTTTGAGGAGAACACAAACATTTGTCTAGTGGAAACGACAACATGCAGGGTACATTGTGTACTTGCTTTTAAGTGCAGTCACCCTGTATCTCAAATGAGTACAAAAAGCATATGAGAATGCACATGTTTCTTTGGCACACAAACTATAACCCCAGTATCAACACAAGTCGCACCAAGTGATTTTTGTTTCTCTCTATTGGCACAAATACATTTTTGCCCTCACCTCTTTCTATCTCTCTTGTGTTGATCACATTTACAGAGCTGGATCTTGCTCGACATTGGCTGTTCCAGCAATGTCCACTGCAGGGCCTCCTTCCCTTCCCCTCCTGCTTTCACACCTTGGGGTCCTTCACAGAAATGCAGGAGGGCTTGCAAAAGCACTCCTTGTGTTCTCCTTCCTTGGCTGGACAGCCCATTTATTTTGGATAATGCTACTGCTTCAGATGAAGGAAATGGAGAGTGTCAAAGTGTTTCATGGTGCTTATGTCTTCATAAACGTAAGATTTGCTGACTGGATATAAATGGAAGATGAAGTCCTGCATCACAAAAATGAGAATTAAAATAATTACAAATACAAGCATTCATATTTCTTGCCAAAACCAGAAAAATTACTTCTGTGCCCAAAAGCTTGGCTGCTTTTTTTTTCCAGCTACCCTAGTTAGTCTAATGAGAGATACTACTTTAATTTGCAAATAATCTCCTTTTTGCCTTTGTCCAAGGCATGCATTTTCTTCATAGACAGGTACAAATACACTATTTGAATAAATGTTCATTAAGGTTTTGTGAACAACTTTTTCCCTATATATCAAAAGACATCCCCTATTATATTAAAAAAATTAACATAATATTTTATATTACTTATGCAAAAGTCCCTGCCTTTTTCTGCTCTTCCTACAGAATTAAGTCCCAAAACCTTTCTCCTGCAGTCAGTATGTGTTCAGTGGGATCAAGCTGTCTGCACTTTGAGAGTGTTGGGAAAAATTAATACTTATGACAATACTTTGAATTGTCTAATGAGAACTGTCAGCTCTAAAGAGCAAAGTCCATGAAATTTCACACTGTGAAATCTGGACTGTGAAGTCTGAATTGCTTAATTTTAATGTAACTTGGGAATCTCTGTAGTCTGTAGAAGTGTAGCTGTGCTACTACAGGGAAAGGCGTTGTATTTATTTTCTATATTTTAAAACTACATAATTTTTTTCTTAAGCTTTTTCAGGAAAACAATTCTGATATTGTAGGCATTTCTAGATACCACACTCTAATATTGAACCTGCTTTTTTGTAACTTGTTATCTTTAATTTATAATTAACTTGTGAGTTACAAAGACCAAGCAATACTGTGCTACAAGAACTTATTAGCTGTTCATCCTCACTTTTGTGAGCACTCTTGAACATCTAATGTATTTGTAGAAATTTTGGTTTATCAGGAATGACTGTGATCAAGAGAAATGTTAACTCAAACACCATACAAATGTATAGTCTAAATAAGTTTATGAATACAATTTCCAGACTATTTATCAACACTGTCTGTGTAAAGTTTCTTGTATATGTACATCTGACAGAAACTGTTGAAACAATAATAGTTTCCAAATGTAAATCTATACTGAGCTGTGGGAGTTGATGCATATTGTTCAGTGTATCTGAAGCAATGAGTTTCTGTGGTCAGGAAAACTCTGCAAGGATTAGAGAAATATTCCAGCAGTGGCATGGCCAAAACAAACAAATACAAATATTTACTCCTTTTTTTAATTTGGCCTGACAGTTACTTACTGTTAGCAGTAACTGCAGAGTGTGGAGGTGACATATTTTCCCACTGGAAGAGCAATGAGGACTGCATGGAACGATTACTAGTCTGAGTTTAATCTTTTAAAAAGATACGAAAGTTTCTCATGGGTGAGAGACACAGATAAAAGAAAAGGCTGTACTTATTCTGTGGGATCACTGTATATCTAGGCAGAGCACCAATAGCCAGATAGGAAGATGCACATGCCTTAGGTGCAAAGTAGCCATAGACCAAAAAACCTAGGCAGTCAGTGTATTTCAGAAGAAAAGTAAGCTATGAAGCAGAGCAAAAGGCTGTTGTATTGAATGTTAAAGAAGTTAACAGAACATTTATGTTGCATTTGTATAGCATCACACCAGAAACAACAGGTATTTTCTCCTGAATTAGAGAAGAAAATGAGCCAATGTGCTATGCACATGAGTGTTAAGGAGACAGTTACCATAGGAACAGTGACTGCATATAATCATTCATCACTTTCAATCTCCAGCAACTAAAAGGAAAAACGTGTGGTATAGAAGCTCATATTTAGATTAGGTATAAAAATGTGCAGTTTCCTAAACTTTAGGGGGTTGCATCAACCTGCACCAGATCACAGACTGACCAGTGTGCCAGAAGATACAAGGGAGAACACCACACAGAATGCCCACCAACTGGCCAGTGACAATGTCTTTTATTTTTCTCTGTCTAGAGAATTTGAGATATATATAGTGAATTAAGAAAAATTAAATGTAATTATTCCTTCAGAAAACGATTTATTTTCTCTCATTTCCACAAAATCTGAACTGTTCTGCATTTGTGCCTGGCATACAGAGACAGACACTTGGCACTTCCACTGTTTCCCATGTTATGACCTGAACATCATTTGAAGTCCCTCTGAAATACCATTCCAGCTTAATCCCACACTAAGTACATTCCACCACATCCAACTTCTAGAATCTTGAGTGAAAGCACTGCAGTCTGAGATGTCTGTCTTCTTATCCAACACACAGAAACAGGCAATTAGGAGAGCTGGCTGTCTAACCTTCATAGTCATCCTCCTGCGTGTGGGTCCAGCAGTAGAACTACCCACTCCATCATCTCTAAAGGAAACCTGTACAACTGGCTGAGGTGTATCTCGCTGCATAGTAGAAGATTCTGGTTGGACACATATCCTACCTCAGATACCAGAAACTGATCCTTCAGTCTTTTTCATGGATATCCCTGCCGCGCTTTCCTTTGTGTGGATTCTCAGGTCCTTCATGGAACCTTCCCCTCTGCAGCATCCACAGCACCAAGCACTGTGTTTGGGCTCGCTGCTAAACATTCTGCACAGATAATACTGTTTCTGTGTCTGCCTCTGCCTTTCTGCCAGCTCTCCTAATTTCCACTGCCCATCATCAAACAGATTTTTTTAAATGCTTGAGCTGAACAGTCTTGGCTCCGGTTTTAATTTCACAGTTCTTGAAGTGTTTCAATCTCAAGGTGAAATTCTCCACCTTGACACCCCTTCAAATCCACAGCAATCCTGAATAAAAATTGAAAAAGCATAACATGCTGTTTACACATAACAATCTCTTAGGAGGCATGCGTTGAATTGATAATGTCTCATCAAAATCAAACCCAGTATCCCTTATGTTTTAAAATTGTTCTAAATTCTCTCGGGCCCCATAGCTCTCAGCCAAGTTTCTTTGAAGTACTCTTGGTTGATCATGTTTGTAAGAGTCGAAATCAGTAAGTTTGGTCTATGTGAGGACTGCAACTTGCTAAGGAGCATAAAACTGTACTTATGGAATGAATTCACCTGAGCTCTGTGGGATTAGATTGGTCTAAATCGGAAGAATATTGCCTCTTGTGTTTGTAATAATTGTTTGCTTAGAGCACGTACCCTAACAAATGGATAGATCAGCTCTACTGTTCCGGTTATAGAAAGAAAATCTACTTACTTCCTAGCTGGCTCAGGAATATACTAGCTAAATTCTTTCTTTTTCTTTATGATTTATTTTAGTATTTTCATTCTTAATTAACTCCATGGTGATTTAAAGTTTCCCCAGACACTGAAATGTTTCTATATCATGTTATCATTAAAGATCTCAAAGTAAATTCTCAAAAATGACTGGTAACACAAGTATTCCAGTCACAAGATCTGGCCAGCATTTGAGGTTATCTATTCTAAAGCACACACACAAGAAGAATTATATAATAAGAACTTAGGAAGGAATGCACAATTCTCAGTAATCTGTTTTCAAAATAGTAAATGTTGATCTTTACTTGGCAAAACAGTCTTCCTTCTCTTTCTTTACTTCAACTTAATAATGGGGTTTTATACTATAAAAGAGAACATTTCATTCAGAAACAATAATTATTAGATGAAATTACCATTTTTTTGTTTTTGTATTCTTTTCCAGACTTTCAAAGGATGACTGTCTTGGCACTTTCATGAGAAGGGCAAAACCCCATGGAACTGCAGAAGACACATCTATTGAAGAACAAAGAAGCCTCATGAATTAATTCATATATAACTGAAAGGAAAGAGTACTCTGGATTAAGTACATCTTTGTTCAATGTGATTGAATATCTTGAAGGTATAAAATGTAAACCTAAAGGCCTTTCTGCCCAAATATATCACATCTAAGGCAGTTTTTGCCATAGTTTTCAAAGCTTCTTATACTTTTAATGCACATTTTCTGGCAGTAGCCTAGTAGTGTTTTCTTTTTAACTCCAGCTATGTTTGGTCTGAGATATGAGGGCAAGTTTATTCAGAACCTCATGTTGTAAGGATTTCATTTTATCTTCAAAGGATGTCAGTAGGATTTAAATTTGCAAGTCTGAATTATGTCAAGCTGTAGACAGAAAACAGAAGGTGGGTCAGCAATATGCTATTTCCACAGGAGAATAAACAGCATAGCATGACTGACAGAATGATAGTTACTATTTGCCACGCAAGAAAATGCAATTTTTTTAGGCTTGATTATTTTTCTGGGAATGTTGAAGGCCAAAGTAGCACTTAGTTGTTGGTAGAAACTGGCTTTAAACCACATTACAATGCTGCCTTTATAATAATATTGACTAACTTTCTGCATTCCTACCTACCTTACCCATACTGTCTTAAACCATTTAATAAAGCTATGGTAGCTCAGACAGTGTGTTGTGATCACTCACAGAATGTTTGCCATAGCAGTAGTCCCATTGCTCTTTCTGCTTGGAATACAACTAGAGAAATTGCTTTTGCTGTGTAGGATTAGATTTGAATACAGAAAGAACCCTTTACAATTATCTGTATGAACAAATTCACCTGTTCTATTGCTTAGGCTCCCGATCTTAGTATTTTAGCCATTTCTTATTGACCAGAGTTTAAAATGCAGTCAGTTCCATCTCACCATTTGCTGCCCCAGCTTCTGGAAGGTTTTGAGAAAGATCATGCCAAAAATTGCTGCCAGGATGTATATTTTCCCTCTCTACACTTAAGCAGGTTATCCTTTTAAGTAACATTGATATTATAACCAAGAGTTGTGAATGCAAGAGAGTAATTCAGATGCAGATTGTATGTACCTACCGGTATTTAGATGTTTAAATACAGGCATTTACATGCAAGATAGGTATCAGCTCTCATTATTATCACTAAGTCTATTTCCTACTTTCTTATTTTCTGGAAGGACAGTTGAAATCATAATAGAAGAAAGAAAAAATGGACTCATCTCCAAAATGCCATGTCAGTCATGTGTCTGCCATTACTTAAATGGCATATTCTTCCTTTTATATAGATGTAGAAATAAGTTCACAATTGATGTCTTTTTTTTTTTTTTTCACAGTGATAGAAAATTAAAAACAAGAAGCCAGAGCTTTTCTCTGCATTATGCAAATTCAGAGACTGACAAGAAGAGCTTCACAACAAACATGAAAAAGATGCATTTTGGTACATCAATTTGTGTAATTTTCTTATACAACACCCATTCTTAAGAATATGGATGAGTCATTAGATTTGAGGTAGTTTTGAAGTTTTTTAGGTGTGCATAGTTAGTTATAGTGCAAACTCCTCCTGCTTATTTTGTTAAGAACTTGGTCCTGTTGAGCTCAGTGTGTGCAGCTGAATACTATAAGCTATAATTTTTAAAGTGTATTTTGGAGATTTATGGGCTCATAGTTAGGGAAAATACAGACATGAGGATAATCAAGATAGAGTCTCAAGGTCTGCTCTTTTAGTTTTATTGCTTTTAATAGGTACTCCAATATCAGGGCAATTGAGGAAAGTGGATAAAAGAAGCATTGTAACTTCAGCTATCAATTTTAAACTATGAAAAAGTTTAGAGTCAGGAGAGGCATATGAAAATAACAAAAAAACCCCAAATGACTTGCGCTGTTACTGACTAAAATGTCTGTGTTTTCAAGAAGTTTAAATACACAGTGATAAATGGAAGAATCTGAGAAGGTAAAACAGATTACAAAGGCAAATTCAGATTGCCTTCTGATAGGAACCTAGCAAGTAAGAACAATATTTTTTTTTCAAAAATATTGTATTTAATTTAGATCATTGCAGGGCTGATCCAGTTCTCAATCATTACTTAGGTTTAAAAAAGTGTCCATCAGATTCAGTGGGCTAGAGACTAAATCCCTTATGGACATAACCCTTTCAATATGTCCAAACCCAAATGCATGCCCAAAGCCTTTACTGTTTCTTCTGCTCATGGAAGCTGCTCTTAAAAAAGATGTTATGTTCTTCTGCAGTATGTCATTCACCAGAACACAGTGGATAAAGAAAGATAAACAAGTAGAAATTCTTTCCAGACATGATAATTATTCTAAAATATTATGGTAATTTCTGATCAGTAAAGGTTGTACATTATTTGCATTGTCAAAACTGGATATTAAAATTCAAAGCTATTATTTTGTTCTCTTAGTGAGAGTACTGCAGTTCTTTATAAAATGAAAAATAGAACAACAGAGCAATGGTCTGTAATAGATGTACAATCCTTCAATCCCTTAAGAAGAAGTTGTATTTCCTTTGTGGTTCCTATTGATTCAAACAAAACAGCTCTCTACCTAAATGATTACCCCTGTGGCTATCAATCACATCTTGCTGTTCATAAATAATGCAGATTATACCCCAATGGATTGTAAACTTTAATTAGGAAGAACGTTGTAAAAGGACTAGAAGCTTTTGGTGGTTTAGTAGGTGTCTCAAATAACAACTCTTCATGTCCTCTTGAAAATCAGTTTTAGTGCACTTTGTGAAGTGTCTGGTACATTTTAACAAAGCTATTTGATCCCTTAATTGGCTCCTGTAGCTATTTTCTCCCTCTAACAAGAAAAGTTTAGCTGTCTGTTAACAGATTTCTAAAATCTGCCGTGTGAATTGACATACTCGGGGCATAAAATAACAGTAGTCTCATGTAATTTTCTTCCTCTGACATGCACACCTGGCAAAGGCACAGAGTGAAAACATTCTGGTTGTAATCACTCCCATTTAGGCAGCATGAAGGATAGAAACTTGCTACTGTTCTGGCAAAGATACGAATATTACTACATTCATACTTAACATGACTTCACCAACAAACAACAAGAAATAGTTGCCACAACTTTCAGAATTCTAATTTGTTTTCTGTTTTTAGGATATACACTATATATTAGAAGTGAGGTAGAATGAATCAATTCAGAAAGGTGGATAGCTGTAAACTGAAATTTCTCCTCACTTAAGCTGCAAAGTCAAAACAAATATTTAGCTTTTGGATTGTTTCTACTATTTTTCTTACTTAAGCAAAGAAAAGACAGACAGAGGCACTCTCTTACATAGTTCACTAAAGATAAAGAAATATGGATATTTGGTCTTTCATGGAGACTTTGCACTGTTCCTTGTTTTGTTGTTTTAATCTAAGAGCAAAACAATGTTAATTGAAGTCATATGGTGTCTCTTTATATGTAACTGTTCTTTATACACAAAAACTTACTGGATGTCTTGCAGATAAAAGAAAAACTTTATTAAAAGATTTGGGGCGGTTTTTCAGACTTACAGTAGTTTGTTCCTTTAAGAAGTTTGGAAAACCATTTGAAATCTTTTGTTGCCTCCACAGCTGAATTTGACTGTAATTCTTTGAAATTCCATCCCCACCCCCAAAAGCTGAACTCAGTTACAGAACACTGCTCTGTCTTTCCTCAATGCCATGGAAATCAGGGAGTAGAATAGAGCAGGTATATGTCAACATCCATAGAGCAGAAGAAAGTAGTAGTTTGTGTAATTTAAAGTGGAACTTTTACACTGACTAGTAATTGCCATTTGCATATAGGCCACTTTAGAAAAGGAGAAGGCATGTGGTTCTGAGTAACTCAGCTCAGGAAATGGACAGAAACAGCTCTCTTAAGTAAGAGGACTACAACTCAAAATGCAGTCAGTCCATTTACGTATGAAAGAATAAATCTGCCCTAGTCTTTCTAGGGCATATGTATGAGTCATGCATATGCACCATATTTAAGTTGGTGTACTCATATTGAGGACTACTTCACAAAGGTAGGATGAAAAGAGATACCAAAGCTTTTCCCTTTCCTCTGTGAAGTCATCCTGACCACAAGGAGCATCAATCATAGGCCTGCTCATGGTTACCAACACAATTGTTGAGACAGCAAAGGGTTGGAAAGATTAGTCAACCCATTAAAAATAAATAGACGTACTTACCATAATCTTCAGAAAAATACCAGGAGCTGCTTCTCTGACATAAAAGCCATACTAGATGTTCTCTCTGACTCTTTCTTACTTTGCAGAATTTAGGAAATACTTCTCACCTTGAAGACCAAACTACAGAGAATCAATCACGATTTCTTTTTGTAAAATTTTACAAAAATACACAAAATGTTCTAGATAAAAATAAGATTGATGTAATGGTAATACTAAGATTTATATATTTGATGATACTGCATAATACCACTTTACATATATATATATATATATATATATATATTTAGTGAAGTAGTTGCAAGATTTTTTTTTTTTCATAAACTTCATTGAACTAAGAGATTGATTTTCTCAGGGAAGTCAAGACCTTCTTCCCCTGAAATCAGGGTATGAGCCACACTTTAACACTTTAGTCAAATAATTTATTTGCTAAATAAAACGTTTTAGTAACAAAAAATGAGAATGTGATGTGTCTATTGGTATAAAGTATTGTATACTAACAATTTCTCCACTTTACTATTAGCTACTACAAGCACATTTCTCTGGCTATGGAAATCTGCGTAGTGTTCAAGGCTTCTCTGATGATCTGTTAAACAGCAAAATCAAAGAAGTAAGTTCCCTGATGGCTTCTTCCATTAGAGTAAAACTTGCATTGGATTTGACCTTGGTGACTGAATTTAAAATAGTAAGAAATTTTAAAGAATAATTGATGGTGTTCTATTTCTGATATCAAAGAACCTATAGTAAAGTCATTGTATGTTCTAAACTTCAAAGTTTAGACATATTTAGGCATATTGAACTGGCTGCAGAGTGAAATTGCCTGCTGGGTAAAATCCAGACTGAGGCTTGAATGTCTCAGTTTCAGTTTGGAATATCTTATCAGCTGGAGCCATAAAAATATGGCAACAAACGCCCAGGCAGAGACGCAACCAGATCCATACAAGCAAGCTTTAGTAGCTTCCAGTGCAGCTGGGGAAGGAAAAGCATCAGGGGAATACTGCCTCCTTATGCTGACCCAGTAACATAATCTGTGCACTATCAAACAGCAGCACAGAGGATCATGGAGGTGCCTTAACACTTGCACATCAGAACAGGATGCAGGTAAAGCCACTTTCTTTCTGTTATACTCCTAAGATGCTGGCATCACTAAAAGAAGTGTTTGAGATCTACTCAGCAAGAAAAGTCATATAAAGTTTGTACATATCATCCATCTCTCATGTGAAATGGTAGGATCTTAGAACAACAACCCAAATGTTTTAAATAGAGCAAATAATTTTTTATGCAGAGGGAAGGAACACAGAAAAATAGAGAGTGATAATGGTTTGAAGCTTAAGGAATCAATTATTGGACAGTCAACCTGCCCAAACACAACAGAGGAGATTAACCTGCTGGGGAGAATTCACACTGAGTTTTGAATGCCTGATCACCTGGCTGATATCACTGGAAATTCCCTTCAACAGTCAGGGTTGGGACTTCAGAGTGAGACAAATACTAGTGTGTGAATTTTCATAAATACTAAACCCTTGACAAAACACTACCAGAATTGTGCCAGAAACATTCAGAGTCTTTCTTGTGTTTGTTTTCTGTATTTCATTATCACAGAGCTGTAATCGTACTTCTGAATTTTGTACTCATTATTCAAAGTTTTGATCACTGTTATTTGCTTTCTCCCCTTCAAATTCTTTTAATCTTGTCTTCCCTAGAGAAAGGACAATATCTTCAGAGATATTAATCAGCAGTACCAACACTGCTCTAACAGTGTCATGTCTCACAGTAGTCATGAATGTGGAAAAATAACAACCTCTAACAAGGCCTGAAAAACCATGATGCACGTGAATCTGTGCCAACAAAAGGTGTTATTCATGGAAGAGATATATCCTGACATAGGAAAATGTCTTTTAGACAAAATGATGCTGCATGTAGCTAGCAGCATCTCTATATAAGCCTATTCTATGGTTCCATGGTTCTGTGTTACTGCAAGTGATGTGGTACCTAAGTCCTCAAATAGCATGGAGAAGAAACTCTGCTTGTCATGACTAATGGGAGAAAAATTCAGCTCCTTGAATTTTATTTATTTGGAGTAGTCAGTGTCTTCTGAGCTTTGTACAACAGTGTCTGCACCCTTGACTGCTCGTGATTGGCACAACCACTGATTTTAGACATTGCCGTGAGTGGATGATTTTGGTTTGTGTGCTGTTCCCAGTTCAGAGCAGGTCAAACCAGCAGTGCAAATGAAGGTCAATAAGGCTAACACAGTAACATTCCCAAGCAAAAAAGCTCAGGATCACTCCAGCTGGAGTGATTCAGACCAAAAGACCCTCTATCCAGTAGCTCTTCTCTGACAGCAGCCAGTAACATAGAGCCAAGTGGAAGAGTTTTATAAAGAGGTGAGGTGTTAACAAGTTTCTTCTGTAATACACCCTGTTTGCTGCTGGCAGCTGGGAGTTCATGGACTTTCTGAGCCAGGATTTGCAACTGAACTACTGAATTCATTTAATATCTGCTTGTCTGGAGGAACAACTAATGTATTTTTGAGTGGTGTTTGCACATTAGAATAGAATATTCCTGTACAGAAACCTATGCCAAACATGCCATGTCTTGAGCCTCCTTGTACATAACCTGTAAGATGTTTTGTGTTTCATTCACTTGAAGCCTTCAATCAAAAATGAGGTGTGTAGATAAAATCTTTCATAACACCCAAGCAAACCCTCACTCGAATTCTAGACACCGTCAAAATTATGCAGTAGAAAACCAGCAATTTCAAGCTCAAGTGGAAAACAAACTGAAAATATTTCCTGAAAATACGTATAAGTATGAAGGATTAAAAAGTAGCTTAAGAGATGGTTAGAACCAGGTACTTCTTCAAAGCAGAGCTGCAAAAGAGAGAGAACTGTAATAAAAATTTTGAGGGAAGTAAATCTACTAAAGAAGCAGCAGTACTTTGAAGGTGCAAGTACAGTTCTCTCAGATATTGATTAATAATAGTTGACATAACAGGAAATATTTTCTTTTTTTCATGTTTTTCTTCATGCAAACCCAAAATGTAAGGAATTTGAAAATTATGCTATCTTAAAAGGGTATATATATAGATATAGATATAGATATATACATAGATATATATGTATACATATATATACATATATATATGTATAAATGTATATATGTATATATATACATGTATATAAATGTATATATATATATAAAGTTTGTTCTATTTAATTTCTGGATGAAAGTAAGCAAAGGAAAAGAATCCTTACTAGGAAAATATGAGGTGTTTAATTTGCTTTCTTCCATAGTGTTTTCAGTGTGACTATTTGTTATCAGTATGAGTGCAAAGGCTATCCCAGGTTTTCATGTCCTTTCTTTGCTCCCCATGGAGACTTGGATGGATTCATTCAATGCAAAACAAACTTGTTCCTCCACCCATCAGAGATAACTTTTGTAATTGTACAAACATCACAGTGTAAATCCTGTTCTGATAAATTTGAAATGTCAATTCTGTGAATGAAGCTTCACAGTATGTTCTTTTGAGCAGTTATAAACAAGATATGAATATTGTATCTGACATAACAAAATCTGTACCTCATTCACAGCTTTCACAAGGAAAATAAAACCTTCACATCATTACACGGGGGACTTCTTGGAATTGCAGTTAGAGATGATGATTATGCGGAAACTGAGACTTATAAATGCTTTATTGTTTTGATGGAAATCAGCCAAGAAGGGAGATAAAAGACTAAAGAAGAGCTAGCTAGGAAACAAATCATAGACCTAAATGACCCTACTGGAAAAATAAATTGTAGAACTTAACATCTGGTTCTTGCAGTTGTCAACTCACTCAGCAAAGGGTCAGACTGATTAGCTGCTTGCATGCAGAATATAGGGAAAGGAGTAAAGACACATCATATCAACAGTAGCAGGCAGTGCCAAGTGACTGCTCTTAATCCACACTGATATTGCCATAGGTGGCAGATAGCAGTGTCTAGATATATAGAGTTTGTGTCTGTGCTTTAGTGTGACCCATCTTCACTGGTGCAGCCATGAAAACCATAAATGGTGATTAGCTGGTTTTTAAGAAGATGGATATTCAATCTTAAGCACGACACAAAATATTCAGTAGAAAATTACCTTGGACTTTGTTGAAAACTCTTAACTGAAGCCAGGTTTATTCAGGTCAGGAACTGTTTGTCCAAAAGTTTCCAATCAGCATAGACTGGTTTACAGACGGTGGCTTAATGACTTAGCTCGGAACGATATTTTGATGCAAAGCCACAATCAAGACAATGGGTTTGAAGAAGACTTTTGCTTGAAACAAAGCTTTAAAATTAAGAATGTGGGAAACCCTCTAAAAGGTGGCAGGACCATGCTCAGAAACCCAGCATTTACAGAAATGTTCAACATGCTCCGACTGCTCAGAAAGCCAGCACTTATTATTCAAGCTTACAATAGAGCTGAGAATCAGGAAGAATTCTGAAGTGGAATTTAAGTGACTTGCATTTTAAAGGCTATCACAGATCCCATAAAAGAACACCTCAGGGTATTTGAGCTTGAATATTAAGTATTAAAGTACAACTTTTCTTGGCTCTGATGAGGCTGCATTCCATGCCCAGATTTGGGTCCCTCACTACAGGAAAAACACTGAGGTGTTGAAGCCTGTCCAGAGAGGGGCAACAGAGCAGGAAAAGGGTTTGGAGCCCTAGGGGTGTTTAGCCTGAAGAAAAGGAGGCTCAAGGTGACCTTGTCACTCTCTACAACCACCTGGAAGGAGGGTGTTGCCAAGTGAGGGTCACTCTTCTCCCAGTAACAAGTGACAGGATGAGACCAAATGGCCTCAAGTTGCATCATGGAAGCTTTAGATTGGATATTGGAAAAAATTTCTTTATGAAAAGGGGTGTCAGACATTGAAACAGATGGCCCAGGGAAGTGGGGGAGTCACCATCCCTAGAATGATTTAAAAGAGGTATAGATATGGAACTTTGGGACATGGCTTAGTGGTGGACTTGGCAGTGTTGGGTTAACAGTTGAACTCACTGATCTAGAAGGTCTTTTATCACCTAAACAATTCTATGATTCTATAACTTTATGTTCATTCATTGTGATTACTGAATTTGATAAACTTTTGCCTTGGATGGAACACTTGAAACCTTTTCATTTTCTTGGTCTATTTCACAGCTTGATCTGGGCATTGAAAATGGAAAAAAGCTGATTTAGTGAGACACTGCCGTGTTTCAGGGTCTTGCACTCTCCCCATTGAAATTCTTTTGTAAAACAAAAGAACACCATTTCATTAAACAAAATAGCTACATAGACTTCTCCATATATTATTTTCTCTCAAGGTCAATGCATGTAAAAAAAAATCTGTATTGCATTAAATAGGAAGTGAGTGTAAATATGACATATGGAAACCTTCCAGATGACTGAACTGTAAAAAATTATTTAATGCTGCAAAATATTTCTCCTCTCTCTTAGCTAGCAGCATGCATTTCTGTATAGAGACAATAAAAACTTTTCATGTGTTTATTTTAAAGAAATTTAACCATCCCTTTTAGCAGGAAAAAATCTCATTCTATTTTTGCATAGCTGTATTGGGATTCTTACAAAAGGCAAAATAAAAATAGGAAGTCTAACTCTGAACTCATTCAATCAGTGCATATCAAAATCAACTTCACTGAAGTCAGTGAAATTCAATGGAAACAGAAGTTACAAGGTTGGTGTCAGTTCCACTGACTTCAGTACTATTACGTTTGATCTGGCCCAGTGTGAGCTCATTCAGTTCAATGTGGATAGATTTGCACATTAAATTTAACTCCAGGAATGGGCTTGAGAGTTTAAATCCACATCCATACTTCCCGAAAGATAGAGTGCTGATTTGAAACTTGATGGTGAGAAAAATAGAAGCTGGCTGCAAGTTCAGAATATTTGGATATAGATGAATTTCTAAGGAACTTATTTTAAAAATGAATGCCTGCAAATCACTACCCATGTTTATATCATCAGGACCTAACTATATGTCTGGACTCAGTTCTTGGCAGATAAATAGCTTTTGATTCATCTGTATACCAAACCCTGATATCGACACTAAAAAAGGAATAAAACTTGGTTTTCTAACTCTTCTGAGTGTTCTGCATGAAGTAAGATGAAAAGGCTGGCTAAAGTGCTGAAAGGATTTGCTGTATAGAAGTTTGAATTAGATGGTAACACACAAATATTTTTCTATTTCCTGTAACCCTTGAACCTTCCCCATTCCTACAACTACCTCTGAAGTTCACTGCTTTTTGAAGTTTAGAACAGTTTCAGTAAGTCTTTCCCACTTTTGGTTTCTAATTGCATCCAAAGTGCCAAATATCTTGAGGAAGGCTTCTCTTACAATTTATTCAAGATGTTTGAATGAGTTTTAAATCCATATGGAAACCCAACTTAAGTACAAAGCCTTTGGATATGTCACATCATTGCACCCCTACAGGTTCAAAAAAACCCTGTGCCAACCCACCTACCAAGGCTGTGAACATGTTTACCTCACATTGCACACTTGTGCTATTCAAGGCAGCAAGCTGTTAATAAAGATCATGTTGTCAATAGAGCATTATAGACATTTACTTAAGAATGTATATTCTTTTGATCCATTTCTTATTTTTAAAGCATACTAGCAAAATCAGGAGGATGCCAAGATTTCCTCTCAGTGTTGGTGTTAAGGACTCTTGCTAGAATTACATGGAACAAAAAGAACTAAATACAGCACATCTGCCTTTTTAACCTGACCCAGGAACACCCAGACATTGAAGGGAATTCAGACCTTTTCTCTCTTCTCATTCTCTTATGGAGCAAACTTCCAGATGAAATGAAGAATAAAGTGTGTGTTAGGTGATGGTCTGGGCACGACCATATAATGACAGGAAGACAGGATAGGAAACGTGCTGAAGTCTTTGGAAGGTAGTACAGTATAACACAAACAGCGTTTTAGCTGGAGACACTTCCTGAATGTATTGGAGTGGCAGGAAAGTTTTGAAACCCATTAAAACTTAGACTGGTGAGTATTTAAATTCCTGGAAATCCATATAGCTGGAGATATTAAAGACCTGAATACAGGAAAAAAAGCTTCATAGAGGTTAGAATTTGTGTGACAGGCCAGCAACCTATCCCTTAAAAATAACAGCATGATAAATACAGACAGCAGAGTTTTGTTCAAAGTCTCTAGGCTATATTTGTACAAAGGAACTGTAAGAGTGTATACAGTAACTATAGACTCATCCTGGTGTGTTGTTTTTTTGTTTGTTTGTTTGTTTTTTAAATTAGCTTACTTTCATATTGTAGCAGTATGATATATAATTTGAAATAAAATAAATAAGTGATTAAGATGTAATATTAGCTTTACTTGATTACTGGTTGTTCCTTTTTTTCTTTTTTATCCCAAGCTTTCATATAAAAAATTTACAGATAGAATAAAATGCAAAAAGAAAATATTATTCCAACTGAGGGCTTTGGTGAATGTAGATTGTTTGCATCTGTTATGCTGCGTGAAACTTCACAGAACGGCAGAACACTGAGAAGATCAAGAGTCAGCAACTGATCCCAACAGGAACTCCAGAAGGGTCCTCTGAGGCTGTCTCACCCTGCTGCAATTATCTCCTGTTACTAGACAAATGCCAAAGTGCATTCGAATCACTATCAAAACTAAATGTCAAGAGAAAGCTGAAATGTTTATTTTCAAAGCTGGAGACTCTGCCCCAGGAAAGCAACCTTCTGAATGACCCTGTTTTTCCTGACTGCATCAAATGACAGAAAGAGGTGTAGGGTCATGTCATCTGATAGGCATCAGGGCAAGGGGGTGACATTTCTCTGCCATGAAATGGGATTCATGGTAGTTAACTATTTAAAAAGTCATCTGCATCTACCAGGATTCTGATCATGCTCATGATTTTAAAAAGGTTCCTGGGAGTTCAAGATGCCCAGTGGGTGTAAAAACAAGCCATTGAAGAGGCCCTCACAAAAGAGCATGCCTCCACTAAGACAGACCCACATCCACCTGGCCAGTCCATCAGGAACATGACAGATCTTTGAGAGATGGCAGCTAGAAGTTATGAGCATCATCCCTGCACAGTGGCACCTGTCAGCAGCCTGCATTGCAGCAGGGCTGTTCCCTCAGTTTCCCTTGTGCTGATTCTGCTTCTCATTAGAATCTGAGGGCAAGAGCTGATTCTCTCTCCAGTCATATGGACCCGTTACAGGTAACTTTTTTGTCAATCTGTTTTGGTTTATACAATCAAAATTAGAAAACACAATACAGCTTTTCATGAGGAAGGGTTTGCTTTCTGGTTTTGGTTTTGTTTATTTGTTTGTTTGTTTTTGTTGGTTTTTTTGTTTGTGTTTGAGTTTGGTTTTGGTTTTTTTAATAGCTTTATTTTAATTGAATTTTGGAATTTTCTATTGTGAACTATCCTAAATTCAGCATGAAGCTGAGAAGAGTCAACGAGGGATTAAATTATTTCTTCCCTTTTTGGATTTTATTAGAAGGAGGTTCAGGAGATGATGTTCCATCACTATTAAAATAGAGTGAACAGCATTTGGATGTGGAGAGAGGATGGGGGACCAGTATGACTGTGTAACCTATATAAGCACCAAGGAAAGGAGCTCAGGCTCCAGATCTGCATTTATAATTCATTCAGCCTAGGCAGCTGCTGATCAACAGAAAATCCATGAAATTTCCAGAGTGAACATACAGAATTGACAAGATGGTTGAATAAATTCTTATGTCACATTTAGGTTTAATTCTTTCAAAACACTGCTTAAACTGAAGGGGAAAAAAATTTATTTGCTTGGTTTCCACAGTGTCTTATTATTTCACAGTAACACAGTTGGAGAAAACCATTTTTTCTGGCATGATGAAATTAGTACTGAGAAACAGAACTGTTTGGCTTTAAATCACTGAGTTGAACTGAAAGGGACAAAGCATGTCAAGATTTAGTGACTGTTCCAGGCTGCATGTAGAATTAATTAGTAGCTTCAGTTTTATTCTGAGTTGTACAAAGTTAAAAAATACCAGTACCATGACTTAAGCCTTTTTTGGCAATCCCAGCAGAACAAGATAGGTCAAGCTTGAAAGAAAATGAGTGGGGTGAGGTGGGATGGGGGAAATTCCCTCTCCATCCTACAGGTGCACTATCTAAGTCAGCACTGGAGCACATGGAGGAGGCAATATGAGGAAATTTGTGCTGCCAGAACACCAGCTGGATCTCCTCTGAGCTTAACCAAAAGACCTGGATACAAAAATTCAGGTTGGAATGGCCTGAAAACACTTCATTTAAAGAAAACAGATCTCCAGTGTCTGTCACTATAACTCTTGAGTCTTCCCAGGCCTCCATTGGGTCCTAGGAAGTTAAAATAGAATGTACCGTAAATGGAGTAATCCTGTCTAGCTCTAAACAGAGCACTAAGTACAGTGCACCTTCACTGTATTTGACAAAAGGAACACTTTCAGCACGTTTTTATCAGTGCCTGGCTTTTATTTCCTCGTTTGTAAAGTTCCTGATATTAAGTTCATCTTAAGGCAAACATTCACTGTGCACTGATAACAAACTGGAGACACTGCATTTGATAGTGATAGAGTAACCACTTTCTTCCACAAAGTACAAAAACATATTTATTTTAGCTGAGTTTGCCTAGGAATCAATGCTATTTGTCTTACAGTGTACAAGGAAGAAAAAAATAAGTAAGCTACAACAAAGAAAAATCTATATAAAACTTGTGCATGCAACCTTAGGAAATAATCACTTCTGTCAATTCTATCTAGACAGAAAAATAAATGCTGAATGTTTTTCAAGTGAAAGCACTACAATTTTACACTTAATAAGTATCTCAATATATACTGCTTCATTTTAAAAGCAGTGGTCCTTTAATACTTACACTAAAATGTTTCATTTTTGGTTATTGAAATGAAGGAAAGGGAATTGCAGTGAACAACTCACTAGTTGAATTTTATAATATATTTTGGTTTTTATCAGATTGTTGTTAACAGACTGCTATTTCCGGGAATACATCCATTGAAAATCAGGCCAAAACTGTGAAACAATTCAGATATTTTTTGAACCCAGGGGAATTTTTCAATGAGGACAGTATAAGAAGTATTCTGTACTAATACTTGAGTGATATTACATACCTATTTATAAATAACTATAAGAAATACTTTTTTATACACACTTTAAATCTGAGATTGTTTATATTTAAATGACGTTAGAAAACAAGAGTTAAGGTCCAATCTTGATTCAGCATACACAGGAATTAATTTTCCTTAAATGTTACTTCATATTTGCTCTAAGTACTACTCCTGAAAATATACTTCCTAGCAAGAAAAGTCAGAAGGAACAAAGAAATATAAACTGATTGCTTGAATTCAAAATTTAAAGAAAATGTTCCTTCTTTTAAGGAAAAAAAGGGAGTTTTTCCTAACATTTATTGAAAAGATGTCTGTGACAGATGTATTATATCTAATCCTACTTATTAAAGAAAATAAAGGTGTTTTATGGCAGCTCTATTTGCAGCTCTCTGGCATTAGACTGCTTGCCAAGTTTTTCTTGGCTAACACTATGGATAATTATTTTTCAACTATGTGCATTTTAGCACTTAAACCACAATATTTACCTACATAACAACTATGGAGAGAGTGCAAGTTCCTCAAATCAGTATGGCTGAGCAATTTCTGTGATCAAAAGCCACAAGGATAAGAAATGAATATAAGTGATAACTATTTCAAATGTACAAATATTGAAAACTGTTGTAAGCAGTTATGCTTTGAGATAATGTACACTGGTGTTACAAAGTTAAGAATAGTTCTTTAATTATTCTTGGTTTAATAAGTTGCCAATAAACTAATAAACAATCTGTGCTATTAGCAAACTATGTTCTACAATGAAGTATATTTTTGTCTTCTAGGAAACAAGAAAGAGACTGATTCATTTTTCACAGACTCGTGCATGGCTTTGTGCACTGTTCTTTGGCTAAAACCAGCTATGCCAGCAGCCTGAAGTTTAGAGCCTTTCTCTTTCCACCCCTTTATCCTGAGGAATGAAGAGCACTTCCCCTAATGACCCTATTTGCTTTCTGGATCCAGGCTATGGATGATTTCCCACCTTTATGATAACTACACATGCAGAGGCAGTGATAATTATCCAGTTTTTTAAGGAGGAGGCACTGCCTAATTCCCAGCAGCTCTCAACTACTTAGATTAAGTAGTCTCACACAGGACTCCCATAGGGCACAAAACTCTTATTTACTGTTTGCATCATTTGGTTTATTTAAGAACCACTGACCCATATTTTCATAGTCTACATCCCAGGAACACGTTCAAGTGAGATTTGAAACTTTTTTTTCCCCTCTGTTATTAATCCTTGAAGCACTAAATAATAGAATTAAAAAACAGAAACAAACAAACAACACAAACAAAAACCCAAAAAAACACAAACAAACAAACCCCAACCCCAAAACAACCTATTAAACTTTCCAAAGTTTCTGTTCCTCTAGTTGCTATCTCATATAGCTGGAGGGGTAAATATTGAAATGCGCTGGCATTCAGTTGCTAAACTGGTGATGCCCAGATGGAATGAGCTGTTTCAAAAACATTTTAAATTTTATTTACTTTTAAGGTGGATGTTAAGCTCCTGCACCCATCCCAAAAGGTAAATCAAATGGGAGAAGTTGTGATATGTGAACACGACAGTTTGGAGTGATTCTTGATTGAGTTGTGGCTAAAGGGCAAATAATTATGTTTGGATAATGTTTGTTGCTATAAAAAGCAAGACTGATCTTGATGGGTGGAATACTTCTTGATGTGGAGGCAGAGGGAAGAAGTTGTAGTAGAGAGGTGCTCCTGTGCTCCATATTAGTTATCATCAGGTACACTGCTGCTTGTGTACAAAGATTTCCAAGATACCAATCTGCGTGATCCATCAGAAACAGATCCTAACTCCCTTTGAACATTCCCATTACTTTTCAGATGATTGCCAAGGGCTTTGATAAACAATTTTTAAAGTATCTTTGTGAAGCTTTGTCCATAGAGCTTTCTTTTTAATTTTCTGATTTGTTGCGTGTAACTTGTGTTGGAAACAGGAAGGAAATTTAACCTGTAAGGAGGAGTAGTGCAAGGTTTCACTATCATGGCCATACCTCAAGGTAAATCTTATGACTCTTTCCCTACCTCTGATAGGGGAGTGGTCTGCTCCTTGTCCACTCAGCATCAGAAAACCTCTCTACTTACACAGACCCCTTCATCTGTCAGTACATTTTGAATCCCAGCAGCCTTGGGCAGCCCAATTACTGCCCATGGTAGATTACAGGAGATCAGATTTCTGTTATCATTAGTCATTTGTGCTAAAATCCACAACTCTTCTATGATTTATTAGCATTCTCTGAAGGAGTGGAAAGTTGTCCAAATAATCATGATTCAATAATGTTTTAATTCCCTACTAGTCACTCTGCAAACTGAACTTGGATTTTATATTTATGTAGGGATTCACATAACACATTAATATAATTTCCTTAGCCAGATAGTTCTGTCCTTATGAAGCACAGTGATTGAAAAAAACAAACAAACAAACAAACAAACAAAAAAACACTAAAAAAAGACCCCAAAATCCAAACAAAAATAGCCCAACCTTTATTGCTCTGTTTGCTTTTTGATGTGTTGGCAGCTTGGGACATTTTTACACCACACATAAGCACTCCCTAGAGACTGGTTAAGGATCTCAGACTGGTTCAGCCTACAGAAACTAGGGTAAAGGTTCAGGTTCTGATACAAGTTTCTTGGTGCTTCTATTTTACAATATTTGAGAAAGACAATATCAAAATGGAGAGGTGGAAATCTGCCTGCTTGCTCAGTCCTCTTCTGTTGTCTGCCTTGGATGCTCAGGCTGGCAGGTCCTTAGAGCTGTGTGGAAAGGTGATCAATTCCTGTAGCAACCAGGCCCAATGATTCATTCATAATTGTGCAGAAAAGGAGAATAATTTCCATGGACTGCAGCTCTTATGCAGAAATATTCACAAGGAACTGAAGTCTTTGGTCAGAAATGGCCCATTTGTTTTTGAAGTTCAGTAGTGACAGTTTGAAGAAGCAATGGTTTTGCTCACTCACCAACCAAGTACAAAGCTAATGGCCCAACTCCAGTCCTGTTATTGTCCATCTGGTGGGGTCAGCTGTCCTGATGAGGTGACCCTGGAACTGTGATGCCTAAATGGGTAAATCCTAACAAAACTGCGTGGTTGGCATGGGTAATGGTGGCACAGGTGCAAAGAGCTCTTCATGTGTATGAAATGGGTGTGTCCAGCCTAATGAATATTGTGATATTAATTAATTAGAAAAGCTAATATTATCTCCTGAGCCAATGGTTTCTCTTTTGGTCTGTTAGTATTATAACGGTGTTGCAAGGGGACTTACCCAGGAGACAATCATTAGACTAGTGCTCCAACTTCTGGTGACTTGGAACACCAGGACATACTGGAGATAAGATGGAATGTTTCTGATCTGTTCCTGGCTTTCACTTCTGAAGTGTGGAACAGTCGTCACTGCAGATGTAATTGCATGAGGCTTTTTCTCACGAGCAGCAATGAGCAATCATGTTGTCCGCTTGCTCTTTACTCTCATGGGTTTGGGCTGATGTCCTGAACAAAATGTACCTTGCTTTGTTTGCTGGGATAGCCTAGAGATAAAATATTATATGAACAAATGTTGGGTTTGAGCCTGTCAGCTGCAAAGTGGTTTTTGACACAGGTTTTCTCCAGAACACTACAATCCTGAAGGGCTGACAGTAAACCATTGCTCTTTGGGACAAAACCAGTCATCCCATGCAAAGCGTCACAGGACCTGTTCTCTAACCTTGATGATGCAAGGGGATTTGTAGTTCTCTGCCCTCCACTGGGTCCCCCTTTGTCTTCCCTTTCAGTTCTGGACTCTTCATGATGTCATCTGACAGCCAGGCTCCTCTTGCAGCCACTACTCAGTCCCTTGCTGGCCACTCCCCTCCTCAACAGGCATCTACATCTGCTCCTGCGAATCTCAGTGATGCTGAGATTTGGGAGCAGGTGGAAACATCAGGCCTGTACATCTGAGGCCACGAGTTTGTTTGTCCACAGGTGAAGCGATGGGCACAGACAGCCAGGAGAGGTGCTGCTGCACTCAGGGAGCAGCAGAGCATACTCCTCCAGCAGAGCTGAGGAGCTGGCAGGGCCCGCTGTAAGCCATAGAAAGAAAACCCATCCCAGCCAAAGCTGGACTCTTGGCATATCTGTAACTGCTGAAAGAGTTACAAATTTGAAGCAAAAAAGCATTTTTAAGACCAGTCGGGAAGAGGAGGCTTGTGCCTACATAAAACATGTCATGAACTCTGTGTGCAGGCATTTATGTTTTAGTGGCACTGGTGATACTTTTCTTTTTCAAAGTAAGTGCACGTGCTCTAACAAGAGAAAGTTACCAAGAATGAATAACCAGCTGGAAAAATGTGGTCAAGGTAAAGCCTTTCAGGTCCATTCACGCCTGTGAATTAATTTACCTTTACATTTTATGATCTTGAGTTATGAAATATTCGTGCAAAACATTAGCAGCAAAAGCAATCCAAGAGACAGTCTATTATGCCAAACTCTAATCACTAGACAACAATTAGGCTGTCAGTTACAAAATATAGCATTTGTGATATTTCCAAATGAAGCAACAGCCACTGGCATGTGACAAAAACAGGGATTGGTTCAGACAAGTAAGACTGTCTTCATTTGGCAGTTGCCAGCTCAACTTCTGAGCAAATTAAACCCCTGTGCCACTGTGCCAGTGAATCCAGGTTTGACAGAAGAGCTTACAGAGTCATTCTCAGTGCAAGCCCACAGATAATAAAAGAAAAATTTGCTAAGAATACAGTAAAGATTTTCCCCCTGATTTTCAACACAATGACAGATTACTCATCCCATTATCTAAAACCTCAAGGCACTCCTTTAACACACGCATGAGTAGAAGTTAAATATCACATCCTGAAGAGTTTAATGAAGCCTGTTTTATGTCTATGAGATGTGAAGTGCGTATTCAGCCCAGCATTTCTGAATAGACACCATGAAACTCACATCCATTTTCAGGGTTAAAAGATTAAATCAATAGTTTGCTAGATTAGGGGCCCAGAGTACACTTAGCTGTCAATTGGCTTGTATATTGTACTCTAAGGTTCTTTTTACTCACATTTACCTATTGACAGCTCCCCAGGGGCTGCTTGCTGGGAGAGGTAGATAATTTAGATGCACTTAAATCATTGCACTTACGTAAATTGTTTTACTAGCATAAACACAGATAAAGAAAACTTTTAAGTTCAAATGTAGAAATATTAACTGAAGCTGACTTCACATCCATGGTGACATAAGCAAAACTAGTGATATTTTACATTCAATAATGCCATTTGGGGCTCATGCAGCAGCTTGTTTGTGGCTGAACTGTCCAGCTTGACAGAATTAAAAATGTCTCACTACCTGCAACAAACAATTGCAGCATTTGACATGCTGATGGTGAAACCTCTGCATTTACAAAGTAATAGTTATTTATAGAGGACATGGATGCAAAATTCTCAGTGGTGAAAAACTGATTCTATAATGGGCAAAAATACCCTGTGGTCTTTCCTCAGTGCAGAGAACTGCTGTCTTTTTCCTGAGAATATCCATGTGCACCTGTACGTTTCATTTCATGTAGCAGCAAAACTCACTTTGAGAAGGATTAACATTTAATACTAGAAAAGGAAAGACTTACCAGAGATCAGTATTATCTCTTCTCATGGTTTTATTATAACTTAATCAATATTTAATTTTTCTTACAAGGTCACAGAGCCATATAACGATTTGGGTTGGAAGGATTTTCTCATTCCAGCCCTCCTGCCATGGACAGGGACACTTTCCTCTACCCCAGGTTGCTCAAAGCAACCCCCATGCAGCCTGGCCTTGAACATTTAGAGGGATGGGGCATTCACAGCTTCTCTGGGCAACCTGTGCCAGGACCTCACCCCATATGCCTCTGGGAATCTGTAAGTCTGAAGGCATTTTCCCTTGTCTTAGCACTATATGCTCATACAAAAAATTCCTCTTTAGTTCTCTTGTAGCCCCTTTATCTACTGAAAGATGGTAGAAGGTCACCCTGGAGCCTCCTCTTCTCCAGGCTGAACAGCCCCAACTCTCTCAGCCTGCCCTCATAGGATAGGTGCTCCAAATCTCTGATCATCTTCCTGGCCCTGCTCTGGACCTGCTCCAACAGGTCTAAGTCCTTCCTGTACTGGATACAGAACCCCAGGCCAGGTCTCAAGAGAGCAGATCCTTGACCTATTAGCTACACTCCTTTAGATGCAGCCCAGAAGTCTGGGCTTTAAGTGTAATATTGCTGGCTCATGTCAGCTTCTCATCCACCAGCAACAGGTCCTTCTCTCTCATGCTGCTCTGTATTTGTTCCTCCCCCAGCATGCACTTGTGCTTTGAATTGTCCTAACCCAGGCACACAGGACCTTGCACTGGGTCTTGTTGAACTTTACAAACTTCACACAGACCCACCTCTCAAGCCTGTCCCGGTGCCTCTGGATGGCACCCCTTTCCTCCAGTGTGTTGACCACACCACACAGGTTGGTGTCACCACTGAACTTGCTGAGGGTGCCCTGATCCCATTGCCCATGTCACTGAAAAAGAGGTTAAGCAGTGTCTGTCCCAGTACCAACTCCTGAGGGACACCATTTGTCACTGGTCTCTACTTGGACATTGAGCTATTGATCCTGCCGATTCCTTATCCACTGAGTGGACTATTCAGCAACTTCACATCTCTCCAGTTCAGAGACAAGGATGTTGTATAAGAAAAGTGTCAAATGCTTTGCACAGGTCCAGGTAGATGATGTCAGTCCCTCTTCCCTTATTAACCAGTGCTTCAACCCGGTTGTAGAAGTTTACAATTTGCCCTTATTGAAGCCATGGTTGTCACTAATCAACTCTGTATTTTCCATGTTTGTTAGCACAGTTTCCATGATCTTGCTGGGCATCTCATCAGGTCCCATGAACCTGTGCAAGTTCAGGTTCCCTAGATGTTCTTGAACCTGCTCTTCTACAATAGATGATTCTTCATTCTTCCAATCCCTGCCGCTGTCTTCTCAGGTGGTGTGTCTGGAGTTTTTGCTGGTGGAGGCTGAGACAAAAGAGTCATTGAGTACCTGATCCTTCTCCATATCCCAGGTAACCAGGCCCCCCTTCCAGAGAAGGCCCACATTTTCCCTAGTCTTCTTGTTATCACCAATGTATCTTTTCTTTTTTGCCCTTGATAACCCTGGCCAGGTTTAATTCTGTCAGGGCTTTAGCTTTCCTATGCTGCTTGGCCAACATTTCTGTATTCCCCCTAGGTTACTTGTCCCTGCTTCCACCCTCTGTGGGCTTCCTTTTGGTCTTTAACTTTGTCCAAAAGCTCCTTGTTCATCCACACAGGCTTTCTGGGGGTTTTGCCTGACTTCCTCTTTGCTGGGATGCATCACTCATGGGGTTGGAGGAAAAGATCCTTGAATATTAACCAGCTTACTCGGGCCCCTCTTCCCTCCAGGGTTCTATCCCATGGGACTCTACCAAGCAAATCACTGAAGAGAGCAAAGTCTACTCTTCTGATATCCAGGGAAGTGAGTTTGCTGTGTCCCCTTCTTGCTACTCTGAGGATCTTGAACTCCACAATTTCATGGTCACTGCAGCCAAGGCTGCCCTTGAGCTTCACATCCCTCACCAGCCTCTCCTTATTGGTGAGAACAAGATCCACCACAGCACATCTTCTCATTGTTTCCTCCTGGATTGTCTGTGTTCTGTTGTGCTGTCTGTCTGACAGGTATCAGGGTGGTCAAGTCCCCACCAAAGACCAGGACTTGTGAAGGTCTGACCACTCCCATCTCTGCTTATGGGGCCTCATCCACTTGTTCTTCCTGATCAGGCAACCTGTACCAGGTCCTCACTCTAACAACATCTATCCTGTCTTCCCTTTAAGCCTAACCTGTGTGCCCTCAGTTGTCTCTTCATCCATCCCCAGGCAGGATTCCAAGGACTCCAGCTGGTCATGATATAGAAGGTGGCACTCCCTCCTTGTCTGCCCTGACTGTGCTTTTCAAAAGCCTGTATCCATCGATTCCAGCACTCCAGAGGAGCCAGCCCACTGTGTACCTCTGATGACAATAAGATCACAGCCCTGAAGGCAGGCCCGTGTCTCTATCTTGTGTTTATTTCCCATCCTGTCTGCCTTTGCATAGAGCCCCGATTAAGCTGACCTACTGGTGGGATATCACTCCTGGAAGTATGCATATGAGCTTTTATTTAAAGAAATTAAGTAGAGGCTCAGACAACTAGAGCTCCTGCCTGCAGATGGGCTTGAGTGTCTGACCAAAAATCCCTCAAAATATCAGAAAACATTTTTTCTTAAAATGGTTTTTGAATACTGATAGCCAGTTCTCAGCCTCACAGCCCTGTGCACAGATGCACATACACTCATGCAGATGTGAGTTCACCTGCTAAATAAATAGCAGGAGTTTTTTCCAGTTTGATAGAAGCTGGCATTAAGGCTTTGGCAATTGCTGCCAAGAACAACCAGCTCACTCAGCACAGCCATTTTTAAGGGTATCAGGTCCAGCTCTAAGTGCAAGCAAGCTGTAAGACAGTCTATGCAATTTTACTGCCTTGCACAAGACCAGCACCAGTTGCTAATGAGTCTGTGCTTCTCATAAACATTTATTCAGAGAAGCAATGGCTCAGACATTCAGATATCATAGACATTTGTGAATATCTTCTCTCAACATGCTTTTTTTTAAAATATATCAATCTATCTATAGTCATCCTAGACTCAGGCAGGTATTTGTCAGCTACTTATTAGTACATGCTGTGAAATCTCAGATAAATTGAGAGGGGTAAATACTACAGAGGACAGAAAATACTACTCAAATATTTACGGAAATTAAAAACATGACAACATAGAATGATTTTTTTCTATAGCATTTAAACCACCCCAATATCAGCACATGTAGCTGTTTTGCAGTGGTGAAATGCACTTATGCTCACTGCACCATTTAATGACAAAGAATTATATTGTCTCATTTTCTATAGAGACCTAAAGTAAACATAGAATTTTCAAATTTTTTACTAGTATGGCATCACCCTGCTATTACAACTAGAAACTTACAGTGCAAGCATTTCTGGGGAATGACTTACTGCCAAATGAGGACAAAAGCAGAAATGGATAGAAAGAAGGAAAGATGTCATAAAAAAGATCTTGAAAGGGACAGAGATAAGATATTTAACATGAATTTTCTGTGCAATATGGTAGCAAGAAATAATTAATTATAAATGTGAGGGGCATTAGATCATGGGGAAGAGAGGTTGTATAACCCTGTCCCTAGGGTTCTGGTGAGACCATACTATATGTTTGGTTTTGAGCAACTTACTATAAAGATGATTGTGCAAACTGGAATGGATTCATAGAACAGCAAAACAATTATTAAAAGGCTGAATATATGAGGAAAGATAAAGCAGCTAAATATATATGCAACTTGGCTATGAGATATCTAAAGGGAGACATTAACTGTTTTTTAGTATAGTATTCAAAGACTTGAATGACAAAGAGGCTGAAAAATCATGTGAATTATTTAGTGAGATATTAAGAGGATGTAGTTAAGCCTAATGAGATAGTCTCCAGTGAGAGTGCTTGAGAAAGGGCTGGCCTTCAACCATGTAATACAAGAACAATCTTTGGTGTATCTGCCATGTTATCTGTCTGCAGGTTTATCGAGAGAACATATGTGTAGGCCAGGGAGCAGAAAGCAAGGCAGTAGAGGTAATTTAATTCCAAAATTAAATTGTGACTAATAATGTGCAATTTATGCTCTGGGTGAACAAAGAGCATGACTTATATATGTAAGCTCTCCAAATCCTTGTGGAAACAAAGTGGTTGGTATAAGGACTACAGAACTTAGCTATCAAAAATTGGAAGTTTCTGTGCTGTAATTCATGTATGGGTTACACGGTCATTGCAAACTCTGAAATTAGCCATTCTGTTACTGATTTACATCTGCAGAAAGTACATACGCAGTACAACTGGATAATTTTAAACTGTTCTGTGGATTTAAAAGAATGTACTATACTGCCTACTGGGTTTTCCAGCATGAGAAAGAACGTCCAGAGGTTTTTCTTTTGTTTCCACTTGAGATGGATGAAACTACACAAACACAGAGACCCCAGACTCTTTTAATCTCCCCTCATTCCCTGGCAAAGAGTGTATAAAACTTTGGAGATCTTTGGTTCTGCTGAAAAAATAGACTTCTTCCATTTCCGCTGTGCTGTTACGGTTTTTATCTATGGTGTTTTGTATGGGAGCTGCCAAACAACATCTGCCTTGCTCATGAAAAACAAATGAAAATGTTTTCAGTTTGTTTAGTTCAGCACAGAAAATATATTTTCACATTAAATAGTTCTTGTTCAAGCAGCTATCTGATGAAGAATTGACTCACAAACACATGAGTCAGGATTGCTTCTGGCAATTTGCTGCCTTTGGTTAAATACCTACCCAAATACCCATTCAAATTTTTATTATGCTTGACAAGTTAATTTAAGAGTCAGAATTTTGTGAGATAATTTGTCTCTTTTGATTTTGCTGTGCTTTCTTCTCTATTGTCTTCAACCAGCTTCATGCTTCAGCATGTCTCATTCTTCTTGTTATACTTATTTCCTGAGGATATTATAATTATTTTTGCCACCCAACCTTTCTTCATGCATTTCTTCCCTTTTCCTTCCCTCATACTCTTTTACTGGAGTCCCATCTCTTCTGATCCAAGCCATCACTGTTGTCACACGTTGTCACCTAACGAGCCCTAAGGCTCATGAATACACTTACCCTTGAAGAAAAAGTGCTCTGCACCTTGGCACTTTTAAGGTGTTCAGTGAAGAAGAAAAGAGAAAATGTTTCTAAAGAGGAAGAAAATGCATTAGTTACAACTGCAAGACCTCATTTATCTTGTTTATATGTAACTTTAATGATTTTTTATTCATATATTTTAGTATTTGTGGGTTTTGCTTCCTATCTTTGAAGTTCTGCCTCTCCATATCTGAAAGCAGAGACCTTGTAATCCAGCCTGCTGGTGCTGGGGCAGATGAGCACTCCTTCTCTGTCCTTCACTTATAAATAGGCAGGAAGGACTATCCAGATAAGAGTTTCCTGACTGTATTTGGTCTGCAGTATGAACTGAGACGAGATTGATAAAGGTCCCTAACACACAAATGTCATCTTTTGGAACAGCTTTGAAGTAGTTGCTGGCAGAAAAGTTTGGTCTGGTCCCAGAGGATTTCTGTTTAGTAAAAGCTCCTAGGTTCATGGTCTAGAAGGTGACTTGGGTGTCACAGCACAGAGTCCTGTTTTAAACTTCAGGCTGAAGGCCTGAAACTTGTGTGTCCTTTGGACAGATGACCTTGCCAAGCCCTTCCAAAGAGTTGCAGATCCTGCAATTCCTGCAGAAAGGCCAGAAGGAGAAAAATTTCACCAAGAATTTGTCCAAAGAAAACTCCTTCCCTGTCCCTTGCTGGAAAGTTTCCCTTGGTGAAACCTGTCAAGCTGAAGCAACCCATTTGGACTAGATCACCACTAAGAGTTCACATTTGCACTGAGATTCAAGAACATTTTAAAGAACAGAAGGTGAGATACACCTATAGTATATATTTATGTGTACACATATGAATGTACAACACATATTTATTAAATATTTTGATTATTCATATTATTAAGAGAATGTAGTTTAAAATTTAAGAAGGTAGTGCATCCAGTCAAGGTTCTTCTCTCATGTTTTGCCCTGCTTGTTTCCAAATATAATTTCTCCCAGTCTACTTTCTACTGTTTTCAGCAAGTGTTTTTAGGAAGAAGCCTTGTGTGAAATATGAGACCTTAAAATTGCCAGATAACCATATTCAGACTGTCTAGGGAAACTGTGAAACCTGATGCATGAGAAATAGGATGCAAACGGGTTACAGAGAAACTAGAAAAGTATCCAGGAGTTTGGAAGTGCAGGCATATTTTCCAAGCACCATAGAGGCACTTAGCCATGGTTTAAATGGAATGTGTTACTCCTTGATTTAGTTTTAGAAAAATACTCAAGAAAATTTGAGGCCTCTTTGGGACACACTAATTTTTGGTTTTGCAGTTGCAGCTGTCCACAGAGATTAAGGAACTTGGATCAGTTCCAGCCTTCATTTACATGTGTTGAAATAACAAAATTCTGTTTGCTGTGTCACATGGTGGTGCCTTTAATTAAATGCATGAATTTGTGTCCTAACCATTGACACTGAGATGAAGATAGAAATAATATAGGAAGGCGAGCATTGTTAAGCTTCCTTCCTGTTTCTAATTTAACTGTTACAGCAAACCTTGAATAAGAAAGTGTATATATGACTTTCGTTTGAGTTTGAGACCTTGACCCTAAACACTGCTTCAGCTGAGCAGGTTCCTGCAGCCTCCAGAAACACATGAAATTGACATGCACACAGTCCAGGGTGTAATCTTGTGCTTTTCTTAACAGGACAGTAAATGAGATGCTGTGATTTGAAACATTCATATGAGGTAGTTCAGCATACAACTCCTAATATATCCAAAAGCAAAACAATGAAGCAAGGGACTGTTGATTTTGCCAATCAATTGACTTCACTCATGGGAATAACTCTGTTGTCCTCACCAGGAGGGAAGTACCCTGCAGAGGCTGAAGAATGCAAGAGACATTCCAGAAATCATGCTCCTTGTTAGCAGTGTTCAAATTATATTTGAATGAGCATATAATAAAAAGCAGATAAATGTCCCAACTAGAACTTCACCAGGCACAAATCTTTGTTGAATCTATTATCAAAATGACTAATTAAAAGTCAGCTGTGGAAAGACACAGTTCCTTACTACGGCTCCCAAACATGCCTGCAACAAAACAAGGCATGTATGAAACCTTTTACTGCCTACCAGCAGGTTCCATGAACTACTAAATTCTAGGCACTGTTAATGACATCACCTGGGACCATGACTTAGGTCAACAGCTTGGCAGGAGGTGCTGGCCACTGTTAAATCAACAGCAATCAAAACTGGAAAACCAACATGCTTGGTACCATCAAATTTAAAAGAGAACTTACTGTGCCTCAAACACAGCAGCAGGATTAATAGAAAAGTAGACATGTTTATGGTTTCAGATTTACAACAAGACTTATAAAAACCTTATTACTCAGAATCCAGTCTGCCACCCTAGAAACTAAGAATGTTACTTTGTTGAGAAGAACGATGTGTTGACACAAATGTCTTGCCTAAGTTTGCCATTGTGGTTAACCAAAATACATTCACTAGTGAGAAGGTAAATAAAAGCAAACAAGATGCCTCTTATACCACAATACAGTAAGGCTCAAATTGACCAAACTTAATGCTATGGCATAAATATGCTTAATGTTTATGGATTTCTTCTAGAAGCTATTTGCCCTGTTGGGCTTAGCGTCTTATACGAGACCTACTGAATGGGAATGTGTTTTCAGTATTACACATACTTAAAGACCTCATCAAAAATATTCAGAGGAGCTGCCATGAATGCCACAGTTAACCATGCTGCAAATAAAATGGGTCATGGTTTACTCTTACGTGAATAAATCAATCTTATCCCATACAGCATATGTATGCAAAAAAATTAACTGACAATTAAAATGATAATATTGAAATGAGTGCTGTATAAACGTAAGTCAACTGCACAGACTGTGCTGAGGAAACACTGTAGTTCTTCAAACTGCAGGAGAAAGGGAAACTGGGAAACCCAGCTCTGGTGTTTGAGCTTCTGTTCAGGGATGAAGGGTCTTGCACAGCGGCTGGACTGCTTCTCCAGTAAGGAATCAAAAGCATGCTCAGCATTACATGATGCTAATGGAGACACTCTAGGTCACAAAGAAATGGATGTCTGGTCTTGGATTGCTCTGCTACATTGCAGTAGACTCCTCATTTTTGTTGTCCTCCTATATGGAAGAGAAGAAAGACAAAAAGAGGGAGAGGGAAACTACTGAGATGAAAATGAGGCCACAGGCTATACTTTTCAGTACACAGCCTTGGACCGAATCAGGTTGGTTGGCAAGCTAAGAAATCTTAGAAGGCAATTCCCTTTCATCTGAGTTTCTGTTTTGTTAAATTCATGCTAAAACACTCCCTTAATTCTATTTTCACAATTAAGCTTGAAGCCATAAAAAATAAAGTATAAGACAAGTCTCTAGTAACCTTAAAAACAACTATTATTAAGCCTTGCTCTATAAGATGTCTATTTAAGTAGCGATACTACATTAAAATGAGCTTGTTTTCTCAGCAAGAAATTCTTTCTTAACTCTCATGCATATCTGTGAGCAAGACTGGAGCCTCACATCAGGAGAGTTAAAATTAATATAAAAACACAAAGCAGCAGCTGTTGACGGAGGAAGAAAAGAAAAAAGTCAAAGCATTAAGATCACATGATTGTGCAGTAAGACTATGGTTTACACTGAGCCACAAATCAGCTTGAAAAGGGCAAATTTTGCTCAGAGATAACAGATTCCTTCAGAGAAGATCCCTGGTGCAGTTTTAATTTGTGATAGTGCAGCAAAACCACTCAATGGAATAATACCATCAAACAGTAAAACTTTTCCACCTCCATAGAAAGGGCCCCAGGCTCCGAGCTCCAAAACTTCTCCCTCCTTTTTCTGATGTTTTTCTTTTTTTGGTGGTGGTAAAGGGAATACAGTATTTCCAGTCACTCTATATTTAACAATATTGTGGAAAAGCTTGTGAAACCTTTCTTACATTACACCGTGAGAGAATGAGAGCTCAGGAGTCAGTTAGTCACACGCTTCACTTGTGGAAGATCAGTACTGCCCAGAGATGTCAGTGTCCTGTAATTCATGTTTAGATGAAGCACTTTAAACAGTCCTTGTCCATACCATTATGAAATGAACCGGACTGAGTTCTGTTAGAAGTGCTCACATGAGTGGGTATTGTACAGAAGCTAAAGCACAGTAATTTATGGAAAGACTCCAAGAAGGAATGAAATGGTTGGCTGACCATGCCTGAGCATCCTAATTGCCAGTGGTACCTTTCCACACTGAAAACTTTTCCATTTGGTTCACAGAGTTTCTCTGCCATTTGTTGTAAAAAATGAGGTAAGCTAAAAGAAGGGAGGTAGAGGCGACATATACAGTAGTTAAACAGTGTGTCCTTGGGGGCTTTCCAAAGGACTGGTATCAGCAATGCTTTAGAACTGTATCCAGCATTACACAGGCTTTCCAGCCTTCCAAAATGCTGCTTCCATAACATCTTCATCAGTTTCTCATCTACAGACCACAGGCAGGTGAAGCCCTCTCTAACTTCACTGAGTTTATTAGTTGGTCAATATAATTTTAAGGTCACTCTCAATATTTTTGAAACGCCATGGTGATCTGGGAAGGTGCTTGAAACACAGAAATAAAAAAAATACCACTTCTGTCTTCAAGAAGAGCAATGCAGAAAAACTGAAGAACTACAGGCTACTCACCCTCAACTGAGTCCGTGAGAAGTGAAGGAACAAGAACTTATCACTTTTTCTATGAAGGTCAGAATCCTGAGCCAATTAAGGTAGGAAAATATATATCAGATAAATTATAGCAGATAGGTTCATTTATACAGTCTTCAACTCAAGAAGTCCTTAGCCAATAACTTCTAAAAGCACAGAGCAGGCTGTAGGGAAGATCAGTCTGTACAGACCATTCCTGCACTCTCATCACAAGCATTCAAAGAATCAATTAGTTTGGAAAAAACCTCTGAGGTCATCAAGTCCAACCTCTGACTGAACACAACCACGTCACCTAGACCATGGTACTAAGTCTCACATCCAGTCTTTCCTCAAACACCTCCAGGAACAGTGACCCCACCACCTCCCTGGGCAGTCCATTCCAATGTCTAACCACCCTTTCTGTGGCAAAATTCTCCCAAATTTACTGCTCCTTCCTGTCCCAGACATAACAGCATGGCAATTCTTAAATAATTTATCCCTTTTTACAAGTCTTTAGGCCAAAATACTAGCCATATCTCAACTGTAATAGAAAATTTGTCATGAAATTAATGCTGTGAGTTACTGTTTCTTGAAAAATAACATGTGAAAATGATAAAGATTAGAGCTCTAAAATATAATAAGTAAATTATAGTTTAAATTGGTAACATATCAAAGAGAGAAAAAACAGGCATTTGTATATGGACTTTGGAAAACTAAAAGAGTTTAAACACTTTCTTTCAAATTTTGGCAACAGAATTTATCTTTGAGAGTTAACAGACCTCTTCGAAAGAAAAGGGTGGCATGTAAATTTTTCTGTAGTGTTCATATGGCACAATAAACACTATCTTCTAAAAATGTTTCCTCCAAGACTTTAATTTTCTCTGAATCCTGCAGGTAAAGTACAAGTATCAGCCTTTGTGCACATGTATTTAAAGAGCTCTGCAGGCTTTTAGGTACTTCCAGCATTTTTATGGTAAGCAAGAGTTATCCCTTGTATGGGAAGCAGAGATGTGGATTGTGGTCAATGGTACATGGGCATAAAACAATTTACTGTGGACGTGACATGTTTGTGTGGGTGTTTGGGTATTATGATTATGATTAATAAGACCCATGATCTGGGGCTTAGTACAGTTACTAACTGTACATTTTAAATGATTGCAGTAGGCACATTTCTAAAATACATATAGATACAGAATGTATATTCCAGGGAAAGGCACCTCTAGGATATTGGTCAGGCTATCTCCTGCTTACAGAGGGAACAGAATGAGTTTTAGGGGGAAAGATTGAATATTTGTAGAGGACTGCAAAAGCAATGCCAGCTAGAACAATGAACATATTCCATAATAAGAAGAGGCAATGCCTGTGCACAACCTGAAACTCTAAATATCAGTGAGCTAAGAGGGTATCAGCCAATCAAATGCTAGAAGGAGAGACCTTTCTTATGAAAAAAATCTGTAGATCAACCAAAAATTTTCTTCCGTTTCTTCACCTGTGTCTTTAAAAACACTTTTAACTATGTTGGCTATTTTAAATACCATGTGTGATGCTTTGATTTTCATTTTGTGTTGATTTGGCTTAAGATTATTATGATTTAAAATAGCTAGGGAATGAAAACAGTTGAGTAAATCAATAAGGCAAGACTCTGGGACATGTTAGTGAGTGTCCTAACTCCTCTGCTCATTATATAGGTAACACTGCATTTCCCGTTTGGACTTTGATAGGCAAGGTGAAAAGCAAATAAGATAGAGAAGGGGTTGATGGTGGGAGCAGAAGTATCTTTCATCAATTGCTGGTGACACTCAAGACACATTGAGGGTTCCAGACAGAGTATCCCAGTTGCCAGCTTAATTTTTTTTTCTTCTCTGTAAAAATGGGAAATCCAAATTAATACTATTTCATCAATAGAAAAATAAGATTTTTTTTTCATAACAAGAGAGACTCTACCCAGCCACAGACTGGATATGACTCAGATTAACCAAGGTGCCACCCCTTAAAATAAATCTGCACCTAGTCTGAAGAACTTCCTTTTCAGCCTGAGTCAGAGCAAATAAGTTTCAAGCCATGACAGCATTACTGTTCCATAGCCATGAAACCCATTAACTCATTTACCAGCCTTCATTTTCTACTGTTCATTAACATTCACCAAAAAAACCATTCTTTTTCATGAACAGCATAATTTTTTTTTTCATAAAACTGGTCCTAGCAGTGAAGTGTTATCCACCAAGGAGAAGGTGCTTGCACCATTAACTACTTCGTGCCCGTACTCTGAAGACTGCAAAAGGTTGCAACTTGTTTCTTGGTATAATTGGAACTGGTTTGATACGGATGATTACGAAAATAATTCCTTGACTTCAGCACTGCTCTCCTTTTTGTTTTGAAATTACTCACATACTCCTAATTAAAAACTTGCAGCAAGATCTGGTTTTCCTTCATTATTTTGAAAGAGAGTCATAAAAACAACAAAAACATAAAAATAATTTAAAAATATTAAATAAAATTATTTGGTGTTGGAGTGAAGACTGCTTCAATTTTCATATGAGTTTTTACTGATTTAAGACCTATGCTTCTTGCACAGGGAGGTAAGAGCACTGTGAACCAAATCAAATACATGAATCAAGATGGCAAGGCTCAGCTCTGAGGCCCAAATTAATGCTGATACTTGATCCTGCTCTCCTGCTTTACCGGCAGATGTCTCTGTATCAGCTTCTCCCTCTGTCTTTCCTCTGATAAAAAATCCACATTTGAACACTGTGCAGTAAAAGGATGCCTAACATTTTTCATTGCACCTGCTAATCTATGTCGATATCTGTGTGATTTTGAAAGAAATTCAAAGAATCTGGCATGTCTAGATTATTTTGAAATGTAAAACAAGATTTTTTTTAACAGTCAAACTACTAGCAATTAAATCAACATTAGTTGGTGCATCTTCATCTTGAGTGTTATTTATGAACTAACATAAGAGATTAGATGCTAATTTATTAGAAGCACATCACAACTATTGATATAAGGAAAACGAGAGTTAACACAAAAGAAGAAAAACCCTACAATGAGAGTGGCTCTCAATTTCACATTATCTCAACGTATTTTCACATTCAAATTAAAATAGAAGGGCAAAAGTAACACCAGAATGCAAATATCTTTGCCTCTGATTGTTAATTACCCTTAACAAAATTGCCTGAGGAAAAGGCTGCTGTTAATCAACAGCAGGAATTGAGACTTGCAGTTCACACTTATACATGACAATTTGTAAAATAAACGTAGCTAAGAATTTTTTCTAGTGTTGATAAAATTAAACTTATTAGCCCCTAGTAGAGTGCCTGATACTGGAATGTTATCCCAGGCCTATCACTTTCCTCCCAGTTCAGAAACTAATCAGAGTTACAGGACAATAGTGCAGAATGGCATGAGATTAGGGAGCAATAATCCATATGCACTACACACCTTCAAGAACCATAAGAATACCAGATACCTCCTTTAATCTTCAAGTAGAATGCACATGCTTTTTTGAAATTCTCTGTAGCTGCAAGAAAAAAATCATCAAACCACATAATGGTTTGGGTTGGAAGAAACCTTAAAGAACACAAAAGCACCAAATATGGTGAGCTGGAAGGGACCCACAAGGATCATCAAGTCCAACCATTAGCCCTGCACAGGACCATACCCAAGAACTACATCATGTGCCTGAGGGTATCATCGTAATGCTCCTAGTTCCAACTCCCCTGCCACAGGCAGGGGTGAAATCCACTAGGCCAGGTTGCTAAAGGGCTCATCCAACCTGGTCTTGAATGCTTCCAAAGGTGGGGCATTCTCAGCTTCTCTGGGCAACCTGTGCACCACTACCCTCTCAGTATGTACTTTTTTTCTAACATCTAGTCTACATCCCTCCTCTTTTTAGTTTAAAAGTGTTCCCCTTTGTCTGGTTGCTATCTGCTCATTTAAAAAGTCACTCTTCCTCTTTAAGTCCCCTGTAAGATCTGGATGGCCAAAATGAGGTTTCCGTGGAGCCTTCTATACTATACCCTGAATAACTCTGTCTCTCTCAACCTGTCTTCATAGAAGAGTTGTTCCAGCTCTCAGATCATTTTTATGGATGTCCTCTGGACCCCCTTCTAACACGTCAACATATTTTTTGTCTAAGGACCCCAGAGCTGGAATCACAAAATCATTCAGGTTGGAAAAGACCTCCAAGATCATAAACTCCAACCATTGACTGTCATGATCACCAAAAACTGTGACATTAGGTGCCACATCCACATCTTTTTTGAACACGCCCAGGAACTGTGATTCCACTCCTACCCTGGGTAGCCTGTTCTAATGCCTAACCACCCTTTCAGTGAAAATTTTTTTCCTAATATCCAATCTAAACCTTCCATGATGCAACTTGAGTCCATTTCCTCTTGTGGCTTTTTACCTGGGAGAAAAGACCGGTCCCCACCTGGCTACAACCTCCTTTCAGGTGCTTGTAGAGAATGATAAGATCTCTTCTCAATATCCTTTTCTCCAGGTTAAAAAATCCCAGCTCCCCCAGATGTTCCTCATAGGACTTATTCTCCAGACCCTTCCCCAGCTCCATTGCCTTTTTCTGGACATGCTCCAGCACCTCAAAGTCTTCCTTGTAGTGAGGAGCCCGGACCTGGGCATGGGAATAGAGGTGCAGCCTCATCAGTCCCCAGTACAGGGGGATGGTCTCTTTCCTGGTCCTGCTGGTCCTGTATTTTTTATACAAGTCAGGTGCCATTGGCCTTCTTGGCCACCTGGGCACACTCTGGCTCATGCTCAGTCACTGCAAAGCAACACCCCCAGGTCCATTTCCACTGAGCAGCTTTCCAGCCACACTTCCCCAGCCTCTAGTACACAAAGAGTAACCTTGTGACTGCTGTCAGTGCTACTGAGGAATGGGGGTATCAACACCGTCCTGGCTATGCTTTGTAAAGGTGTGACTGACAGTCACCCATCACTGTCAGAGATGAAGGTGTATCACAGGAAGGCTGCAAAGAGAAGAGATTGTGACTTTTCTTGAGTTGTTTTGTTTCTGTCATTCCTCAGAAAACAGCAACTGGGAGAGCCCTCCATCGGTAGGGAAACACAGGGCAGGGAATTCTGGAGATGATGAACACAAACGAAAGAGAAATTAGCAGTGGAGATAAGTAGAAAAATAAGTTGAAAAAGGGGTTAGTACAGGATCAGATACATTGCTCTATTCTAGGGTGTTAGAAAGATGTCTGAGGGGGAATGTGAGTGAGCAGGAATGTGAGTTCACTCTTTTCTGAAGGATACCTGAAGGCCATTGGCTTGGAGTATTGCCTGATACTGAAGAGATTTCAGAGACAGGATACTGAAATTGTCCATGGGGGAAAAGTTTAGAACGGAAGAGATCATTTGCCAGAATATGGAAGGTAAACTTAGAGTTTCATACATGTTAGTATGTATATAGAGAGGCAAATTATGAGCCAAATATCTTTTTGATTAAAAAGATAAGAGAAAAAAAGAGGACAGAAAGAAAAAAAAATCATGACAGAAAGAAAAAAGAAGTCATGACAATAAATTAGCTGCAGCTTGGAGAAGAATGCAGCTCTAGCAAATGCTCCATGAGCTAAGAATAACATACTGTATGCTGTGACAACTCTCGTCTAATATCAGTAAGGACATGACCCCCCACTTTCAAAGCTTAGTGCCATTCTGGAAGAGTAGTCCAGTCCCTACTGCACCCAAAATCTGAATGGACACACCAACAATTGCTCTAAGTGTTAACTCTGAGACAGCTCCAAAACAACTAAGTACCTCTGGAACAACTCCAAAAAGGTGGTTAATCTAAACTACAATGATAGGTGCTAGAGGTCTCCTTTAACTTCAGAATAGTCACGCAGATGAGTAAAAAACAGATCTTCAAGGAATTCCGGGAAGAATTCTGTCAATTCTCCATGGTATGCTGCAAACTACTAGAACAGACCACTACAGAAATAATCCAGGGAATTTCTCCACTGAAGCTTTGTTTTTAAAGACAGTACATGAACATTTTAAAAATTGGCTTCAGATCATGAAAGAATTAGGTGTAGAAATTAAAGCTTCCTGGCACAACACTTTGATGGAATGCACTCATCGTTTATGGAACAACTGACCCACATGTACCAGATTTTTGAAAACACAGTGTTTTCTCACACATTAACTCTTCTCTGTTTGAACTAGGGCTATTCCCCAGACTGCTCTACCAAACTGGCACATTTTTTCTTCCAGGTACCTGTTAACCAAATCAGCTTTTGTCAGCCCACCTCTGTCTCAGAAACAGAAACAGAACACCAGCTACGAGTTGCAGGCTAATAGGAAACCTTATCCTGAAAGACAGCTATGGAACAGAGGGTTTCCATTTTAAACACCTAGAGAAGGTGTTCGTACAGTTCCACTTCAGATAGCCTTCAACTAATAGCTATATTGAAAACCTTCTTCCTTCCACTGATTACCAGAGGAAAAGTTTGGACTCTAACTGGCATAGCTCAAGTAGATGTGAGTGTACTGTCACTTATGTGAGGTTAATATCCCCTCCAACATGGTTTGTGCAAACAGCATGTTCAGGTTTCCCACGTGAGCAAACTCTAAAAAAAGAAAAAAAAAAAGTGTTTAAGTGGAAGTGGGTCAAATAGCAGAAAGATTTGTTTGTAAACAGAGCATATTAAGGAACCCTTAGAAGTAGACTACGCAGACATGGTTAAACATACTAGATTTCAGTGTGTAATAACTAAGGAATTCAACAAGGTACAAAGAACAGAGAAGCTTAGCATCTGAGAAAAATGATTTAGCATGGTACAGGAAAGAGGCAAGTTGCCAGTTACTGGGCATTATACATTGTTACATTTTTCTCCCCCAGAAAAACACCTCAGATTTAATTTCATATTAGTTCTGACTGGGTCAGCTGAGTAAGAATCAATCCAAACTCTTTGTTCAAATGGAAATCACATTTATGAGTACAAGTACATTCATTAAAGGAGAAGGTCCATTTGTCTTTTCTTTCCAAGTATCAGGACTCAGCTCAATCACTATTCTTTTCAGCCTTGTACCAGTGTGCTCCTCCTGCCTCTTGCTTAACAACTTTGCATACACTTACTTCCCAAAGGTACTCAGTTCTGTCCAACCCTTGTCATCTCCATGCACTCATTGCCTACCCTTCTTCCCTTTTTCTTCTTGATTTGCAGCCTTGTCTTCTGACAACTTCTAAGCTCACACCTCATATGCTTGGTAACTTCTCCCAGTGCAATACTTCTAGACCACTCCAACTGGCAAAACTGTAAGTAAGCACTCATGCAATCTCACTGAAGCTGACTTCCATCATACGGCTATCTTTAAAGAATGGTCTCCTTGAGTCCTTCCCAGTAACAAGTGGCTTCAGGACAAAAAAGCATTGTTCTGAGGAGAAGCTGTGATGTGAACAGGCATTAGTCCACCTCATTCCCATCCAAAGCATATGGAATTTGACCAGCTGTGATAAGCTGAGCACTTCCAGAGGAAAAAGAATAATTCAGCCTTAAAACACCTCTCAAAAGGTGAACAAAAAATGAAAAAAGCACATAAATATATATCTGCCTGAAGGCCGTGGCAAGGAGTTTTAATTTTTTGTATTTGGAAGTGAGCAATTGAAGAAAATTGTTTAAATTAACCTTATCTGACTTGCTTCGTTGTGGTGAAAAATGACAGTGATTTAGTACTGTTCTCCTGAATGGCAGTTGTCATGTTACTTGTCAGTGAAGTGTACAGAGCAGGACAGCAATGAAACAAATGTACGAGATTTAGAATTTCTGCATGTCATAATCAGTGGGAACCAAATGAACATGAAGACCTTCTAAAGAAAGTAACCAGTTCTGAAAGGTAAAGGCATTAATGTTTAATTTCCTTATAAATTTTCATAGGCCTCCTAAGTCTAGAATCATAGAATGGCTGGGGTTGGAAGGGACCTTAAAGATCATCTGGTTCCAGTCCCCTGCTATGGACAGGCAAACATTCCACAGACCAGGTTGCTCAGAGCCCTATCCAGCCTGGCCTTGAACACCTCCAGGGTTGGGGCATTCACAACTTCTGAGGCAACACACTTCAGTGTCTTACCAACCTCACAGAAATGCATTTCTTTCTAATATCTAATATAAACCTACTTTCACTTTGAAGCCATTTCTCCCTGTCCTGTCCCTAAGTGCTGTTGTAAAATGTCTCTTTCCATCTTTCTTGTAGGCTTCTTTCATGTATAGGAATGCCTCAGTTAGGTCACACAAAGGCATCTCTTTTTCAGGGAGAACAATCCCAGCTGTCTCAGCCTTTCCTTATAGGAGAGGTGCTCCCTCCTACTGATAGCCTTCTCTGGACTTGCGCCTACCGGTCCATGCCCTTTCTGCACTGGGATCTCAGAGCTGGATGCAGTGCTCCAGGTGGGGTCTCACCAGAGCAGAGCAAAGGGGCAGGATCCCCTCCCTCACCTGTCACCCACCCTGCTTTGGATGCAGCCCAGGATGTGGTTAGCTTTAGAAAATTCAGTATGGACAATGCAGTTAGAAAGCTTTTCATGGCAGTTCTGAATCTCAATAAAAACTACAAAGAGAAAAAGTAATAGGTACTCTAAGGAATCTCCTCTAAGAAAAAGAAATTCAACTTATCATTGTCAGTTCAAGAGCTCCCTCATCAACACTGCTTGATGACAAAATAAGGAAATCACGGTTTTATTCTCCTTCATTACAGTTGTCCTTCGATGAACAAACCATCATACTGCTCCTGTGCACTAGTTAGAAGTTTAAAGTACTCAAAGAGATTTTCCTTCTTTCAGTACTGTGTAGTTTGTTCTCCTAGTAGAAGACAGATATTTCTATATTATGTTATCTCAGTGTTTTCTTTCTGCATCTTGTTCAAATTCCCCACCCTCTTCACCCCTGCCTTGCTCTTTCTTTCTTCCCCACCAATATTGCTACCACGTGTACAACCTTCTCACACAAGCAGTTGTTTTTTTTTTTTTCTGGCCGTCCACACTGAGGACAAAAATGTAAAACCTGCAGTCCTGGGTATGTTACCAAAGGAAACAGTTTTACTTAAAATCTTATTTTTGCCAAAATATTTTCAAAGTATCTGGAGAGGAGTCAAACCACAGTGGCTCTCAGTTGTATTTCCTTTTACTATTTCCTCAGGTACTCCCAGCACAGCACTAAGTAATTGGATAGTCCTTCAGGAAAAAAAAAAAAAAAAAAAAAAAAAAAGAAGCTGCACGAGACAGTTTAAGAATTATCCTTCTGAGGCCTCTGGGGAGGAATACAGGGCACACAGTTGCCAAACTTGGAATCCTTGCTTGGGTTAGTTGTTCCTGAAGACAGGAATCGAATACGACAGTTTTTACTCAATACACTGATTATGTTCAGCCTTTGTTATGCTGTTTCAAGTCTCCTTAAGTTCTGAAAATTAGGAATAAGAGATTGATATTATCTGAGACTTTACTTGATTTTGGGATCTGGTCCTGCCTCTGTTTCAGATCCCCCTTTTCCCATAATATAGACACTGTATTGTAAGTATAGATACACATTACTTACAGAGCACTGACAGTGCAGTGAGGAAAAAAAGTTTCTCATGTAGTTAGGTTTGCTGAATTAGACATATAACTTTATGCTATAACTGCTGTTGTTCCATTTTATATGCCATCTAACTAAATCTCGTTACATCCCAGACTTCAGCTTATATTAAAAACACAGCTGCAATGCTTCTTGGTATAAGCCAAACACATATTCCTTGTGTACTGGGGGTCTTCCCACAGGCCACCTGTAGTCTATTATTTTTAAATTTTACTTAATTCTTCTCAAGCTATTTGTGGTCTTGCTGACATCTCCAGAAGACATATTCAACATCTCTCTTAAAGAGTGTTAAGATCTTGAGAATACAGCCACTTCTCTTTGGCACTAAGGATTCTGTCTGCTTCTCTTGATGGTTGTTGAATTCTCTCCCACTAAAAGTGGAAAAAATCTCTTAAAGCTGAAGTAGGAAAAGTCTTTTGTCCTGTGCCTCCATAATCATCATGGAAAGCTTGATGTGAATGAATTCTCATTATGTTTTTCTTTCTTTGCAGAATCACAATATCAGGGGAGAAGAAGGATATCAAACACTGTTTGGTGAAGAGCATATGAGAGATTGGCTGAGGCAGCACCAGAATAAACACAATTCAAATATCACAGCCCACATGATACAGAGTTCATGGCTAGCCCCAGAAGGACGTCTGTTGTATGCAGTGCGTGCAGCTATGGGTTTGTTGGAGAGACCTTTCAGTGAGTCAATTGTCCCCTTACATCCTGGAGGAGCCAGTGTTAGCAGATGGACTGTAATGGATTTGTAAAGAGGAGATGACAGTTCCCTGGAGTACACAATGCTGCTATTCAGTGTATGGGCCCTACTGCAATAATGTCTTACAGCCCTTAATATGTCTTCTCAAACATTATTCACTTGAAAATGTGCAAACATAAACAACATATATACAGCTGGAACAATGCCCAAAACACAGAACCTTTCACCTCAAGCTGGGATTCTCTCATCACCCAGTGTTATAACAGCACCCCTTTCCAAAAAGTGTTAGGAAGAATTACATACTCTGCAGTTTGAGTTGAAAGTCTATGTATTTATGCTTGGTGGGATGGAAACTGATATGATTCTGTTCCATTGCTATGCTGTTTTTGGCTGAATAGTATTAATTTTCTTCATAGTAGCAGGTATGGAGCTGTGTTTTGGATTTGTGCTGAAAACTGTGTTGATAACACAGGGATGTTTTAGTTATTGCTGAGCAGTGCTCATGGAGAGAATCAAGGCCTTTTCCACTTCTCACCCCACCCCATCAGTGAGTGGGCTAGGGTGCACAAGAACTTAAGAAGGGACAGAGCTGGGACAACTGACCTCAGCTGACCAAAGGAACATTCCACACCATGTGGCACCATGCTCAGCATAAAATCTGGGGCAAGAAGGAGGAAAGGAGGGATGTTCAGAATGATGGTGTTTGTCTTCTCAAGTCACTGTTAACATTTGTGACGGAGCCCTGCTTGCCTGAGGATGGCTGAACACCTACCTGCCCATGAGGAGTAGTGCATGCATGGTTTTTGCTTTACTTAGTAGGCAGTTTTTATCTCAACCCACAAGTTTCCTCAGTTTTACCCTTTCAAATCTCTCTCCCATCCCACCAGGGTGACTGTGTGGGTTGGAATTGCTCACTGGGATTAAACCACGATTGCCCTGAGGTGAATAACCAAAGATGATTCAGACAGGAATATGTTCTCAACTACAAGTACTATACAGCTATGTACTACTGACATCCTAATATGTCACAATATCTTGCTGCTTTGGTCAGGTCTGTAAAGTCAGGTTTGGCTCCATCACTGAGAGCAGCCTATAAAGGCATTTTGGATATGTATACGCAATAGGAAGTAAAAGTCCATCACAACATTTCAGTTTCAAATCCTTGTTCCTGGGATCATATGGCAGAATATTTCACTTCAAATCATCTTTTCTTGTTACTAGGCTCACTACATTGGTGAAGTAGCCTCCCTTGGATAAGATGCGCAAGTGGCAAAATGTCACAAGGACCTGCAGTAAGAATGTCAAATCAGAGAGACATTTTTGGTTTGCTGCTTTCTATTTTGAAGGAGTTACAGAGACAGTGGAGTTCAACTCTGGTGTAGTGACAGGTTACAAAACAAAGATGTCAGCCATAGTTAAATTCAGATGGAACATTAGAAAAACTGCTGTGCTGGGATAGCATTACAGTACTGCAACAGACTACTCGATGAGAAGGTGCAATGTCCATCCTGGGAGGTTTTCAAAATTCACCATGAAAAGGAATTGCTGATTTGATCTAATATTGGCAAAAGTCCTGCTCCACATGTGATAGTGGACTGCACGACCTCCACAGTTTCTTCAAGCCAAATTTTCTACGATTTTATCATGAACAAGAGGTACAAGTGCTAAAAACAATAAGAAAGGAAAACAATAAAAATCAAGTCAATCCTGCTATGCAGGGAAGATCTTAGAATGAAAAGTTGTCTGTGAATACCTATGTTTACTTTTCTTCAACACCAGTGAAACAAGGAAACATTTGACAAGGGTGTTCAGAAGTATCCCTAGAAAAAGAGTATTTGGAAGGATCCTCTATCCAGTCTTCCCTCTAATTCACTCCCATTGTTCTCTGACTTTTTTGTGGGAATGCCAGTATAAGGTTGTCAAAGACAGAATTGCTCTACCAGAGCACGGTAAATCAGGCACATTACTTTGTCAGCTTTTATGTGGAGACAACATTGGAAGATAACTGTTGATGGCAGCAGAAGTGGAAAAGCAGTGTTCACTTTAACACAGATCTCACTGTGATACATTCCCTTCCGAGATGTTTGGCAAATGCCTACAATGAATGGTGTCTTATGGTTTAAATTGTGCTTTGTCTTTCTGCAGAGAAAGCAGGCTCATAATGCAGGCTTAATAATCCCCATAACAATTCAATTTCCTGTGTTTTATCCACTCACACAGGCACTTTTCTTTTTCCCAAGGATGAAAGGGTCTGTAATCCTTTAAAAGTATTTATTTAAAAATATTCCCACTGCTACCTTCCTACTGGCTGTTAAGTTTAAGAAGAAAGACTTCTCTCAATATCATCCTCCAGTCAGACTCCAAAATGAAATGAAACCTTTTTTTTTAACATAATTGTTTTTCTTGAAGGTGCCCCAACTTATAATTGGTCCCAAGTTATTTCTTAATTTCCCCATATTTGTTCTTACTCTGCTTTATTATCATGAGGATAGGAAATATGAGTCAGTAACCCTAAGATCATCTATTTCACTCACTTATGGGGGGTTGAAACCCAAGGCTAACAAAAAGTGTCAAATATTTCAAATAAACTGAAAAAACCTCTACCATTTACCACCCACAGCTGTGTTCACATTTGCAGCAGCATCATAGCTGGTCTAAAACATATTTAAAGAATTAAGCATAGTACCCCCACAGAAAGGAATGTTTAGACTCCCAACAGTTATACCTGAAAAGGAATGTATTATGAAGCGTTCTTTTAAATGGAGCATTTAATGTCTGTAGATAAATTTTATGCATTCTTTGATGCGTAAATAAGAAATTTGTATTTGCCTTGAACTGCTGAAAATGTGACCAGTCCCCCTACTTTCTTGATTAAAAAATGTTACTGCTTTCTTTTAACTTTTAATTTTCCTGACTTTATCATCTTGTTTTCAGCTGAATCATAAGCAACCACTGTTAGAGAAAGTTCATGCTTTCAGTAATTCATGTTAGACAAAAAGCACTATTAGATGGACTTCTCTAGTACTCATCTATTCTCCAGACACTCTCAAATACGTATTTAAAGTCAGAGGTTGAGGGCATTTAGAGAAGTTTATATGTGTTTCTCTAGACCCACCTCAGAACAGTTAATAAGCCCCAGTCATCCAGAATAGCCTGGATGCAGCTTGACATTTCCCTGGAAATGGCAACTGAAGAAATCTTCCACCATCAAAAGCCAAAAATCTTTAGCCAAAAGTTAGTGGTGACTGCTGGGCCTTTACTTTATTCACTAACAGTTAGTCTATGGTTGAGGTGACTTGGCTGAGTGGAATCAGACTTTGAAGTCTTTAATTGCAGAGTAGAGCAAAACATCTGTGAGTTACACCCTTGATAACACCATTCAGCAGAAGTCAATACATAGAAGACAGGACGTCTACACTGGCAAAGAGGCGCAGTGACAGAGAAAAACATCTTGACAACCACTTTCCTTCTAGACTTAGGCACTCTCTGCAACACTACACCAGAAGCTCAAGTAAAAATGTGGGTAACAGCCTCAAACCTATCATTTGGTGTGGGAGCCTGGTTACTCTCTTCTTCTAAAAGATGGGGAAAGATCCTGGTAGTGTCACATTTTCTGTAATAGCCTAGTGGTGAGAGCATTTGTGCAGGAAGTGTGAGTCCTAGTCTAAGTGCTACACTATATATCCTGAAAATCTCCATAAATAACTTACTGCAATTCACTACATTCCCTGGAATTGTTAATGCATTTAGAAGAAAATTAATTTGCATTTTGGCAAATTGTGCCACCACAAATTCTGTTTTTCATGGGAAATAGGCAGTACATGCAGAGCATTGCTAAGCCACAGGCTACCACTCCTGAATGAGTGTTTTGAGTTGAAGTTTTACTGTACAGAGACTAGTGGAGTCAACCCCATCAGTGGCATGTTTTCACTTAAGCTTGGTGGAGTTGCCACGGGTGAGCTGTAGATAGGCAGGAGCTATTATCACGACCTAGTGCTGCAGTTAGATCACTCATAAAACTTGCATGTGACATATCCTACTTTGGGAAATTCAAGTGTGCACTATTGAGTGTCATTTAGGCACTACTAACCAAAGACATCTTAGGGTAAGTCAAGGAGTTATATTCTAGATGACTAGAATATAGATTACTTACTTACTGGTGGTAAGTACCTGTGATCCTTCTGTTTAATTAGGGAGCTAGGAGCTGTATATTGCTCATTCAGTTTAGATACCTGAGGCACACATGACTCCTAAATGTTTTTCCAGACTTAATTTTTAGGTGTCTGAAATCAACACCTTCCCCCTTAAATTGACAGAATTTTTTTTCCTTCACAACTTCAAAAAGTTTTATCTCACCTCTCATGTCTGATATGAAGAAATACAATTCTTGGGTTACCACATACCTTTCTAAAACCATTATATGAGCTCACCTGGGATAGCGGCACAGTAACATGGCAGAGGGAAACATTTTGACTCTGTTTCTGTTCCTTCTCATCAGGGTTTCATGCTCTGAGAAGGGCAATGTGTACCATTGGGTGGTTTTCAACTTTCTAATGAAAGGTTTTACTGTTCATATAAACAAAGTAATCCAAATTTTAAACAGCACTTTCAGTAATATTGTCCCAGAGTCATTCTACTGAATAGGTGGAGACACTGCACAGAGAGATTTGGCTCTGCTTTCCCTCTGAAGCTCTGTGTTTCATTTGTTCGGGAATTCAGTCAACTCAAGGCAAAAGTTCTTTGTGGGAGGTTTGCAGGGTATCCACTGCATGGTTATACATTTCTTTGTTATGGCATTGACTGATTTGTATCATGTTCTTGTGGTGCTCAGCAAGCCTGGGAGCTGAGCCAAGTCTCTTGTTACACGTTTGACTACAGAAATGAGTACATTTGGGAAGACAAGAGTGTTGTTAAACTGAATTAAGTTATGTCTTCATTTTTCTGCTTCAGAGCAGTATGACATAGAATGAATTAAGCCAGGCTTGGGGCCTTTCCATGAATGCAGTGAATTAAACATGAACCTGGTAGGGACTGGGCAGTGATTTCTACCAGATTTCAAAGAAATTCATTAATCTTACAGTAGCCATAATTTCCTCTTAGTCCGTCTGTCAGGAAAAAAAAAAAAAAAAAACAAAAAACAAAACACCCACCTAAAAAATCCCAAAAAACTCAACCCAAAATTTCTTTAGTTTGACTGCCTCTTGATCTTTAACACAGTTTTATACATTTATGCTTAGCTTGGCTCAGAATCACCTATAAGGCTTATGTAAAAAGATGACTTCTACAAGTATTACTCCTTCAAATACAATCTGATATAAAGGTCAAGCTAACTTCTTTCTTGTGACTCATCAAGAAAGAAAATGTTTCTTCAATCCCAATTCTGGCCTTAAATTCATAGCCTCACATTCACCTGTGGAAATAACTAAATGCAGAATTTGATCTACAAAGAAATCACTTAGGAAAGTGTATTGTCTTCCACAGGGTTCTTCTGCAGAGATTATGTGGGGTTAAGACCTCCTCAACATATGTCTTGCTTGATATTTTCTCATATTTTTTCTCTGAAAGAGAATAGAAATACTTTTTTTCCAAGGTATCCAGAGAATTCCGTCACACATAATTTTTTCTAAACCTCTCCACAGTCTAGTTACAGGCTAGAATTGGGCATTTGTTGTAATACGACTTGGAACTGCTACATTGACCAATTTTCTAAATGTTTGGATATGTTGCTTCAATTCAGATTCATTTCTGAGTATCTGGAAGATGAAAAATCTGAGTCAGAGTAGTCCAAAATAAGAATTTAAGAATTATTTTCTACAACTTTTTTCTTCAAAACTGAGAAAGAAGTATGTTTGAGTTTCTTTTTTTACAAGCTAAAAACTCACAAAGTATGTAAGAAACTTTGAAAACAATACATAATGAATACAAGCTCATAAAATATTAAACAAGTAGAGAATTTATTGAACTAGCTGGTAAAAGTGTCAGAACAAAAAATGAGTAGAAGTAGCAACCTTCTACTGGGAAAGTGATGTAAATTGGGGCAGGTTATGCTGGCAAGTGTGAAAATAAGGCAAATTGTTTGGAACAAGAAAAATGGTTGAACAGTGAGAATATAATTTATGATGAATAGCTAATGCAAAAGAAAAATAAAGAAAAACATTTGGTCATGAGCCTGGAGGAAAGATAATCCACCCATAAACTTTTCTAATTTCTCTGTCATCTATGTTAGTCTAATAAAACATTTTATGTTTCCCTATAAGTGCTTCTTTTTACTTTTTTTTTTTTTTTTTTAGGAAAAAAAAAAGAAGAGTATATTTGTAGTAAAGGCTTTGCACAAATGAAGATTTTAAGACATCTCATAAACACAACAAAATGCTGTACTTGCCTGAAACTTGGAGGGGGTTCTTCCAAGCAGGATATCACAGAACATTTGTTCCCAATCTCACAAGCTTCCTCCTCAGTTCTGTGGTCTGTATTCCTTTAAAAGAAGCAGTTGCTGCAATGGTTGAGACCCCACAACTCAAGATCTAAGGCTTCATCTGTTGCGACTGAAATTGGAACCAAAAGCTTGAACTGCCATCACAAGTGAAGGAGGAACCAGCTGTCAGATGAGGGACTCACAGAGCAGCCAAAGTCACACGTCAGGAGCCACCTTACCTTTGAACCTGGGAGCCAACAGCACAGCTGGATGCAGAGAAACAGACCACCACAGTGAGACAGGCAAAGGCAGGCACTGCTGTGTCCAGGCCTGCATACCAAACAAAGTCTCCTAGCAAGTCGGAAGGTAAAAGAAAGGCAGTCACTCAGACTCGTTGTGAAGAGTATTGCAGAGGTTTTGGACTGTTGGGGGTTGAATGTCTACAGGGACATGTGGAAACATCATCATGCATTTTTCCCTTTCCAAGCATTGCTTTGATCTTGCTTATTTCAGCTTGAGCCAGTGGGTTGTCATCTGAAAGGTTATTTCCTGACCTTTGCTGATGCATTGCACATAATGACAGCTGCATGAACAAAGAACAAGATAAAGAGTTGGGTGTTATTTTTCTATTGTTGGTAGCTAAGATGATTGTGTTTCTCTTTTCCCTTCTTCCAGAAGTCTCATGGATTTTGAAAAAGAAGTTAAAAAAACCCACCAACATTAGCCCTGATCTCTGCAAGTTGTTCACAGAAAGAGAAGTTGCACTTTGCTACTTGGGCAAAATCTAGTAGACCATGCCTATGCATTCCTGCTATATGACAAAAATGCTGGTGCAGGTACTAGTGTGCTTTGCTGTGTCAAGGCTACAGAACAGTCCAGTAGTTTGATCACAAGTATTTAATGCTTGCTTTAGGCTTGGAGGAAGTTTTCAAGTAGCCTCAGCACTTGCAAATCCAGCTCACACACTTCTGCTGAGGTTTTCTTTCAGGCTTCGCAATAGCAGGAAGTCCAAAAGGAATTCATGTTAATATGACACTCTCCAAAATGCCAGATTGAAAAGGTTTACTGTGTTTTGGTTGCAAATAGACTAACCATTTGAAAAAGAAAAAAAGTTGTTTGGTTTTTGTTGTTTTTTTTTTTCTTTTTTTAAGTATTATTTTTAAAAGACCAAACCCCTAAAGATTAATATTTCAGAAATTAAAATTAATGTTATGGAGTCTAGCTTCAGCAGCAACAAAACATCCTGGGACCAATCCCAAATGTCACTATAAAAAATATATATATATAAAACAATTTTATAGAGACATGAAATGTGAAATGAATTTGGATTTGAATATTGTTACAAGGAGCCAAATAGTCAACTCAAAAGGCTATTTTTTTGCAATGGAGACACCAACAATGTTACCAATGGCAGTTCTGCTTCAAAGTTCTAATGAAAACCTTAAATGCTTGTAAAATGTTAATAACTACTAAGACCATTTGTTCTTGACTGGAAAAAATAATTTCATTTTCATGTTTTCTCCTCAGATCATTTAGATTGGGCTATACTTGAAGTCCTGACCACAGTAAGAACCCCAGACATATAAAAGAGCCTAAGCAGTTATGCTACCTGCCAAAGACAACTGTTAGTTTAAGAAGTAGTATGGTGAAAGCACATCACACCACTTGCAGGGGTCAGACAAATCCACACAATTTAAAGAAAGAGAGAAACCAAGCATAACTTAACTAAAATTTTGAAGACCTGGCATGAGTCTCCTATCTTTCTACTCCCCAGTTGAAAAGATAGCTAATATTGCTCCTTCCACTCTCAGTCCTACTAAAAATAGGATTGAACCAAAATCAAACTGGTGTTTTCCTTCTAGGTGGGCAAATGATAGACCAGTATAGAGCTAGCAGGACCTGAAGAGCCACTTTACACACTGTCAGTTCTACTTCAGGTTCAGGTAAAAATTGCTCTGAGGATACAAAGCAACTACTCCTCTGGCACACAAGTGAAAGGGGAGTATGATTAAACACCACAGTAATCAGAACATCTATCTGTACCCTAAGAATTTTATTCTTCGTCATTCAAGTAATGTATCACTGTCTTTGGCAAAGTTGCTACCTGAGGAAGGATTTCAAATCAAAAGAGGACCTCTTTCTGTGTCTGAAGATAACATGAATGAGTCTGACACATGCATCACAGGTAAACCTGTTGCTGTGACTATATATATTCTCTTATCTCTCAGTGTAAAACTCCTTTAATATCTGGCACTGCCTTAACATCTGTTTTTCAACTGCTTGAAAAACAACTGAACTGGCTCGTTTTGAAGTCACATTGTGAAAAGTATTTTCTAGGGAGCACCTTTCTGCTGATGAGAAGAAGCTCTTAGAAGAGTTTTTTCCTACCATGCTGTGCATTTTCATGTTCAGGGTCTTTTGCTCTCAGACACTGGAAATCAGAGAGCCAGTAAACTGAGACCATCCAGCCAGCCCATGAAGTGATACAGGGGGAAAGAACAGGATCTCACACAGTTTGCAACTTCAGTGCCCAGAATTACGAGGGCAGTACAGAGCTAATCAGAGAAACAGAAGAACAAAAACTGAGAAAGATTCTCTTTGAGCAAGAGAAAAGAGGTGGGACATTACCAGAGACGCCTAACTGTTTATTCAGAGAGAGAGGGCATGAAGAACTGCTATTAGCCTTGAAGTTTATTGTTGCATAAAGATGAGAGGAAAATAAGGTTAGCTAAATAGAAATGCCATGTTCCTGGTTATCCTAGTCCTTTCTGGAGGAAAGATCCTCGTTAACATTTAAAATAAATAAATAAATAACTGTAATCTGAGAATTTGTAAAAAGTGTGTGCTGAGAAGGTGAGCAAGACTTAGGAAACGTGAAACATTCTCATGTTTTAGCTACTATCTCTTCAATTTGAACAGTGGTTCTTTCCACATGATCTAGTTTTTCTATATTGGCTCCAATTTGCCATCACTTCCCTTTCATGTGGATTTATAGGAGTTCATTACTTCAGTTAAACATTTTGTGTGCTGGATTTCTTTTGTCATCAAAGAATTCATGCTAGTCATTCTCACACCCTTTTGTAAGAAGAATTTACATATTTTCCCTGTCAAAACTAACTACATGACAGAGCTGAGGTTGCTCAGGCTGGAGAAGATAAGATCCAGAAGTACCTTAGAACAGCCTTCCAGTACCTGAAGGAGGCTACAAGGAAGCTGGAGAGGGACTTTTTCCCCCTTGTCCTAGTGACAGAAAAAGGGGGAATGGGTTTAAACAGACAGAGGGCAGGTTTAGATTAGGTGAAGAAGTTATTTACTGTGAAGGTGGTGAGACCCTGGAAGAGGTTGCCCAGAGGAGCTGTGGATGCCCCATCCCTGGAAATATTCAAGACCAGGTTGGCTGGGGTTCTGAGCAACCTGGTCCTGTGGAAGGTATCCCCAGCCTGTAGCAGAGGCATTGGAACAAGAGGATCTCTTTCAGCCCAAACGATTGTAGGATTCTATAATACATCACAATGATATGCTACAGTTTTGGGCTTCACCCTAAACTCTGGGCTAAAACAAGAGATTTTCCCCAGCAAGTCTCTCCCTTTCTATTTCTGTGGCTCCTGAAGATATGGTTGTCCTATATGGGACACATGCATGAGATAGAGTTGCTATTAATTTCAGGATTTGTCAAATGCTATCTGTGTGACACTGGATTATTGTATTAATTATTACGCTGTAACTTTTGCTAAATACCCTTATTTCCTAACGTTTACTCATAAAAGTACCCCTTGAGAAAATGTGTGCAGCTTTTCTCATATGCACTCTCTCTTAAGGTATTTAAAGAATTGAGGTCTTTTCTAAAAAATTTAGCAGGCAAAGTTCTGGGGCCTTGTGTATTTTTAAAGTAAAAATGCTTTGTTGGTCTTGTAGCTCAAGACTTGGGGTCTTACACCATCTTCCTTCTAAAGTCCTAGATGAAGAACAAGATACTGCTTACAAATTAAACAAAAAGCATAATCAAGTTGCCACTGAGAAAGCATTGCAATATAGTAAAAACTAGATGCAGAAGACAGAGTCTAAAGGACAAGGGTGGGAATGATTTTAGATGGAACCTGAGTTTTTATTAAGGCCTAGTTTCGTTACTTCAAAACACATCACAACTGGATGATCCACTCAAGAACATGGAATATAAATTGAGATTTGTATTTGGAATTTTGTGACCTTTCTGGGGAAATGATCTCCATAATGTTACAAATATCTCAAACCAAGCAATTGAATTCCCATTATTAAGCTGACATTGGTGTGTTCCACCGGTTTGTACTTAATAATGCCCAGCTGCAGAAGTCAAGTAGAAAGGTGAGCAATAAACGAAGCTGTGTCTGTTCAGTCTTCATCACAGTTTGGGCTTATTTTTTTCAGGCTTTATACACTAACTTGCCAATGGAGGTGGTGGAATTGCTGCTTCCAGTTTGTTGATATCTGTACTTCTGTTTTCTTTTTGTATAGATCTGTTGCCTTTGACAGCCCTGTGCTTGAATGAAACCAGAACACAGTGTGAAACATGGATAAACTCTCTATTTCTGAACTGTTCGAGGTCATCAAGCAAAACCAAAAAATGTCTCACAAAATTTCCATCTGGAAGCATGAATTGGCTGAGCTGGATCCACAAACTCTGTCCAGCCTTCCCTTAAGTCTCGCCAGGATATTAACTTTGAAATAAAGCCTAGATTTTCTGAGTTCTGTTTTGAAGATTTCTGCCCTATTCAGAATGTCTGTCTTGCCATTATTTTAAGAAAGAGGTAGAAGCCAAAGAGTGGAATTTGGAAACACATCAGCTCAATTATATTGTTGTCTAAAAGAGAGTCATCCTGGCACAGAAAACTAATTTATGGTTATAATTACATGCATGGGACAGACATAATACATTTGCTTGATTCATTGACTAGCTGTAGCCACTAGACGTATATACATCCCACACAAATTCTGATATTGGTGATACTCTTTAAACCCCATTTCTGCACCCTGCCTGAATACAATAAAAAAGAATGAGATTTGAAGGGCCATGAGGAATGTTTCAGGGAGCTCTCTTTGTAATGTAAGTGTCTAAAAACACATCCCAAGTTTCTATGTACAGGGTCACACTCCTGTCATATAAAAAATTTATAACTAGGTTGCAAACCACTAGAAATTAGGGAATTGTTTCAGATCCAATATCAACAGTGCTCAGCCCTTGCCAACAATACTATCATACAACAGGAATCACCAAATGTCTTGATCCACTCTCTACCTAATTGACTAGGAAACTTTCTGTGGGTTTGAGGGGGAGCTGGTTGGGAAATGGAAGAGATGTCCAACGCTGATTTAGATATTAACAGGGCTAGGTAAATTTTCAAACTTCAAGTCTTAAGACTTCATTGTTTTGTAGAGAAGACATACTTATTGACTAAACAGCTTCATTTCTTTTAAATTCCTAGTAGCATCAAAACACTTGTTGGATGAGGATAAAAAACATGCACAGACACAGACAAGAAAACATGTCACAACATTTAGGCTAAAATTTTCATGTGCATATACTAGCCAGTTCTTTGAAAATACTAATTTTTAGAAATATTATTTTTTGGTTGGTATTCCACTGCTCATTGGGAAATGAGGTCTTAAATGACTCAAATTTTGCACTATGATTCATCACTTTGAAACATTGATCATGTCTGGATTGTTGAAAACCATGGTGTTTAAAAAAAATTTGCCTGAGAATTTCAAACTGGGTGTTCTGTCCACATATTGATGGATACATTTTTTTATACTCAGTGCTAAAACAATATTTAATCAACCCCTTCACTCAACCAAGCTCATCTCAATAGCAGTGAAGTCACTTACTCCTATCTCTTGTTCATTTCAAGGATTTTATGTATCAGCTGTATTCAGATTAAAACATCAAGTGGAAAAAGATTTGACATTATCTAGTGAGAAACAAAAGAAATGAGATGTAGGCTAGAAACATGACAAGAAAGTGCTTGTAAAAGTATTAATGACTGGTGAGCAGGGATGAGTAACAGGGACTACATACTTAAGTGATTGTCAAGAATCTGTCATGAGGTGCCATCACCTTCCTAGTAGCTGCTGTTAGTAAGCCTTGGCTCCAGAGCAGCAGCAAGCCCTGGATGAAGAGGCTGAACTGTTTTGCTGCTTTGTTTCCAGATGCTTCTACAGCCAGACTTTCTCTGTAAGCAGTCAAATACTTATACAACCTGCTGGAAAAAAAGAGAAGAGCCAAAGCTCTTCTACACGGACCACAAGAAAGTAGGCCATCATTGGTTTATCCACTAACAACAGCATGGGAAGCTCTGAGAAAGTGTAAACGAGTGGTCCATATAGGGAATCCAAAACAGTGCAGTTCCATGATAGCTCTGTGTTTGAAAAGCAAGCATGTGTGGGTCCCTGCTAATGGAAGAGTGCAACCCCCATTAGTCCCTCTAAAAAACACATGCTGACAGTTTTGTACAGTACAACATAATTAAGTGCATCCACATGATAATGTAGTGTATCTCCTAGCATGTAAACTATATGGGATGAGAGCAAAACAAGTCTGCATTGCTAAACCCTCAGAGCATCTTCTGTATGAGCAGAAATCATTGAACCAAGAGATTGTTCAGAATTTGCCCAAGTCATACCGCCTACACAGTGAAGGTTACAGCAAACAGTGCCTTTCAGACCTTCATGTTCACATAATCACAGAATATGCTGAGCTGGAAGGGACCCACAAGGACCAGAGAGTCCAACCTTTAGCCCTGCACAGGGCCATCCCCAAGAGTCACATCATGTGCCTGGGAGTGTGTTATAGACAACAGACATAGCCTGCATGGTAGGAACATGAAGTTTTATCTTCCATCTGTCCAGTTTAGTAGCTATTTTAATATTTCTCCTCTCAGCAGCATAGCTCAGCTGAACAATGGTCTAGAGGGACTATTTGAGCCTGACCTGAATACATACACCTGCAAGACTTTTCCTGTATTCTAGGCCCATGCTTCTTCTATGAGGCTGCCTTATTCATTCACCCCTTGGAAGTCCCTTGGAAGAGTGTGCTAATATGTTCATACATTTTTACTCCATTAGTTTATTACTCCTTTGCTTTCAGATTACAAAGTCTTTCCAAATTCCAAAAGTTCAAAGTAAATACTGTTTATGAGCTCTTAGACTATGGCACCTATTTTTAGTTCTAAAAGTGGAGCAGCTTTTTTAAGCTGGCCATCCATATTCTTCCTTCAGGGAGGAGCAAGGGCATCCGAAAGACAACTCAATCCAGCCACAAGTGGATGCCTAAAATAAGTGGGATGAATCACCATCCAGAAACTTCTGTTGTTCTGATAGTAGGGGAAACTTGGAAAACTGGTTCAGACCACAAGCCTAATTCTGTCTGAAGTTAGCTGAGATGCATATAAACACTTTACCATGTTTTAAACTGTCCATTATGATTATCTTGGAATTTTGGAAAAAGTCTCACAGGCAAATTAAAAAAGCCTCTGGATGAGGTGGACAACTGCGCCTCAATTGTATTTACAACAGAAATCACCTTTTCTGTTAGTAATTATTCAAGAGACAAACAGCAAACAGACCAGGTCAAAAGGAAGTAGAACATGGCAGGTTACAGATTTTCTACTACTGCATATTGTAAATGCTAACAGTTTACATAAGCCCAATGGAAGACTGAAAAAGTTTGAGCCAGAGAAATCCATGAAAGTTACGTGTATACCACACACTGCCAAGAAACCATATGTTGTGACAGGTTGTCACAACTAGGAAAGCTCTAAGAATGCTTTGTTGAATTACTATACCTTGTCCTACATATCTGCTTTCAGCCACTGTTGAAGTGGGAGTGTAAGAGTCGGATGACATTGGTCTGATTGAATGTGCTGCTCACACAGCAGAATCTCATGCATCTACCAGTTTTTGATTCACATATTTACTGGCTAGGAATTATCATATTTGAAGAGTCATCTAAACTAAAATTTAAAAAAAATTCCCAGTTAGCATCAACTATCAATAGAGTTTCATCTCTGGTAACGATTTAGACTGAAGCTCTTCCTGAGGCTATTCCCATGATACTGGCAATGATAATTAGCTATTTTATTGACTGTACATATTATTTTGGGGTTCTATATACTTCTGCTTATGCTTAAAAGATCATAAAATAAGCTCAGGTGAGCATTTCTTTATTCTCAGTCTTTTTTTAACATCCATCCTTTTACTTTTTAATGAACTGCTCTAAGTTCAGATGCACTATGCAGCCTCATTCTACTATTTTTGTTGTCCAACCTACTAAAAAGCCACATGAAACAAGGAAAAACTTATAGCTTTTATGTGGTCACCACCACCCTGAGCCAAACCAACTTTTTGGTATCTTTGGACTCTAAGGATCTGGGTTTTAGCTTTACATCCTGTAAAGGAGAGAGGTAGTATCACAGGGCACAGACAGGAAAAATAGGAGCAAAACAAATCTTTAAACATAAAAATTCTGAATCAGAATTTTCAGACTGTAATGACCCTGTTACGTGATTGTTTGGGTTAGTTTTCAGTAGCAGTTGTGGGATGTTGCAACAATTCTGAGCTGTATTTCTGGGGCTTGTGGGATGCTTCACTTTCCCCCTTTGGACTGAGAGTTCATCACAAATATGCTCACAAAGACTTTAAGTAGCTGTGAATATCAGGAGTTCCCATCAGTTTGTACTAGGAAGATACCCTGCCCGTCACTTCACACCGTGATTCTGCAACACCACAGTACCATGCCTGTTATATCACTGATATCAAGTTCTCCCAAGTAACTTGATACACCTTCAAATATCACCAGAAACGTCAGAAATAAAGAGGGGCAAAAAAATGGTAATAGATCATGTCTGGATCTGATTTTTGTGAAGAGGAATATGCCTGAACAGGCCAGGAAATGTTGATTTTTTTTAAAGTGTTTACTCACTTCTGTAATACAGAATCAAGGGCACATCTGAAAAAATTGAAAGGCCAGGCATTTAAAACTATTGAAAGTAAGAAATACATAAATATAAGCATTTTTTGAACAATAACCACTTACGTATTATCAACCTGTTACAGGAAAAACTAAAGGAGAAGGCTATTATAGGACCCACAGAAAGGTTAAGCATTCTGTGTAGTGTACAAACACCCTGTCTTGCATAAAAAATGATTAAATATTGGGATCTACTTCTTCAGTGAATCACTAAGAAATAGGTTTAGGAAGCAATTTCTCTTTGTGCACATTTTACTGTAATTTTCTCTTTCATGGTTTTCTTGTAGATTCTCCCCAGGATACTGCTCATGGACACCACTCAGGTAAGATCCTGGATTACACGAATTTTTATGTGTTCTAATAAGACTGTGCAAAAATCCTTAACAAATTGTTCAGGTTCTTATCAACTATGAATTCCATTAAACACCAGAAAGACTGTAAAAAATGTCATGGCAGTCTTCCAAAGATACCTGAATTTAATTTAAAATAAATAAATAAATAAAATCCTACTAAAGTAAATAGAAGAACCTATGTGAAAAATTACCAGAGAGATTTTTCACTTGCTTTTGTGTATCATTCCTACCTGTATTAGAAATTATCTAAATAGACTTTTCATAGTGTGTTTAATTGGGTCTTTAAGAAATATTTCTATGCAAGGAAAGCTCTTACATTTAACTAACCAGTAAGACAAGAGAGAATTTTACAATTCTATTTATTATTAAACTAGAATAGTTCTAAACCAAGGATAGGGAGAAGTGCATCCAAGGGAACATGAGGTAAACTAAGTACAAGAAGCAGTACATTCTAAACAACATGGAGCTGAATGGTGGCTAATCCACCTTCTTTAAGGAGATCAAGAGACTTGAGATTGTGTTCTACATCATATTTTTTAAAAAATACAATTTTGGAAGATGTGGATTACCCAGGAGAATAGAATATAGACTACTTAAAAAAGAGTAATAAAAAAGCTTACAGGCCTAATTTTCTTAAGAAGAGAAAAGACGAAGAAGGACATGATTATAGGCCTCCGATATATAGGAGACTGTAAATAGAATCATAGTGTCATAGAACTACAGAATGATTTGGGTTGGAAGGGACCTTACATATCATCTTGCTCCAACCCCTTGGCATGGACAGGGACACCTTTCACCCAACAAATTGTGCAGAGACCCATCCAACCTGACCTTGGATGCTGCCAGGGTTAGGGCACCCACACTTCTCTGGACAACCTGTGCCAGGGCCTCACCACCTTCACAGTAAAAAATTTCTTCCTAATATCTAATCTAAATCTACCCCTTTTTCAAATAAAATTATGCCTCATTGTTCCCTATAGCCCTCCATTTTTATCATTTTGTGGTACTCTCTTAGACAGATGAATCTCAAGGGAAGATTCCTTGTGCTTAGTGGGAAATCCCAATAGGGTATGCCAAAAAGCACAACAGTGAATTTAAGACATGGAAAGATCAAGTACTTGTAGATACACTGGAAAAATTGTAGCATACCACACAAGCAGCTTTTGTAATTCCCAAACCTGGTATGTATTTTTCATTCAAAACTAACATGACACAGATGCCAAAACCTACATTGTTTTCTGTGCTGATTTATATTGTGGTTAAAATAGAGAAAGTGCCTACATTTTCATACAAAATATTGAATTCATGTACAAAACCTCGTTTTTTTGTCTTTTGAGTTAGCAAAAAGCGAGGTCTTTTAAGACATTTTAAGATTGTAATCCAGCCACCTTTAAGTCTGGCAGTAAGGGGCATTCAGCTGTCTTAGTTGAGAGAACTGAAAATACCTAAAAAATGAAGGATGAAGATTCCGTGGCAGAAGCTGGGGCATTATCATAGGCCAACTTTGAAGTCCAGGACTGGCTTTCTGTTTCCTTTCAAAATACTAACATTTAAATAATTTTAAAATTAAAATTTAGTTTAACCATCAGTTTTTAGTTGATTTAACTCTCAATCCTGGCACTTTTTCTAATATGTATCTGCTTAAATTGCATTAAAATCAAATCACTCTGAACTTCTTTAAAAAAAGTATTCTGAATCTTACTGAGTTAAGCAAGAAGCTCTTCTATTTCATGACAGTGTGTAAGGAAGGACAGATGAGAAGAAAATGCTTCATCTCATTCACCTTTAATTCAGATTCTTTTAATAGTAACAGGGAAGATCGGGTTCCCTTGGACCATTACAGAAATAATAGTGAACTAAATTCTTTCCTTTTAGAATTAGTTATTAAGATAATGTTTTTTCAAGAAAGTCACAATGCTGTCAAGTACCACATTAAAACAAGACAAGCAACTCTTCTGAGAAGTAAGCTGTTCATTTGTTCTTTGAAAGCTCCTGCTCTATCAGTTCTACAGAGTTTAATTCCTTGATCATGAACTTCAGGTAAGATTTGAACTGCTAGCAACTTTACAAACCACTGCAGAAAATTATATACACAGAGGTGATATAATAAATGACACTGCAGACAGTAAAAGGGGTGGAGTCTGGCAATAGTTTCACATAGAAGGAACAAATATAATTACAAAATGTCATACAGGCAGATAAGAAATGGTCAGACAGAAGTGTGAAAGGTGTATACAACAGTTATACATCAAGTTGAAATCTGTTGCAAAATCTAAGAATGGACTCTCAGTTGAGAGAGTTCTACAGTGCTCACCTAGTCCAACTGCCTGAACCACTTCAGGGCTGATAAAAGTTAAAGCCAGTAATTCAGAGCATTGTCCAAATGCCTTTGAACACTGACAGACTGGGAGCATCGACCACCCCTCTAGGAATCCTCTTCTGTTTTCAGTGAAACTGCTTTGTTTGCCAGTATCTGTATCTGTTTGTCAGTGCCAGCAGGTTGCCATGACTTCAGTTCTCCTTGATGCATTTCATCAACTTCCCAATTAAGTCATTATACATATATACCATTAATAAACAGTCTATAAATAAATTAGTTCATGCAGGATGTGTAACTAAGAAGAAGAATTTTAAAAAACAGCCAGGCTACCTGTTTTGATATTTGACTGAAATCTTCAAACCTCACACATCATTAAATGTCCCTTCTCTGGTCACATTGTAGCATTGAGTACCTTGAAATTTGGCAAACCTGAAGGGACCCTCGGAAATAAAGTGGTTCTGGGGCTTTGTAGGGCACATTCAACTCTCTGAGATTTCTGCTTCAGTGTACAGCCAAGTCAGGGGCAACTTATGTCCTGGGTTTGCTCTAAAATATCTGTTTTAGAGTATTTGTAATAGCATGCCCCTTTTCTGTATAGACTTAAAGACAATAGAATGAAGAGGAGGCCATACCTTGTAATACCATGATTTCTAAATGTGACTGTATGATAAAGGAGTTTAATTTGGAAAGAGAAAAAAAACCAACCAAACAAAAACAACAACAAAAACCAAACCAAAACAAAAAAAAACACCCAACAACAAAAAAACCAAACCAAAACAAACAAAAAACAGTATTATCTCCAGACATGAAGCAAATTAATTAATTACTTTGCAATATTTCTCCAGGGCTACCCAGAATTCAGTCAGCTCTCTGTTCTGCTGATATGGCAAGGGCACTCAACTCTCTTCAAAGTCAACAGCCAAAGAAGGCACTAAGGGCTTGATCTTGCAAAAGCTAAGTTATAAAATTATGCATGTTTTTGGAATCCCAGGAATGTGCAAAGATTTAGAATTTATTCTTCTAGGATTACATATTTTAACCCAATTAAATCTGACTGTGCCAGATGCAGTAGCTGAAATTATAGATTTGGAACCGTTATTTGCAGAATGTTCCAAAGTAGATGTAAATCAAGCACCATGATTATTTTTAAATGAACCAAGCAGAAATTTGGGTTTTTTAACAAAAGTTTTTCAATACCACAAATTCTTGTATGTTTGCATGTGTGTTAGCTAGGGTCTGGATTACATCTACTTTGCAAAATAAGGCACCCAGGAAGGACCAAAACGTGTGAAGAGATTGGGAGGGATCAAATGCTGTTTCCCAATTACAGGATAAATGAAGAAGGCAGTATAAATTGTACAACATGTGCAGATGTGCAGTTGAAGTTCATCCAGACCATCAAAAGTCTCTGGAGACTTGAGACTGAAAACATGTTTTGAACAGCTCTACTTCTGCAAGACCTACTGTACTTCTCTAGGCTCAGTACTGGTACCTAACCTGAGCAGATGAATTCACTAATGCCATGTAAGTCAGAAGGCAAGAGTGCATATGTTACAATTATTTTGATATCTACTGTTGTTGACAAAACTAGGTCATACTGTCACTTTAGCCAACTACTCTCCTGACAGAACTTCTACAGTAAATTCATTCACAGCCTTCAGCAACGATATGTGTGGAAAACACATGTCTTTATCTATATAATCTCCAGCTTCATAATAGCAGAGAACATGTTAAAAAATGCTGACAGACATTTTAAATGTACTGCAAATTTGTTTCCTATCAGCTCAAGTGGTATTTTCATTGCAGTTTTGGGTAGGAGATGGCTCACTGAGAAGAAAAGTCATGAGCAAATGCCTCAGTCATCTTTGTGAAGTTTGTATTCTCCTCTGAGCAGTAAAATACAAAATTCCAGTGACAAGGGAATTAGTAAGGTATTAAAGCTGTCTCTGTCAATGTTCCAATCCTTCTGTGTCATTATGGGAGAAACAGTAAGAGAGGATCATCAGACTCTGAACAACCTGCTCACTGAACTGATAGCTTGGACATGGATGGATAGGAGATCACAACTTCCAAAGGTCCCCCAAGGAAACCAAGGGTGTGTGGTTTTAATTTCCAGATAATAATCCTATGAAATAGACTTTATGGCTGATAGAACTTGTTCTCAGACAGATATGTCCATTGCTATGTATCTGTGTTTGTCACAAATCTAAAACACTGAAGGCACTGTATCTCTCCATGCCTTCACTGTGGACTTCTTTCTGTATGTGCCTCTAATAATAATAAATGAAATTCAAAAAAAAAAAACAAACAACCAAACAAAGCAACTAAGCAACCAATGAAAAAACCCTAACCAAACCAACTAAAAGAGACAAAACAAACAGAAACAAAACCAACAGAAATAAAACAATTGAAAACGAATAAAACAAACTACAAAAAAAAATAAAACAGAAAAAGAAAAAAAACCCCCAAGAATCAAACAGGAAGGAACAAGTCAATTTCTCCCCTCTCTAAAGCCAGTATTATTACTGCAGTGATGCTGAAGATGGAAGATGGAGGTCTTAGGGGCATATGTATTATCAAATGTCTTGGGGGTTTTTTTCAGCTGGGGAGAAAACAAACAAAATAAAATACATAGCCTTTCCAGTCACCCTAAAGTTTGCACAAATGGGAATACTTTGAAGGGAAGACTTCCTTATGAATTTATATGGCTTTTAGCGAAAATACTCCTTTTTTTTCCAAACTGTCTGAGGTAGATCTTAGTGGGAAAGACAAATAATGATTTAGTTCATGTTATGAGCTTTTTCGTTAGTTCAAAGAGCAGAAATTGGACAGATCTTGTTTCTAAAACACTGCATCGAACTACTCCTTTAATCTGACCTCTAGGTCATCTATTTGTTCCAAAATGGAAAGAACCTGACAAAAATTAACAGATAAGGCTGTCCAAGAGAACTGTAGAAATTGAGAAGAGAGAGGGCAATGACTGACTCCTTTTGATGTAGCTACAACTTGCAAAAAATTATTTCGCTCAGTCACAGAATCCTTGAGGCTCAAAATCATCAGAGCTCCTCAGAGCTCACATCGTAGAAAATTCATCAAAAGCACTTACAGAGTCACAATTCCAGAAAATCCCTTGGGGTCACCTATCCAACACAGACAGGCAGAAGTTTTCTCAGGACCTAGCCAAAAGTAGAAATAGCAGGAAACAGCTGACTCTGATGACTCTACCTGCTAAGTCATGCCTCTTTCTGTAGAGACTCGCATGAACCAGAAGGTCCACAAAGTCTTCAAGCTTTTCATAAAATCCATGAATGCTTTGCAATCCCCATCCCCCCTGCAATCAGTAGGGTATCTTCAACTAGATCAGGTTGCTCAAAACCTCATCCAGCCTGGCCTTGAATGCTCCAAAGGAATGGGACATACACAGCTTCACTGGACAGCCTGTACCACAGCCTCATCACTCTCACTATAAAAAAAGTGTCAGGTCTATGTCCTTCCTATGTTGGAAACCCCAGAGGTGGATGCAGTGCTCCAGGTGGGATCTCACCAGAGCAGAGCAGAGGGGCAGAATTCCCTCCCTCCCCTGCTGCCCACCCTGCTCTGGATGCAGCCCAGGACACGTTTGGTGTCTGGGCTGTGAGTGCACATGGCCAGGTCATGTCCAGCCTCTCACCCACCAGCACCCCAAGTCCTTCTCAGCAGGGCTGCTCTTGATCTGTACATCCCTCAGCTTGTGCTGATACCAGGGTTGCCCTGACACGGATGCAGCACCTTGCACTTGGTCTTGTTGAACCTCATGAGATTCCCATGGGCCCACTTCTTGAGCTTGTCCAGGTCCCTCTGTATGGCATCCTGTCCTTCAGAATTCTCAGCCACCCCACTCAGCTTGGTGTTATCTGCAAACTTGATGGAGGTGCATCAATCCCACTGTCATTAATGAGTACTGGCCCCCATGGGTACTTCTGAGGGACACCACTCTCCCTCTCCACGTGGGCATTAACTGACCACTACTACCTGGATGCAACCATTCAACCAGTTCCTCCTCCACCAAGCAGTCCATACACCACACCTACATCTCCCCAGTTTAGAAGGAAAGATTTACAAGGAAGCTGTGTCTTGTTCCTACATGGAAGGTTTCGCATAATGTTTCAAATCCAGCTCAGCCCAAACTGAAAATACCACCTGTGGAACAGTGCTGAGCAGCCATATCCTCACAATAGATACCAACAAATACTCATTCTGGTACAGAGGCAGAGGGTTTTATTTATAGTGCTCTTGAGTTATGGCAGAACTGGCATTTAAGATGTAGCTGGACTCAAATGCTTGTTACCTCCTATATTGGTTTTGGCAAGGAATCAAAGATTGAAGGAAAGGGAAATAGACCTTGAACCTCATCTCTTGACCTTGTGGTTGGCAGCTAGGACCTTCATCATGTGGCAGCCTTCCACATTTGTGTTCTCACAGGGAAGAGAAAAGGGAGGTTTCTTGGTCTAGAACCAGTTTCACTCCCAGTTTGCTTTACTACAAGGAAGCTGATCTAGTGCATCTAATGCAGAAAATGACAAAAAATAAATAACTCTCTGGAATTACTGATAAATCTCTGAATTGATTGTGTTATCCACTTTTTTGTTTGTTTGGGTTTTTTTGGGTTTTTTTGCAGCTGGCTATTGAAAGAAATGAAATATCAACTTCACAATCTGGCTGTGAGAGTTGGCAACAATGAAGACATTCCAGCATAATAGAGACAAAAATGCATAAAGTACAATTCTTATTTAATTTACTGAGATTTTTGCTGTCAGTGGGATGGTAAGATTCAGCACTGAGTTCACTAGTATTTCAGGAGTAAGGCAGAAAACTGAGACAAAATGTCAATTTTTTTCATTGGGGCTTGAAATGTGCAAAGACATTGAACTTTATTCAGATGCCTGTGAGACTAGTTTTCTGATATTCAGTGGCATTCTGGATGACCACAAAAAATGTTCCTTTCATCCAGTAGTATGCATTCACACCATCCTCAGGAACGAGAGATTGTCACATTCATATCAGAAAATGGACTCACTCTGTGCCTAAAACTTAATTGGAATGTTTTGCAGGCACTGGGGATAAGCCAGTAAAGAAAATAATTTGGTCACTCATTCAATCATTCCTTTCTTAGATTTTTGTCAATACCAGCCTAGAAGGTGGGTGGTAATGTGTGGCTCTAAATCTCAGTAGCCAGTTATGTGCAAAGGTAAAGAAAACATGAAAAGAAGGCTGAAAAACACAGCAATTGACTATTGTATTGTATCACTGGATCATATTTTACCTAAATGCGCACAAAATACTTCAAATTCTGAAGTTTAAAAAAATATTCCAGGAATCCCTGTAGGTGGGGGGAATGGGGGGTGTCATAATAAGCTTAGGGAAGTGCCACTTTCTAATTTTGCAGCAATTTACCCACTGACTTTTGTCTCTGATTTCTTCCATGTTGCCTGGAATGCTCTTGACAGAAACACCTCTCTCTGAAAACTTTACCTGTGCTCTGAAAAATAAAAACACCCAGCTGCATGGTATGAGCTTATTTATATATATTACTACAGGAAGAAGAGAAGCTCTAAGCTTCTTATGCACTACTGCAGGAGACAGTTTTAAGCATCTCATGTACCCAGTTTTACTGACAGCTGACTATTGGTTAGTCTTATTTTCTCTTTTTCTTGTTCTTTGCTAATGGTAGCTTTGTTCTGTCCTGTGCCATGACTCTGTGCTGTTAAATTAATTTAAATTGGTCTGAACGTGATAAAGAGGAAATTGCTGTGATCCTAACAAATCCAGATTTTAAATATATTTGTTAAAGTGACCTGTGAGCTGAGTTTAACATTTGTCTTGACTTTTGGTGTCACTTCATTTTAAATATTTCACAGTACAAAACAATACTTTATAACAGCTTGTACGTTATCAGGGATTTTTTTACTATCAGACAGTAGCAACAACTGGAGAAAAATGACTCCTTGAGACAAGGGAATAATCGAGGCAATTTCACTCGAGAGACATTGAATCACAGAACACTCTGAGTTGAAAGGGACCCACAAAGATCATTGAGTCTAACTCTGAAGTAAAAGAGCCATACAGGTAATTAACCCACATGAACCCTCAGTGTTATTAGAACCATGTTCTAACCAACTGAGCTAAGAAAGACTAGGCATGTTTCATGTCAAAGCACAATAAAAAATTCACTATAAGTACCCTGTGCAATTCTTATCTCTCATGTCTGATCAGATGAACTGACGCCAGAATAACTTCAGTGAATTGCTAACAGGAGAATCCTAAGGGACAACTGGGAATAAAAAAGAGATTTTGTTTTGCTAAGTTTGAAAGAATAGGGTGTTGCTCTCTGCAAACACACAAATAGACATCAGTGATGGAGAAAAGGTATTTAAACAAAAAGACAGTTTTTGCAGTATTTATACTATGATATATCAAAAGAACCAGCTGGTAAGAACCAGTAGGGAATGACTGAATATAAATATTCTTCTTTTAAAAAGCTTTTGGGGAAGACTTTCAGAAGACTCAGGCAAAAAAAAAAAAAAAAAAAAAAAAAAAGTAGTTTCCAGGCAGAGTTTGATTACGTGTTTTTTCTGCCTTTCTCTTTCATAGCAAGGGAGCTAGATTTCATGGTTCCTTCCTGCAGTGTCTTCCCACACAACATGGATATGATTGACCCATTTAAAACCTTGGAATAGATTTAACATTTTCAGATAGGTTTGAATATGTATTTGATTTGATATTACAAGTTGGAACTTGAAAAAGATTTCTTTCTGTATTTTAATTCAAAGGATCTCTCTATTATTTTATGTGTCAGAAGAAATTCTTTCTTATGAATTTACAATAAGTATTCTCACCTTTCCACATACTTTAATGATATACAGGAAATTATATAATGGATTCCTGTCTTCATATAAAGCCAAATGAAAAGTACACGACTAGATCAGGAGACTGTTGACACAAGTCCAGCAACATAACAAATCTTCTCTAAAGGCCATTCACATCTGTCAAGGCAGAAACCACAACTGGTTCCTTGTAAGTTCACGTACAACACTTCAACTCAAATTTGATCTCTGTCCCACAGCAGTCTCTCCACTAAAATTCCAAGTGAAATGATCAATTAAAATCCTACATCTTGTTTCTAAAACATGCCTCACATCTGGCTGTCAGTGAAAACAGAGATCCTAGCAGAAACTTGTAGCTGTCTTTCTATTCTTTATTTTCACAAACACTGTGTTGCCAGTTCTCAGTAATACAATGATTTTAAAACAAAGTTCTCCCTGGAGAATGTATTTAAGCAATGATTAGTTCTCCCAAGACTGATAGACACAGGTATTACACAAATTACCTAATGCTGTTGTGTAATGGAAAGCTTGTGTCCCATTGTGACCTGAATAGCAACAATGGAATCAAGGTGAAAATGAAATCATGAAAATTGTTCAGCTGTAGTGCTTTCCTTCACTTGGTACAGTTTTCAAAAGCTTGATTACTTGGAAGAGTGTTGCAGAGTTAAAACTTTAGCAAAAAAAAAATACTATCAGATACTCAGACACATCTGTAGCACAAAATAAAAAACTTCACTTACTAATTCATGCTCCAAGACATCAACTTGTCATGAATCTGGGGCACCTGTTCCAGAAAGGATTCCCGTCTCATTTTCAAGGGTCAGGAATTCAGAATATCACAGTTAGTTGCCCTCACAGAGAAAATAAGACTGAATCACTGCATCTCACCATGCCTGCATTAATATTTATTTTGTGAAGACTTGCTTTGCTTTTGAAATTCATTTGTGAGTTGTGCATTCTGCAAAGAGCTGTAGAGCAGTAATTTCCTTCTTTGACATAACACCACTTTTCTTTTTTGTTTGTTTTACTATTAGGGACTGTAAGAAAAATAAATTAGAATAAATTAATTAAGGTAGTGTACTTCATTTGGGAAGACAAGGACAAGATGACAGGGTTTGTGGGTTTTGTACCTGCATGGACTTTATTACCCCCTTTTATTTGTGTCTTAAACCAGACTGAACTTTCCTTCACTTAACTTTGGTGAGTAACTGGCTATAATACAGTATCTCAGAGTCTTTGGCTGTTTCTGAAAAAATTCTTGGTGTTGGAGAAGACAAAATAGGGTTAATTAGTGTGGCCTCTGCATGACATGATGTGAATGACCAGTCAAATGGAGCCATGAGGAACGAGAGATTCACAACTACTGAAAAGCTAACTGAAAAGGACACTCAAACACCAGTCCACATGTGTATCTCAAAAGATAGTCCTGTGTAATATGATTTTCCTCCCAGCATTAAGCATCACAGAGTCATTGGGAAGAAAATGCCCATGTACAATGGTGAGAAAATAAAATGTTTAATATACAGACACCTGACCTCCAAGAAAAGAAAAAAAAAATTAAAAAATTGCTGGGAGGGCCAGCTAAGCATGTGCAAAAATATTCACAGGACAAGCTGTGAAGTTAGGCAGAGATATCCCTCCTGGCCAGTTCCAAAGACATTCCTCTTGGAAACTTTTATATTACCATTCTGGAATCTTACAGATCGAGTGACTACAGTGACTACACTTTAGCAGTGAAAACCAAGAAAACATGAATCTCATCCCCTTTCCCTGAAAGTCGGCCTTATGTTGTTTAGATAACTAGAATTTTTTTTTTTAATAGCTAAAAAGAAAAAGCTGTGACCTCTGTGGAATCTGTTAGTTCCCTGCAGCATAAAATATAGGCTTTCTTTTACCAAATGGAGGGCACTTATGCTGGGGGTGACAAGCCAAGCAGAATTAATTTGCAGAAATAGGATTCAAAAGAGAGCATCAGTCCAGAAGAAGAGTTCCAAATGGGAGCATTTGCAACTAGATGCTTTTGCACATGAGAAAATTTAACTTAGCTATCAGTAAATCCGCTACTAGTTCTCAGCCTTGCAGAGGAGTTAAAAAAAAAATCTTCCTCTCCAGACACTTTCCCTAGAGATCCAAGAAAAGCATGTGGGAAATGCACAGAAACACCAACATGCCTCATTAACACCATTCCCTGAAACCTCAGCTCTCATGTTAATGTAATGAATCCAAAGCACTTTGAGGGTTTTTATACAGATTACTAACATAGGAGTAATGTATAGGATAGGCAGCAATAAAAAAAAAGGTACCATAAATTCCCTGGTGCCTTATTTACTGCAGGTCCTGCCAGTACTGTTAAAACAATGGACAGATTGACCTAGAGAAATGGACACCATTAGCCACTGTTTTCTGAATTTACGTTCTCAGAAATAGAAACTAGTAGGTTTTGGTTTGTGATATTGGGCAGTACAAGGGAACTTCAGGTGGGTTGATCACACAGGTCACATTCACATCCCCAACAGACAGCCTGCTATGGCATGTACAAGAAGTGTAAGATACAAGACTTGCACTGGCAAAGACATAAAGATAAACCTTTTCCATATCTGTCCCCAAAGTGCACAAAAAATGAAGAAACATCACTGGTTTTACCTCTGACTAAGCTAAGCTGGTTCAATTGAGTGAAGTGAATGCTGCTCACACCAGCAAGGCTTTGAGCAGTGTATTTGGTCCTTTGGTCACCACAAATACCATACTGAGTGAAAATATGTGACCAAAAATCACTAACTGTGAAGAGTGAGGGAGAACAACTAACACAGTCACTGTTAAATAAAGATACAGGGTCTACTAACTTGAAAAAATTTGCAAGTGTAGACTCATAACAAGAGTGAGCAGTTGAAGTGATCCTGTGAAATATGGATATACAAGCAAATTTAACAAACCCTTCAGATCAATGTATTCACATACCAAATAAAACAGTCCCTTCCAGCATAGTCAGCTTATTTGATACAAACTGACCTATTGGGCATTTTTGTATTCACAAGAGGGAGGATAAAAGTGGAAGATTTATTTCATTTTAGATAACAGCAATACTACATAATTTAATTTTATTATTTCTGGATTAAAAGGATGCTTTTCAGTAATAAGCAAAAGTTACGCTTTGTCTTGGTGTCCATACTACTGTTTTACAACGACATCTACATAATGTAGTCTCTAGGAGCACTACAGGGCTTCACTTGGGAAAAATTATCAGTGAAAGAATATTCAGTGATGCTGGGAACAGTGGTTCAAAAGACAGAGATGGGTTACAGTGATAGCTATGGATTCAATTTCATGATTATGAATCCACACTAGATGATGGGACAAACTTATTCTGCAATATGATCCAAAGAAGAAAAATCTTGGCTTCAATTTAATTCTAGACAAAGCAAACTGCAGCAAAAAGGGTTTTCAATGAAAAGCTCCCTGCCTCCAGGTCCTCAGAAGCAGCACAAAATGCCTTCTGCTCCCATGGGAAGCTTGCAGAACACAACTAACAATACACCAAGGATTCTTGAAGACACTGTGAGGGTAAAGTGGTACTAGCCATTACTGGGCATTGTGAAAAATCATCCACTGGCATTTCACCAATGGACATAGAGACAGAAGGTAAAATTGTCCATGTTAGGACTCAAAATTACAGTACAGTTATGTCTGGGTTCCCCACTCAAAGTAATTTTAAAGGCCATCTACAAAGTAGAAACTTTATAAAAATAAATTCTATTTTATAAAAGATGAAAAAAAAGAAGCAGGATTTCTGTATATTATGTATGTAAGTCTAGTGAATTTTTCCTGGAAGACTATGGATGGCTGGAGAACAGGTGGGATTATCACCCCACTAGTGTATAAGCAAAACCTAAGTAATACAGAGCAGAAGTGGTTTATTATTTGAACTGTTTAATGCTTTGAATTATTTTTATTAACACCTATTTAACTCAAACACTGAGAGACACCTGGAAGAAATATTGAATCCACTTGCTTTTCAGTGGAGGACTGAGAAAGCTTATAAAACACCTGTGGGACTTTCAAAGGGCCTTTTAGGGAAAACAGGAGAGATCATATTTAATACAGCTAGCTGATACTTTTAAAAGGAAAAGAATCCATGACTACAACACCCTAAAGGCACATAAAAGACATCACAGCTTCTTTTTCCTTATTTTTCAGTACTCTGGCAGGAGTTTTTATAAAGCAGGAAGAACGCATGTCCTCTGATGTTTTCTCAAAGGTAAGGACAGAGCAGACTGCTACAGCACCACAGCTGCACACCAACAACTTCAGTACTTCATTTTGCCACAAAGAGATTTTTATTCTGTTTTATTCTGTCTGAAATGGAAGAGCTCTACCATAACTAACGGTAGCTGGAGGTTGTCAGTCTGTTACATTTCCCCTAATGGTTTCCAAACTGGCATGAATTTTTTGGTTGTAGTTTGGCAGTCTTTTCTGCCAGGCCAGAGTCAGGAGATGACTGACAGCAGATAGGAGAGAGGGGAGAAAAAGGTACTGAAAAGATAGTGTAACTGACAGTGAAAAGAGTTAAAACTAAATATAATTAAATTGTTCTTAGTTGTAAATAAATACAGTTAAAGGAGTTTAACTCACAGTTGGCATTGGAAGAAAAATCTTTTAGTAGGATAACATCAATCTAACTTGGGAAAAATAGATACAAGAGACAACAGTTTAAATAATACAGTGGAAATACTTAACAATACTCAAAGGCACTGGGCTAAAGGCTAAATCCAGAAAAAAAAAAAAAGGGGAAAAATACATAACTAAAATATCATTCAACACCTAGACAAATACCACATCACAAACACATTCTCACTTGAAGGCACCTTCAGATATGAGATTAAATTAAGTCACATATCTGGTTTAATATTCAGTCTCAACACAATAATAGGTGCAGGTTAGAAACTTAAATCTGAAATTTGTGTATATCTGGGGTAGAAGAATAGTTACAATGAAGTAAAAGGTATCATGTCTTTAAAGACATTATGATTAATGTGGTATCTTTTCCCTTTGGCTGTGAGTATCTGCTGGAAACAACAGGTTTTCTAATAGAGACACACAAGACACTAAATAAAATAACCTCCCAGGCTATTAGGACTGTTTCTTGAAATCAAAGATTAATCATGAGGTATAAAAGTAGAAGAAAGACCATATGGCATTACTGTGATCAGTACTATTTTGCAGTTTAAACACTGCATACTTGCATGAACTTGCTTTATAGTGAGTTCTGTTGGCACTGCAAATGTCTCAGGCCAGGAGTTCAGAACATCTAGTAAAAAACATGGAGAATCAAAATCAAGTGTTCAAAACAATCCCAGCACCAAACCAAACACAGACATTTATTTACCGGTTACCTCAACAGGACTTCCAAGCAAGTGTTGTGGGTTTTTTCCCCCAAAGCACCCAAGCCGTTTTGGTAACAGAGATCCAAACTTCTCTTGTTATTCATGCCCAGTTTATGTGAAGCCTGGTGCCTACCAATATTCATTTTTCTCAACCTTTATTTTATACCAAAATCCTTGAATTAAGCACAGAAAGATGGGTGTTCATAGGCTAAAACAGCCACAGAACATTTCAGTTCCCTTTGTCAGAGGAACAGCATTTTCTAATCAATGCCTAACATTAAGGTAAATATGCCAACTAATATTGTCAAATGTCACATATTCCAATTTTTTTACTTTGGACTCAGAGTCTGAAAACACCCAGTGAAAGAAATGTAACCATTTTTAATCGTGTCCTAAGAACCTTCAAGGATTTACCTTTCACAAAGAGGGCATAAGTACAAATGTATCAGTATAAAAACAAAACATACTTGTGCACAGAAAGCCTGTAAACATAAGACAAGTTTCCAACCAACCTACAATAGTGTTTTCTTACATTTTGTATCCTGATGGGATTTTAGTGTTTATTACCTGAAGTGTAACTTCCTTGTAATCTGATCCTGTTTCAAACCACTAGTGTCTTACAGATTTTATTACTTTGATATTGCAAGTAGCTGCTAAAACCACAATTTCACTATGCTGTAAGACAAGAATGATCCTAAATAACTGACTGTCTCAGTACATTGGCTTATTGTTTGCATCAATATCTTCAAAATCATAATTAGACCTTGCCTTTCTTACCTTACCAGCATTCACCTTCCTGAAATCCTACGCCTTTATAAGGGCTTTGCCAATAACCTCACCCAGCAGTAAGGAATGGGACAGAGGAGCCTCTTTTTGTTTTGTCAATATACATTACTGCTCTTTGAGGTTTAAAGCAGGTGGAGTTTATGTGACAACTATAGTTGAACAGTGAATGAGAGGGATGTGCTCTGAAAGAGGCTGTGAATATATTTCAGTGTAGGATAGCTTTGGGGATATCCTGTCTGTGGAGAGCAAGCACCATCCTAGCCTACAGCATTCTGAAAATAAATAAGCTAACTGTGCTTGTCCAAGAATCACAGAATTGTTAAGGTTGAAAGGGGCCTCTGGAGAGCATCTAGTCCAACACCCCGGCCGAGGCAGGGTCAGCCTACTGCAGGTGACACACTAACATGCCCAGGCAGGTTTTAAGTGTCTCCAGAGATGGAGGCTCCACGACCTCCCTGGGCAATGTTCCAGAGCTCTGCCACTCTCAATGTAGAAAAGTTCTCCATCATGCTGAGGTGGAACTTCTTGTGTTTTAGTTAATGGCTGTTACTTCTTGTCCTGCCACTAGACACCACTGAAAAGAATCTGGGACCATCCTCTTGGCAGCTGTCTTTGAGATACTTATCTGCATTAATGACATCCCCTCCCAGTCTTCAGTTCTCCAGACTAAACAGGACCAGCTCCCATGGTCTCACCTCCTAAGAGAGATGCTCCAGTCCCTTTAGCATTTTTGTAGCCTCCACTGGACTATCTCCAGTCATTCCTTGTCGTTCTTATACACAGGAGCCCAAAACTGGACACAGCACTCCAGATGTGGCCTCACTACGCTGAGTAGAGGGGGAACATCTCCTCCCTCAGCCTGCTGGCTGCTGTCTTCCCAGTGTACCTAAAGAGGCCATTGACCCTCCTGGCAGCAAGGGCACACTGCCAGGTTATAGTCAAAATGCTATCCACCAAGATTTCCTGGTCCTTCTTGGCAGAATAGTTCTCTAGTAGGTCAGACTCCTACCTATACTGGTGCTTGGGGTAATTCATCCCCATGTGCAGGACCCTACACTTGACCATGTTGAACCTCACTAGTTTTCCCTCCACCCAATTCTCCAGCCTGTAAAAGTCCCCCTGAATGGCAGCACAACCTTCAGGTGTATCAGCCATTCCCCCCAGCCTACAGGAAACACCACAGCAGTGTCACCTTATTATTACCTGTCACCCTATATTAACCTGTCCCTTAATATTCATCCAGAAACTCTGCACGCGTTCATCTGTCCCTGGGTAGAGCTCAATATATTCTAGTTGCTCTCTCACTTAAAAGTCAACTCCTACCCCTCATGTCTCTGACCTGTACTTTCTAAAAAGCACACAGCCATCCACAACAACCTTCCAGTCACGTGAGCTATCCTACCATGTCTCAGTTATTGAAGTGAGATCATGACCCTGTGACTGCACACAGATTTCCAGTTCTTTTTTATTCCCCATGCTATGTGTGCTTGTATACAGGCACTTCAGAGAGGTAATCAAGCAGGCAGCTTCCCTGAAAGGGGTGTAGGAGGATTGACCATAACCATAAACTCTTGATGCGGTGAGCCCTACGATTCTCATCTTGAGAGGCAGTCAAGGAACATCTGTCAGTGTACTGGTTGTTATGATCTTCTGCCCAGCAGGAAGCAATGGCAGGAGCATTGCCACTTTGGAACCCACCTCTGAGTCCTCTAGTTTAAAACCTGTCTCACAAAAATGGCCAGCCTGCTGCCAAAGATTCTCTGGCCCTTTTGGGATAGATGGATCCCATCCCTCCCTAAGAGGCTACAGTCATTAAAGCACAGCCCCTTGTCACAGAAGCCAAAACCTTCTCGATGGCACCAGCCATGAAGGCAGACTTGGATCTGCACTGTGCGTCTGCTCCAGGCTGTCGCTGTTTCTCTGACCAGTAGGATGGATGAGATGACTTGCAGGAGATGTTTTTCACCTGACTTGCCAGGCCTTAATAGTCTTCCTCGATGCTACCTAGTTTTTGGCTTCTGGCATCATTTGTACCCACATGAAAGAGTAACAGCAGGGAGCTGGGGTACTCTCTTGGCAACCTCACAGGTCTCAGCCCATGGCGGGCAGCAAACTTCTTGTAACTCTCCATCAGGCTGGCAGATCGGCACCTCAGTGCCCCTTCACAGAGCCACCCACTGCAATCACTCTGTGACCTTTTGACATGGCCATCGTGGGCTGCTAGTGCCTTGCTGACAGACATCTAAGGCCTTTAAAGCATCCTGTCTGGTTTTGGGCTGGAAGGTGGAGGGTGGAGGTTGACTTGGAGCTCTGCTTTTGTGGGTCCCCAGGGCCCAGGGTGCCTCTAAGTGGTATCCATTGTAAGTGTAGGGCTCTGAAGTCATGTATATAACTCCATTTCAGCCCGTCTAATGCTGCACAGCCTCCCACAGGAGCATCTAAGGCCTCTTGTGGATCTAGGCCTTATTCCAATAGCATCTATTGCTGGGAAAGAGTGAAATATCCTTTGTTAGTAATAACAGTAAGGAGAATTATTGCAAAGCAAAAATAATTTATTTTTTTTTACCTACGCCACAAGTTGTAAAGAGAAACAAATGTATCTTTCAATCAGGCAAATAGAGATTAATCACAATCTTTAGATCATCTGTAGTGCATATTTTGTAATTTTCTGAGGCCAACTAAAACAGAAAGGAGAACTCCTCCAATCGGTTTTGCAATCAAGTTAACAGAATAGTCTTTATTCTTCAGGTTAGCAAAATTCTTACAACCTCTCTTAAAACTCGTTTGTTGTTTCTTTGATTTTGTATGAGTCAGGAACACAAAAAATCAGTTTCTAAATAACTCTCCAAAACTACTAAAAACAAAGGAAGTCCAGAGGGCAAAGCACTCATAAAACAACGAGACAGAACAAACAGGTAGAATTATTTTTTGCATAAAGTAAGCCAGCTGGAAAGTTCTCAAAACTTAGCCATATATTATGGAGACATTCCCCTTAAATTAATTTTTAGTGAAATGAAGTAGAGGAGAAACAGACAAGTATCTTCATATGACAACAAACTGCTATCAATTGTACTTATTATAAATTTCTTGTGTTCTATCCTAGAAGAGTCCTCCACTCATTTACTGTTTACCAGCATCTGAGCAATTAAAAGAAGTAGGTAAATTTAGTAAAAGAAGAGGTCCAAAAAGATTATGAATATTAGGGCCAATCCTCTTCTTAGCTTTGATCTGAGTTCCCCAACCTCCAAGACCTGGCTCTTTAACTGCTTCCAGGGCATTTGGAAAAGTGCTCATTAGAGCTCACACAAAACAGTGTCTTTGCAGGCGTTAATGACCTGGCATCTAAAAGAACTTCAGCACTCAGATAAATTTTGAAAATTAAATCATTGTGTTTAGGTGCCTAAAAAAACCCCCTGCAATCTTTTACTTAAGCAGGGACCCTTTAGAAAGTCTGAGATGGCACTATAAAGATATTCTAGAGAGATGCCCCCTAAAATTAAATAAGCCTGTCACAACATGGGACACTACATCAGACAGCTGAAGTTCAGTGGGATTCATCCTTTTCACTTGCTTCTGGTGTCAGTAAGCAGAGCTTACAAAAGTTGTAGATCTTTTCTTATGCTGCTCTGAATGACAGAAACACTTTTCTACCAAACCTACTAAAATATTTTTATAGCTATTTCTTTAGACCCCTCTTATTTCCAAGGAAAAGATCCTTTTTGTGGTTTCAAAGTCATCAAATTTCTCAAAAATATTTGCAATTTCAAGACAGAATTGTTCCTTGGGAAATAAATTGCTTCTGTGCATGCTTGCAATTTTTTGCCCTGAAGAAATGCATTTATTGCATGAATAGAGCAAGAGGAGTAGAGAATCTTTCTATGAACATCACATCACATCACATCTAAAATGAATTTCCAGTATTTTTAAACATTTTGATGAATTATTTCTTCAAGAGGCTCTTTTCTGAAAACTTCAGCAGTAGTTCTGCCCTGAAGATCTTTATTTCTTCAGTTTTAATATATTTTAGATAGAACAGAAAAAAATTTAGGGTAGATTAGTCAAATGGCACAAATTGTTTAAATAAAATCATGCAGTAAATTGTTTTTAAACAGTTGTGTTAGTTGACAAACTTCATGGACTTTGTTCTGTTGCACTTCTCCTATTCAGAACCCCCCTTCTGCAAATAATACTGTGATCTTTGTTTCTGTGAGTTTAAAATGCACCTTTCATTTAAAAAAATAAACAAACAAACAAAAAACAACAAACAAATAAACCACAGAAAAAAAAAACACCAGAATTTTATCCTGGAAATGTTTGACATATATATATTTGTGAGCACATTCCTGATATTTGCCCCCAGGTACTCGCCAAGTCTATTAAACAGTCAAATAGTGCCTTTTGACATTTCTGGAATTTGCAAACAGTAGGCATTTGTCATGTCTTATAACCCTCCACCTCCACTGAACAGTCATACTGGAAAAGAAAACACATTAAAAGATGCATCTGTGCGAGTTAACTTTAAAACAACTTCTAAGCCCACAGTTACGAAAATGGAAAATGTATTTCTCCGCAAAGAAAACCTGCAAGTTAGCTCATCAGACTTTAGCCTCAGGGTCTCAGGCAGGTGTCACAGAGGGCTTTTAACATTGCACACATGAAGTCAGCCTGTAAAAATAACAGAGACTTAAGCCATAAGCCATAGAGTGACTCCTCTACACCTTGCCCGGCTGCATGTTCAGGGTAGTACTCCAGACTCTAGTATAGCACAGAAATACCCAGGCCAGCTTGTAAAGACACTGACCCAGGCATCCAAATCATACTAGGATCAGCAGCACTGTGCTTGGCAAAATCTAATTTACACGGGTAGCAGTAAGGCAGCCAGGGACATCTTAACAGTTCCAGACTCTTCCCTTTCTAATCCTATCATCACTTACTGCTTTTTGGAAGAGACATTAGTAAAACTAAGAAGTGGTATCTTCTTCATCCACTGGAGAGCTGAAAAAAAAAAAAAAGCTTCGGAAATTTTAGTCCTGCTTTTTCATATCTTAAGGCTGATGCTAGTTTTCAATTTTTGAGTCGAATTGCTGAAGCAGATCCATGCCCAATTTCAAAATGAGGATGCAGCAACTCTTCTCCCATCAATTTAGGCAGCTCAGGGTTACGCCACCAACTCTGGGCTTGTTGCCAAAGGTGCCTTTTACAATCTGTCACAGAAGTGCTGGTACTTCTGGGCTGTTCATCGCTGGTGTCTAATGCAGGAGGAGGTAAATCAGCATCTGAAGCTGATGAGAAAATAGGCCTGGAGCTGTTATTTCAGACGAAGATGCTGTGCTGTAGATGACCATTATGCAGAGGATGCAGCTTTCCCCTTGGATACAGGCAGTGCGGCAGTAGGCTGCTTCACCTCAAGGAAAGCAGTGGCTGGCACACAACAGGAGAAGCGAGGAGCTTTCAAGAAGGAATGAAAAACAAAGAATCCTTGAAGCTGCAAGACGGATTGAGATTGTAAAATCAAAGCATCACTGTTGGCTTTGCACACTTATCCAGCAGTTATGACCTTGCCACATTTTGGCTGCAACTTACCTTTTCTTTGCAATGAAACCAGATGCTGCTTCCTCAGTGAACAAATCAGTTTTAACACAAAAACAATCAAACAAACAAACAAAAACCCAAAATAAAACAAACAAACAAACAAAACCACAAAAAATCCACATAGCAAAAGGATCTTCATTTCCCTTCGCCACTCCCAATTCACCACCTGACCGTGTGTTTTAAATGTTTAGAAGCATGAAACAGTAAATGTCAGGGATCAGGCAATTTAATGTTTATATTATAGGTAAATCCAAGTACTTCCTAATCACATGGCCAAATTCAGGTTGTAAGTTGCTTTCTGTATTTCTTATTTATTGCCATCTGTGAAAGAGATTCATGTATCAGATTTGCTCTTCTGCTAGGACTCTGACCACAATTTGCATGTACATACATTTTAATGTGCTGCACACTGTCAATGCTATTGATTCTCATGCTATTTGCCCAAAATCTTTAGGCTAAATTCTCATTCAGTAGCTAATATAACAGTGAGCACATTTATTTACCTCATTCTTTATCATTAAACCATTCAGATTGTTATGATTATTTAAAATAGTCTAAGCAAGCTTCTAAATGGGTTCTTAGAAATCATAAAGATAGGTGCGTATAAACTTCTCATAAAGGATTGCAAGAATAATTTTAGCTTTAGGATAAAATACACAGGAATTAGATGACTCACAGTAAACTAGGAGATAATAATATTAGTTCCTAAAATATCTGAATGGCATGAATGTGATGTGTGTTAGTTGAATTATATACATCATGATTTTTCATCAAGTCATTACCTGGCAATTGGCCACACTATTTAACATGCAGATATGGGCAGAACAAGTATATAAAACTGGTTGCCTTCTGATGGAATACTGTTATTATAACATTGGTAAAGAGGTCATTATTTAGAGAGAGAAATCATCTTTCTATTATGTACATTTATTGTGTTTAGACCAAAAAGCCTTAAATTATGTCTGGGGATTCCAGATATCATTAGAGAAATACAAATAAATCTGACAGTGTTGGCTCTGTGTGTACAAGATGCAATTCTTATGGCCTAACAGGGAAGAAAATTTACTTGCAAAATGCTTGCAACATGTTTTTTCTTTATCTGCTGTAAGAAAGTCCTATCTGTGAGGGAGATTGTTCCTACATTTCTGAGTTAAAAAAAAAAAAAAAAAATAAAAATAATATCTCTTTAAGAACCCAAACTGAAATAGTTATCATCCATCCCTGCTACATAGATTGTATTTCTGACAGAAAACAAATAAATTTCCTGAAGATCATTCCAACCAAGTCCCTTGTTTTCTAATTTATGGCTAAACTCCCAGATGGAGTGTTTTGCCCATGGCTGTCCATGTGTAAGCACTACACTAAGAGTTTTAACATCCAGACCTATTACAGGTGTGAGCAACAGTCTACAGGAATGAAACTAAGGTTCACATTCACTTCTGCCATTTTTTAGAAACACATTACAAACAGGTCAATGGCACCACTGCTGACATGCCAGACATGATGTTGCAGAACAGAAGACAAGACCAAGCTCCACATGCCCCACCAGCCCTCTGTTCACACGCAGCAGCTGCTCCTTTTCATGGGACCCCAGAAAGGATGAAACTGGAGACAAGTTGTGTGTGTACCCTCCAGACAGAGACAATGCTATGTTGTATGGCCAGCATTGCTCCAAAGTCAAAGAATATTTGTGCTGCGCTCCGTGTAAGAACATACTGTGTTCCTTCAATCCAGCTCTTTCAGCCTTAAGCAGAGGGTTTAGGGATTAGATCTAAATGACTTATTTACACGAAGGGATAACCTGTGGGTCAGGTTCAACAAGAGGCATTAGAATATGCAGTACAAGGCTACCACAAGATTGAATTAATTCAAATATGACCATATTTTCTGGGAAGAAAGTAAACACCACCCAAGAGAAAAAGTGGTCAGAAACCAGAGACGTGTCTGACCTGAGCTGTACATACCACAGTGTTGTTGCTCAGGTCGACATTCCCACTGAATCACTGGCCAGAACAACACGGCTGCTGAATTCAGTTGCCGCACCACGAACCCAAATGTTAAATACTGGGAACTCAAACAATAACCTTTCTAATGCACTGAGTTAGTTTATTCCCACCCAACTTTCCTATCTCCCCTTTCACTTTATTATTCAAGGATCTGTTACCACGGGTTTGTACAGCAATTTAATCATACAAGGCCTGATCTTGTGTGGTGCTGAATACCTTCAGCTAGCACCACACATCACTGGAGGAATGTTTTGTCTTTGGCAACGTTTTCAGCCTGGCTGTTTCCCCTGTCTTTTCCACATAGCGGTGCTACATGATCCACTTAAAGGGCACCGTCACTGTTTGTATTCCTGATATGCAGAATTTTTAAAGTAAATTACTGTGAAAAGTAACTACTTTCAGAGGCAATTAAGCATGTTTCTAAGTTTAAAAGCAGAGAGTGTTTCCACAGACCTCAAGGGAACTATTCATACATTTAATATTGTTAATTAAATTAAATCCAAGCCAAAATGAGCTGTTATTTTACTTCCTGTTTATGTCATTCTAGTCCCAAGGACGTGGCTAGCTCTACAGATTCACAGAACTGTAAAAGGAGCCTGTGACTTCCAGTATGTCACACAGAACCTATGCAGCCAAATAAACATCACTAAAGCCATTAAAAGAAATCATCATCTTATACTAATAAGATACTTCACAAAGGCTTACCAAAATGCTTTACAAGACAGATATATTAAACTATGGCATACTGTTTTCAGAGTCACAGATACATGTAATTTAGATGAAGGTTTGTTGGGAGAGAACACCTACACATCCCAGTCCTGCCAGTCGGGTGCCAGCACCTGTAATGGATGTGCAGAACAGTGCAAAGGCATTCCAGATACTCCAGCCAGCAAGTCAGCTTTATCCAGGGCCCAGCTCAGATGCCTACACACAAACACAGAAACAAGAGGAGCTACAGACGTGAGCACACCTGTGTGGGTGTGGTGTCAGTGGCATCACAGAAACAGGGTGGGATGGCTCCTGTGACTGGAGCATTGGAAGGGAAGGTTTTAGGTGTTTTTGGAAAGGGAGACAAGGAAGAGGTGTAGACGTCCATGTCAGTGACCACCTGGAGAGTATGGAACTCTGCCCTGAGGAAGGATGGGGAGACAGCCCAGACCTTGGGAGTGAAGATTAAGGGAAGGGCAGGGACAGGGGATGTGGGAGAGGGGGTCTGCTACAGGCCACCCAATCGGGAGGATGGTGTGAAGGAAGCCAAATCAGCCCATTATCAGTTGGAGAAAGAACAGGGCAGGGCACTAGAAATCCCAGGGGTTTCTGGAATGTGTAAATGGCAACTTCCTTACATAAGTGATTGAAGAGCCTACAAGGACCTTAAGGAGCGATGCTGGACCTTGGGCTCACCAGCAAGGAGGAGCTGGTGGGGAATGCAGTGCTCCAAGACAGCCTTGGCTGCAGGGACCACAAGATGTCATACAAGAAAGCAACTTTTTAAGGTCTTACAAAAAGTTGTAAAATTATTAGCTGGGCACACACATTAAATGCTATGAACGTGAAGAGTGTTTGCACCTAGTTTTTATCTCCCACTGGGAATATGAAGAACCCAAACCAATCATTATTCATACAGTCATCGGGAGATTGTCTGTATTTGAGTGTTTTCTGACCTCAGGTACAGGGAAATGTCGAGCTAACTTTTTAACAAACATGAATTTATTATGTTTTTCTAGTCTGTTTGAAATAGCAAAATGCCCATATGGGTAGCATAGCAGTGTTTAATCAATAACCAATTACAATGTCTGAAATTTGAGGGCGGGGGAGGGGAAGTCATGGGAAAAATCTTCCCAATTAATTTCTGAAGTGGACACTAATTTCCCTGCCTACAGTTAAGAAAGCAAAATTTAACATTTAGCAAAGTCACTGATAAAATACAGCTCAGCACAAAATCAGATTTTCCATGAATATTTGTGATAAGTGATTGATGGTTTATATTATTGCCTTACACAGTAATTAAATATTTGAAAAAATAAACATTATAAGGAAACAACATAGAGTATTTCTCTCTAGTGAAGAGTAAAGAATTTTCAGATGAAAGTCATCTATATGTGCAGTGAGTAGGTCATATCAACATGATTTGCATGGCTGTAACCAAGTGATTGCTTAGAGCATCCAAATATTTTGGATGAAATTTGGATTCCACACAAGCTTCGTTCACTTCACTTCAGTTCAGTTCAAAAACTATGGGAAAAATTCAGTTAGATTGAATTTTAGCCTTCAAAATAGCAAGTAATCACAGTACAACTCTACGTTATTGTGGTGTAAGTTCAAACAGGGAAGGATGGATACCCAATGATTCACACTCTTAGGAGAATCTTGTTTTCGTTGTGCATAGACATTCAACATTTCCATCATAGGGAGGAAATATTTGAACATAATGAAGACCTACTCCTCCGATGTCTCTTCCATCCAGTGCCCCATTTGCATATAAAGGTATGAAACATTTATTACAACTAAAGGAGAAGCTGCCCTAGTACACTTGCATAAGATGGAATAACCACACAATTCTAGTTTTTCTCTTCATGAAAAAGGTTCAAAATGTGCCCAGACTATGACCTGATGTTGGAACTCAACTGAACTGTGTGGAAAGAGAAATGTCAAGTCTTCTAATAGTCATACACCACTGGTCTTGTAAACCATGCTCCAGTGAAAACAGCATCATTTTAGAGTAGCACATAGCTTAACTTCAGCCGTCAGTCTTTTTAGCTTACTCTATTCAGGAATGTTTTCATCTGAATAACTTAGTCCAGTAGCTTTATTCTTTTCAATGTACTACTCAGGGCACAGAGGGCTATAAATTTAATGAGGATTACTGCTGAACACTGTCTTTTTTTGTTGACTCTGTTAAGATGTTTTAGAGAAAAACAATAAACATTTTTAAAACTCCTTTGTGCTGGGAAATGTCCTTTTCCAACAAGACATATTTCATAGGGTAGTTTTTATTCTCTCTCAGTGATACCTGAGTTTACACAGAGAAGCCAAGCCTATCTAAGGTGAAATCTTGATTTGAATTGGACAGAATCATATGTACACACTCTTTCCTTGGAGCCAAATACTTCTTTAAGAAATAAAGATGTCTTTCTTTCAACACTGGAGTGATGAGAGCACTGACGCTGGTAAGGACCGTGGAGCTGAGAGACAGCTGTTGAAATGACAAAACCAAATCAGTGAAACTAGTTTTGCAGCCATAGCCATAAAGTTTTGCAGCCCAGTGCCATTTTTTCTGATGACAGTAATACAAAAAGACCCTGTTCTCTTCTACGAAGAAAACAGAAATCACGGAGATGCAATGCACTTTTGGAAAAACAGCTTGGTGCTAGGCTTAGCCAAATTGTTGTATGAGCTAATGGTGTGACATTTGTAGAGATGAAGCTGGCAACTGGAAAGAAAAATCCCTTAATCACTTCTCTATCTTCTATACTGACCTGGAAATTGATTTCTTTCAGTTTCGATATTCTGCATTAATCTTCCAACCTCAAATAAAAGTTTCCAAATACGTATATATTGGAAAACCCACTGGCTAATCCCTCTGTAAGTGAAGCCAAGTTAAATGTTGCTCAAGCAAAGACAAAACCCTGGAGGTTTTGTCTGGGTTTGGTTTCATGGCCTGATCCAAAGCTAATCACAGCCACTGGAAGCAGCACCACTGCATTGCTCCAGTCTTCAATCTGCTCAATGCTCCTGATCACTTTGTCATCCAACACGTCCTCTGCTGGAAGAAAGTGGACAGAAGTTTGGACAGCGACGCAATCACCACTGTTTTTCCTGGAAAGAAAGAGGTTTCTGCTTTAGGAGGAGCAATGACTTAAGGAAAGCTTCACAAAGCAATGTTTTAGCATAGGTGTTGTGAACTGCTAGCTGAAAGAGCTCCTCTCCTGAGGATATGCTGACCCTGGGAAAGCAGCTTCTAACATTAGCATGGAAGGTAAATGCTGCCCACGACTTCCTATATTTGCCTTTGCAATACTTTTTAACACAGGCAGGTGTGTTTCAAGGAAACTCCTCTTCACTGTGAGGTGAGAGCATTTCAGCAGCAGTCATCAGGGAACCAGAGAAAAAGAAAGAAGATTTAATTTAGTGTCACTGCCTCTTCTTAATTTCTTTTTCAGAGTTGATCCTAAGTATATGAGTGTCACTGGAAACAATGGAAACAAACCCAGCTGAAGAAAGAACTGTCTAATCTGCCCTAAGAGGCAGAATTTGAATTCCTATGTAAAACCTCTGAGGTCTTAGTAAAAAATAAGCCTACTCCAAAAGACATGTTTGTGAAAATTATTGCAATTTCTGTTGTTGCCTTAAGGAGAGGGGAAAAAAACTTTCCAAGACAACTTTATGTGGGTAAAGTAGAGAAGAGTTCTTTTACTTATAGAGTTTTGGAGTACAGAATATAAAGGAGTATAAAAGAGTATAAAAGTATAAAAGAGTACAACACGTGTTGACAAGTAAC
>JAWWEE010000085.1:62084774-62132930 GCA_035221455.1 Xenops minutus
TAGAATTGAGTTGGAGGTCCTAAGACCCCTTACTTCATCCTTTATCATCATCTTCACGCCACTTTCCCTTCTTGGAGTTTCTCCAAGGTTGCTGGGCTTTGCTTTCTTGTTTTGACTAACATGGTATCTCATTGTCTTAGCTTTGGTACGTGTTTCTCAGGCATGGTGTTCCAGCTATTATCTGACCTTTAAGACAGCTAGCACAGGGTTAGAGGTTGCTAGCTGTTCTAAATGCAAGAAACTACCTAGAAGTATAAAAATCTACAAATTCATGAAAACCCTATGGCAACACTGTCCACAGTTAAACAAACTGTATAATCACAAGACAAGATAGAAATTTGAAGGATACATTTTATATTATGTAGACAAGGAATAAGATGCAATTTTCTCTACTGAACAAGATAAGGAATGCATTTGTGTCCCTTGCTTTCTATAGACTGTACATCTGAACTCCTGCTATAGAGAAATTTAAAAAGCTCAAGGACTCTTTTATATGGCACTTCTGCATTGTACTGTGCAATTAGTAAACTAAAATCTACTACCACAGAATAGCCTAGATCTCACATGAAACTGAGGTCTCTATGAACATATGTCACCAATAATGCAATCTCTGAGCTGAGTATGTCTTGTGAATTACTTATAACATTCCTTATGCTGCTTAAGTGTATCTTTTATGTAATGTCTCATGGATATGTGTAAACCTGTGTATCAAGGATATTTAAAAGACAAACCCTGTCTTTAACCATATCTTGTATGTAGATATAAAGGAATTGTGTTGTGATGGTAGGGAACATCAAGTGGGACTTCCATGCAGGTGGAAAATTTGCACAGCTGGTCATAAAGAAAGTTGGATTGACAGAGGTAAAGACATTTCCTGCTGTCAAAGCTGAACTCTGATCCAGAAAGGTGCTCAATTACAGGTTTAACAATCTTGAGTAAACTCACAGGTTTTTAATTAAGTATATCATCAGAAGTGTTGCTGCGGTGAAATGAAAGGTTAGTAAGAACTTTAAAATTTTATTTCCTTTGTTTATACATTAACAAATAATAATTATACAATCACACTATATTTATTTCAAAGTAAATTTCTTCCTACAGACATTCAGCATATAGCCCTGCATACCAGTACAATGACTGTCAGATATTTCAAAAAATTTCTCAGAAGAAACAGAATATTGTACAAGAGAAAACTGCAAAGAGACTGGGATTTGTAGGCCTTAAAATAAAGCAAGGTCATAAATTAAGTGCTCTTTACCATTCGCTCATAAATGAGGCTCCTCAGCACTTATTTTTCATGGAACAGAACCAAGCACTTCTCAGCACTCAAAACTAGTTTGAACCCAAATTGCACCTTTCAAACCCCACCTTTTCTTCTATAGGTCACTTAAAAAGTAGTTTCAACAGTGTGATGAGCGTGATTTACAGAACACATCCCCAGAACTTCTGCCAGTCTCAGCACCTCAAAAAAATTTTAGACTATTTTGAAATCAACTATTTCATGCAGTAACTCAAAGCTCCCCTTGAAAACATCTCCACAATATCCATGTACACGAGGTGTATTTCTGTAAGAAATTGCTGGTGAAGGTAGTTTTACTGCCAATCTCTCATCTTTCAGGACCATTTCCTTAAACTTCAGTTCACTTCTGAACTGAAGGTGAGAAATACATATTTGAAAGCAAAGAGTGAGTTTTGCCAATTCTAGTAATCTGATCCAATGTTTGAGAGGAAATTGCTTTGTGATCTCACAGTATTAGATTAATTACTGCTGCTTTTAAGAGACAATTCTATGTAGAATTGTGAAACTTACATGTCAATCTACAAAATAGTTTGAAATCACAGTGTCAATCTGGGAGTTTTTTAATGTATATATTTCTGTCTGATTTTCTTTATAAAGCCAAGTCCCACTAAAGTGGGCTTTATTTTTAGATATATTGAAAATCATCCTGAAACAATAAAGTATCTTCTCCCAGAAGGTTTCAACTATAATTAACAGTGTAATGTCTCAAGGCTGCTGAAAGGTATGCATGCTTATTAAAAAGTCTGTTGAGTTTTAAATCATTGCCATAATGGATGGGCTTCAGAAAATGCTGTAAATTATTCTGATTCCACTCATCTCCTATTTCAGACCACTCTACTCTCACTTTCCTAGTAAACAGGTAATGAAGGAAGTTTTCTCAAACAGATCTTTGCCTTTGCAAACTCTTATACCATACTTCAAAATCTCAGGAGGGTGATTTCAAAACTCTTCAGCTGTTCAGGATACCAAACTAACCCACTGAAATCTACTGACCTCACATATGGAAAATAACCAAGTAGGAACTAATGTGTATATCCTCTTTGAACTTCCTCTTACAGATTTCAGACTTAAGAAAAAGGCCGAGAAGGAAAAGCATTCTTTCCTACAAACATTAAGCTTTACAATACCATTTGCTTCCTGTTCTTGAATTAAACTGGAGCTCGCATATTGTTGTGATCTTAAATTGTCTGCGATAATAACACCTTCCCCTCTTCTGAAATGTAGAAGGCAAGACATATCCAGATTCATAATATTTGGGGTTGTTCTAAACCACTTAGGAAGTCTGCAGAAACTGTACTCCCACAACTGCTTTGCATTGAGAGAAGAATAGGTTCAGAAGAGGAAAAAGAAGTCTTTGTTTTGGGTTGTTTAAGATGCAGAACAAAGGAAACTCTAACAACAAATAAGCCTTAACAGACCTTAGAAACAACCAGAGTCAAAGAAAAAAAGAAAGCTTCTCTTACAGGATATGAAAGAAACAATTTTCACTGCATTCCTCAAGCTTCCTATGTTTTTTTCCCAGGCACTACCTGACACATTCCCAAAGCCACAGAGGACTCTATCCTAAAGGATGCGTGCAGTCAACCTCCTGCCAGCTCCACCATATCTCTTAGGAAGTGTTTAGAGAATTGCACACTCATTTCCAAAGTTCAGCTTCCTGGATACTGGTGTCCTGCTAACTCTCAGCAGACAGTTTTTCCTCCACAAGTGCACAGCTTTGTCCTGTTAAGTGCGATATCTTTGGCTGAATGCATCCTTTTCCAAACAGACTCTTTTTCCTGAAAGATTGGGCTTTCATTTGTTGTTTTTGTTCCATTCACTAAGAGACCAGCTGAGTGTCTTGATATTTCTTTTCATTGTATTTCCATTGTTTTGTAGAAGACTTTTGCTGCTCTCTTGCCTCTGGGATTGGTCCTACATGACTGAAATGTGTGAGAGTTTTTCTACAGAAATGCACGGAGGCAGAAAGAGATCCTCAAAGCAAGGTGAGCTGGTCAAAGCCCAATTCAGGCTCTTTTCTGACCAAATAATGCATTTATTCTTCATGTGAACTGATTTTGTTTACAGCATATATTCTGGTTTCTAATGAAAATACTGTAGCGAAATGTGACAAAACAGAAAAAATAGCACCTGTATAGACTTTTCAAACTTAGTATCTTTTTCTGTCAGCTAAACTCATAAATTACAATACGAAATTTTATAGTACTATTTGTGACTTCCATCTCCAGAACAGTATTTCAAGCAAGTGAAGAAATCTGACATTGACATTTGAAGTGTGTTTGAACTGACAGAAAGGTTTCTTCCATAACTTCATGCACCATAATGCAAAATTCATCACTGCATCACCTTTGCCTTCTCTCTCTTCCTATAGGAATGAAAAAAATACTTTATGAATAGATAAAACTGAGATGTTAAATGTACTGGAGCATGAAGGGAGCCGTTTCCATTGTGACACTCCCCCAGCCAGCTCAAACGTATGTGCTCAGTTTCTCAGGTGACTGGAAGTGTTAGCAAAGCTCTGCAGTCCCCAGAAAAAGCTGACACTGTGCTTGACCTCCTCACCTCCTCTGCAACAAAAGATCTTCCTTTCAGCATATGATTCAAAATGCAAGTTGAGGGTTTTTCTCCAAAATCTGGAGGGGCAGCTCCAAGACTTAAGGCCTGGTTAGTATCCAGCTCTCACACAAGCCCCTTTTTCCATTCCTAATGATATGTAATTAAATATTTATTTATGTGTCTCTTTTGCAAGATCTATGGCATTGATGGAGTCATGAGATGAATCCATTAGAAAAAAGGGAAATCTTGTGTGAATTGGAGGTACAAAAGGTGAAGATTATGGGTTGCGCCACGAACAACTTACTGAAAAAAACGAGATAAGAAAATGAACAGTAACAGCAACAATACTAATGACAGAGGGTACAAGAAAAGAAACTGCTCTCCATGGGAATCCCCAACCATAGAGAGTGCCCAGCTGCTCCCTTCAGCTCAGAACCTGGGCCACCCCACCACTCACTCTGCCACACTTTACTCAACCAGAAGGAACACCTTCTTGGAAGAGACTCCTTTCCCCCTGCCCCCAGCAATGATGTGAAGTGTTATAGAATAATCTCTGGGTCCCAGTCATGAGCCCTCCTGGCTAGTGCAAAAATTAACCCTGTCCTAGCCAGAATCAGGGCAGCTGCTTAGTGCAAAGTACAGGGCAGTGGCTTGAATTTAGAAGGCAATGACTGAAGGGAGTGTAAGAGGAATGGCACCACAACTACCAGTGCTGTCTCTTGTACTATCAAAGTGTTATGAGGGGTCTTCATTAACAACCAGATATGATAGAGCTAGTAATGATAGACTGATAATACATTTTGGCTTTATGTACTTTGGGTGAAATGAAGCCATAAAACATTTTGACACACAAGACCTGACTAAAAAAGGCTGCATCAGATAATGTAATCAGCTTTCTCAGGATGAAAAGGCAGCACCTGAGAGTCTTTGTAACCCTCAATCCAACACAAGAAAAAAGCAGTAGATGGATAAAATACATTACTCAGAAAGCCATATATTTCTGCACATACATGTGTTTTTTCAGACAGATACTGTTTGCTTGGAAATGTCACCACCTGCATAGCATTTTATGGTCATCTGATCATATTATCATATATGAGATAGTAACTAGACTTGGTAGTCTGCTTATCATCTAACTGGTAGGTTTATATGATCTCACATAACCATTTGCACAGACTGCTATAAGACACTTGTTAATAATGAGAAACTTCAAACTACTTTTCCTGTTCTGGGACTGAACAGGAACTTTGTCGATACAAGAAATGAAAGACTAGCCATGTTCATGACTTACTGAGACAAAATTTCTAAAATAATGCAAATATTGGCAAATTTAATTGTTTCAAAAGTGATGGGAAGTCCTGCTTTTTGGGATAATCTGGTTCTGTGGTCAGCATCCCATAGTACAGGTTCAGCATAATGAAACATCCAGTCTCATGCTAGGACTCTTTAAAGGCACAGTTCCCTACTTCATCCTTTTCTATAATGATAATTCAAGACTTTAAATACTAAAACTCAAACTAACTTCTCAAACTCAAGTGTCCTGCACTGGCCAGACCTGCAAACAATAGCAAATGGCAAAGATCTGGGGCTCAACATTCCCCAGGTCTGTGGTGCCTACAACCCAGCCTGGGCTCTCAGGTAGGTAAAGCAACTGACTGGCTTCGCACTTTTCCCTTTCCTTGTGATATGGACCAGGTAGTGGCAGTTCACAGGACCCAGCCGGCATCCAGGGGTGGTGCCCAGGCATGGCCCTTCGTGACAGTGACACTTTGTGGTGCGGGCACACCACAGCGCGCAGAGGCCATTGTGACACAGGGGATGTTCAAGGAGCAGAGAACCCTGGCGTTGCCCAGTCCTAAGGAATTATCTCCCTCAGGATTAAGCACCATTCTAGAGAAACCCTGACAGGTCTGAGGCAGAGAAGGCAAAAGACGACCATCAAAAAGGAGCTGCTGGCAACACACATGGAACAGGCACATGGCAAGGCTTCATCAACTTCCCTGGGCAGGGATGTAGATGAAGGCAGTGGCCATCGAGAGCAAACAGCAAGGCAGGACCCAGCAAGGCTGTCAGTGTGTGTTGAGGGCAGCCTTGGTAGTATGTTGCTGTCAGGACACAAGAAGAAGGGGGCTTCTGTGCAGCAGATCATTGTGTCCTTCAAGAGGAAGCCTCCAGAGGAGCTGGACAGGAGCTGCCTGACCCACACCAGGTGCAGACAGGCTCCGGTTTGGAAAACTACCCTGCCACAGCAGCAGGATGACCTGGAGGACAAGGAGTCTTGGCAGTCAGAGAGTGAGGAACAATGTTTCTCCCTGAGGCAGTCAGGGGGGTTTTATGGCAGTCCTGGGCAGGTGAGGGCCAAGAGTGGAATGAGACAGCCTAAGGCAAGATGGGACAGGAGCATGAGCCTCCCATGGGCAAGTAGCTGCACCACACCCCAGCAGCCACAAGTGGTATGTATGAAGTTCACAATGGGCTCCATGAGTAAGCAGGAGGTGCTGGAACGGCTGGAAGACCATGCTTCCACCAGTGAGCCAGTGGCCTTGACCAAGGAGAAGGAGTGGGAACACACCATTTACAAAAAACACTCCTGGGACAAGGAGCTGAAAGATGTCATTGGCAAAGAGGTGTCCCAGGAGGAGCAGTGGGAAGATGCAATAGACACACGTCTGTCCCAAGGGGAAGATGATATTGGGTCATCTCCCATCCCTCACCGGGTCCGTTCCTTGGGCCTGGGGTACAACAAAGTCTCCTACAATGATCCCGAGGAGGGGCCCAGCTGGCAAATCACTGTGGGCAGAGAGGCTGAAGGAAAGGCAGCTGCCCAACTGCAGAGCAGATCTCCTGACCCAGTGGGTCCAACCAATGTCCACCTGGCACGTTCTGCCCAGGTTGCAGCTTCTGAGGAAGAAAAGCAGCACACACCTCTCACACATGAGGAGGCAAAGCGACCAGCTTCTTCTGCCCCCATGGAGCCAGTGACAGCAAGAGATGCAGAGAACCAGGCACCTGCTCTTCACAGCCCCACAGGCAATGCCCTGGCTCAGCTGAACACAGCCCAGTACATCAGGGGTGAGGTCCTGGACAAGGCTGGGCTTGTAATCCAGTGTCCCGGCCAGCAGCCAGAAGAACAGCTGGACCTGGAACTAAGCATGAGTGAAGAAACATCAGCAGGAACACCTGCAGGACCTGCTTACAGATCTCCTTCTCCCACAGTCATTGATGCCCTGGCTCAACAGAGAAGGACATCCTCCTTCAAGAGGGCACTGAGGGCTGTGCCCAGGGCCTCCACTGCCACCCACAGTGCAGGAGAGCAGGAGAAGCAGCACCCAACAGCCTGTGAACCAGCTCTGCTGGACACAGCCCAGTACATCGGGAGTGAAGTCCTGGGCAAGGCTGTGACAGTGATCCAGAGACCTGAGGAGCAGACAGAAGAGCTGAGGGAGGTGGCACAAAGTACTGATGAGGTGACAAGAGCAACAGCCACAGCAGAAGGGGCAGAGAGCCCAGCACGTGTCCCAGACAGCCCTACAGCTGATGCTCCGACTCTGCTGGTCACAGCTGAGTACATCAAGGGTGGGGTCCTGGGCAAGGCTGTAATTGTGGTCCAGGCACCTGTTCTGCAGCCAGAAGAGCAGAAGGACCAGAAAGGAAGCATGGATGAGGCAATGGCAACAACAGGCAAAACAGCATGGGCACAGAGCCCACCATATGTCCTGCAGAGCTCCACAACTGATGATCCGACTCTGCTGGACACATCCCAGTACATCCAGAGTGAGACCACGGGCAGGGCTGTAATTCTGTCCCAGGGACCCAAAGAGGACACAGAAGAACAGAGGGACGTGGCACAAGGCAGGGATGAGGTGAGGAGAGCAGCCGCCGTAGTAGAAGATGCAGAGAGCCCAGCACATGTCCCCAATAGCCCCACAGATCTGCTGGACACAGCCCAGTACATCAGAACTGAGCTTGTGGGCAAGGCTGAAATATTGATTCAGAGACAACAGCTGGAAGAACAGCAGGACCTGGAAGAAGCCACAGATGAGGTGATGAGACGAACACCCACAGAAGCAGGAGAAGAGGGCCCAGCACATGCCCTGAACGGTCCCACAGACAATGACCTGGATTGTCTGGACACATCTGAGAACATGAGGAGAAGGGTCCTGGGCAAGGGTGTAATTGTGATCCAGGGAATCAACCAACAGCCAAAAGAACTGAGGGACCTGAAGCAAAGCACAGAAGAGGTGATGAGAGCTACACAAGCAGAGGCAGAGATTCTGACACATGACCCACACAGCCCCACAGATGATGACCTGGACCTGCTGGACACATCTGAGAACATTAGCAGAACGATCCTGGACAAGGGTGTAATTGTGATCCAAGGAACCAACCAACAGCCAGAAGAACTGAGGGACCTGGAGCAAAGCACAAGAGAGGTGATGACACCAACAGCTACACAAGCAGACGCAGAGATTCTGTCACAGGACCCGCACAGCCCCACAGATGATGACCTGGATCTGCTGGACACAGCTCAGTACATCAGAACTGAGGTTGTGGGCAAGGCTGAACTGTTAATCCAGCATCCTGAACAACAGCTGGAAGAACAGCAGGACCTGGAAGAAGCCATGGATGAGGTGGTGGGAGCAACACCCACAGAAGCAGGAGAAGAGAACCCAGCACATGCCCTGCACAGTCCCACAAACAATGACCTGGATTGTCTGGACACATCTGAGAACATGAGGAGAAGAGTCCTGGGCAAGGGTGTAATTGTGATCCAAGGAACCAACCAACAGCCAGAAGAACAGCAGGACCTGGAACAAAGCACAGAAGAGATGATGAGACCAACAGCCACAGAAGCAGAGGCAGAGATTCTGACATATGCCCTGCACCGCCCCACAGCTGATGTTCCAGCTCTGCTGGACACACCCTAGTATATCAAAGGTGAAGTCCTGGGCAAGGCTGCTCTACTGATCCAGAGTTCCAAACAGCAGCCAGAACAGCAGGACCTGGAAAAAGGTACAGATACCATGGTGAGATCAACAGCCACAGCAGCAGGGACTGCTCCAAGAGCTGGAAGAACAGGAGGACCAGGAAGGAAGCATGGATGAGGCAACATCAAGTGCAACTGCTTCAGCAGAGGCAAAGAGGTCAGCAAATGCCACCCATAGCCATGCAGCTGATGCTCTGACTCTGCTGGACACAGCCCAGTACATCAGGAGTGGGATCCTGGGCAAGGCTGCTCTTGTGGTCCTGGGACCTGTCCAGCAGGCAGAAAAACAGCCAGGCCAGTAAGGAAGCAAGGATCAAGCAACAGCATCAGAAAGAGCTGCATCCAGCTGCCCCAAGGACACCACACTACCAGCATACCCTTGTCCATGGCTTCAGAAAACCCAGCTATGATTTGACACAGACATATTTTGAGGCTAATAAAAGATTATGATTTTCAAACAGTGTTTCTCTGTTTCATTTTGTTTTCTCTGCGACTCCTTGTATTTACAGGTCTGCAGACAGGAGGTTTTGGTGATGCTGATATTCAGTTCCTTTCAAAGGAAGTCATTACAGTTAAATCCTGTAGGTCAAAATTTCCTTTGTGCATGGATTTAGGAGGAAGCAAAGAAGGCATTCCCATTTTTAGCTCTTAGATCTTGTAGTATATGATAGGACTGTAGATACCTGCCAAACAGACTTTCTGGCCTAACCACTACATAAGCCTGTCTTCATATGAATGGTTTTAACATTTGTCTCTCACTTCTCGACAGGGAAAACTCAGAAACCTTTAAACAAAGTTGCATTTGATATAGGCAGCTCCTTTTGAGAGTAACAGTAGGGAGTGGTAGCACATAATCTTTGCTACTCAGCCATAATGATTTTATTTATTTCTGACCACTGACTGACAGTAAATGTCCATTACATTACATATTTTGCCAGCACTTTTTTTTTTTCATCTGATTATGAACAAAACTTCTCTCTATAGTACTTCATGGTACTTACATCAAATCTTGCTAAACTTACCTTTGTGGCTGAAGAGAATACCTATCTTCCCAGGTGGAACACTCCAGCCCCAGAGTTTAGGGCTCTGCTAGGAGAATTACTTTAGTATTTATATATGTATATATATATATATATATATGGGTTCTTTATATATATAGGGTTCTTTAATACCTTATCAAAATGTCCATAAAATAAGTCACAGACCTGTTTTCAAGGAGTTTCTTTATTCTTCTAGGGGAGAGAATAAAAGAACTTGGCAATTATTCAAAAAGGCCAATACACAAGCTAGACAAAATGTTCTACCATAATACCAGCTCAGCACATATTAATCAACAACACCCAAGGCAATATTCAACCAATTCACCACACTTAAGTCAAATCCAATCCCTCCAGCTCCAAGCCACCCAAAGCATTAAGAAGAGGAGTAAAGAAAAAGAAATAGATGGAGCAAGAAAAGAGACAATGAGAAAGAGGAAAACATAGCTACCACTGAGACTTTGCGGGAGGCTGGCTTCTCACACATACAGATGGCAGCACTTCCCTATGAGTTGGAATCAGGACCATCAAGTTCAGCACCTGGCCCTGCACAACACAGCCCCAAGAATCACACCATAGGCCTGAGAGCATTGTCCAAATGCTTCTTGGACTCTGTCAGGCTTGGTGCTGTGATCACTGCCCTGGGGAACCTGTTCCAGTGCCTGACCACCTTCTGGGTAAAGAATCTTTTCCTAATATCCAACCTGAACCTCACCTGACACAGTTTCACACCATTTCCTTAAGTCCTGTCACTGGTCACCACAGAGAAGAGGTCAGTGCCTGCCCCTCTGCTTTGTTTTGTGAGGATGTTGAAGGCGCAATGAGGTCTCTTCTCTGTCTCCTCCAGTCTGAACACACCAAGTGCCCTCAGCCACTCCTCATACAGCTTCCCCTCCAGACCCTTCACCATCCTCATGGCTCTCCTTTGGATGTTCCCTAATATCTTAATGTCTACTTTGTATTGTGGAGCCCCAAACTGCACCCAGGACTCGAGGTGAGGCTGCCTCAGTGCAGAGCAGAGCGGCACAATCCCCTCCCTCAACTGGCTGGCGATGCTTTGCCTGATGCCCCCAGGACAGGGCTGGCCCTCCTGGCTGCCAGGGCGCTGCTGACTCATGTTCTACTTGCCATTGCCCAGAACCCCCAGGGCCCTTTCCATGGGGTTGCTCTCCAGCCTCTCATTCCCTAGTCTATACACACATCCAGGGTTTCCCCATCCCAGGTGCACAATCCTGCACTTGCCCTTGTTACACTTCATATGACTGGTGATTGTTCATCTCTCTAATTTGTCAATGTCTCTCTGCAGGGCCTCTGCCCTCAAGGGAGTTCACAGTTCTTTCTAATTTATTGCTGTCTGCAAACTTGCTTAGTATCCCTTCAAGTTCGACATCCAAGTCATTAATGAAGATGTTGAAGAGAACTGTGCTGAGGATGGAGCCCTATGGAACCCCACTAGTGACAGGGTGCTCTTAGGAGGTGATGTTTAAAAAGTGACCAGCACTGATGGACCCTAGCACAGCCAAAAACTTTTCACAGGGGACTTTACTTACTAGTTCCCTAAGCAATCTGAAGCGTGCTCTCTGAATGCCCAGAGCTGAAACGTTGCTTGCACTTTTCCTGTCAAGGGAGATTTTAAACTCAGTAAGCCTCATCAACCAGCACAAATCTCTCATCATAAGATGTTTTGTATTATTCAACATACCCTCAGTCTTCCTTCCCTAAGTGTTGGATGACCATATTGGGAGTGACGTGTTGGAAGTCAGAGTGGCAAAGAGGTGGAAATAGCGCCCTTACTACTTCTTTATGTTTCAGTTTTTCAGGTTAAAGCCCACACCAGAGTTGTCCCCAAACACACCTGACCTCCACTTCTTCATTTGTTGCTGGGTAAATGAAGCATTTCCTTTCCAGAGCTATCAGATTTGGACTTCTGATGAGCATATTCCTGCAATATTAAGGCAAGATTCTGTTGATTTTAGAAATTTTCCAGCCTGGTTTGTTGTGAAAAAGTCCTACCAGCAGCAGTGATTTAATACCATCTCTGAAACATACCTCATTATCAGAGAATACTGTGGCCAGGGAATAGCAATCACATGAAGGAAGGCACTTCCTCTCCCTGCCTTCATTCCAGCTCTTGGAATAATTGCCGTGCCAAAGGTAACAAGGGGATGCATAGTCAAATACGTCAGGATTTGCTCATAGTGTTCTCATATTGTTCAGCAAATCATTCTTTTTGCATGTAAAGAAACACTTTCCTAAATGATTATAGCAGGATTTAAATTCTGTTTGCATCAGCTGAAATTAATACTTTGTTCCTTCACGCTGCAAGGTGTGAAAAATGCATAGAGCTGAATGCTCACAGAATCTGCTTGATGGAGAGCCATGGGTTAGCTCATACCTGGAGAAGCACTGTATGGAAAGAACATCTTGCTAACAGAGGCTGATCACTGTCTGACTGTGTCCATGCTTATCAAGCTCTACTCTGGTGACATAACATGTTTCTTCTATAGCTTTACTCTCCTGAGATCAGTAAAATAAACACTTGTTGAACAAGAAATGTACTTCACATTCAGAGGGGATCCTGGAACACAAAGGGATGGTCCCAGGCTTACTGAAGTCAGTATGAAAATTGCACCTTATGTGTCTCCCTCAACCTGACAAATTCTCCCAGTGTTCTCCTGCGTGCACTCTCCAGTGCACACTCAAACACTCTGAATGCTCTCACACTGTAAATGCTCTCACACCATAGATGCAAGGCACACCTGTGGTTTTATGCAATGAGAATACTCCACCACTGACCCATAATATAGTCGTCACTTTAGTTCAGGCACTTGGAGATGTAAGGAAAAAGGAGGAAAAAATAATAGCTGTTCATGGCTGGAAGAACCCTATGTGAGACTCAGAGAGATCCAAAGCCAAGTGACACATGGATGAGGTGTGGCTGTAATGATCTCAGGGCCAGAGCACAGTCATCCTGCTTTATTTAGCAATATAAAGGTAACCTAAGTTCTGTATCTTGGGATCAGGAGAAATTTAAGTTGTAAAGGATGTTCAAACCATCTGTTTTCTTCCTGTTAATCTTGTTCTTCCTACTTTCAGTACTTTGTTAATACACATTTATGTAACACTTTCAGAATCATCCTGCTTGCCTCAGCTGCTTTATTTGCTACTGATTTAACTAGCATTTATTGCAAAAATCAGTGGCTGCCTGCCTCTATGATTTGGCTCTTTTCTTCATTCTCCCTCCCCTCTCCCCTGTTTTTTTCTTTGAATAATGGAATATACACACTCAGCAGCTACCATTTTATGCAATATGACCTACTTTTTCTCTGTTTTTAGCACATAGACTGAGAACTGAAAATACAGCTAAAGCCAGTGCAGTTTTCAGCCAAACATATAGTATTTGTATTGTTTTGTTGCATTGCTTTGTTTAAGCAAACCAAAAAATTTGTTTAGATTCTGCCAGGAATGAGCACCTGTTCTCTCCACAGCTTTGCCAATACTTTGAGCTTCCTCTGTGTTGTGTCATGGCAGTGCCTGTGTGCCTTGATCATAGCCACTTTTTTTAAAAATTCTTGAGGATAAATGGGAAAAAAGTCTGTGTTCCGACACAACGAGTTTGTGGTCAGTTTAGTGTGATGACAAAATTGCCTTATATGTGAAAAATGAAATAAAATTATTTCAGTTAGTTAGAGGCATACCCACTCCAAAACTTGCTCATTGAGCACAAGTGACCTGTAGTTATAGAATGCCTCAAAAGGTAAAAGTCCTGTATATAACAGTACATAGTGTAGCCTAGAACAGCCTTCATGAAAATACAGAACAGACCCTGAATTCAGGCAGGGCTTTGGATGAATAAATGTCAGGGAGAATCAGAGAAAAAACTTATAAATGGCTGAAAAGGCCAAAGGGAGAAGCGATCTCCAGAGCTGGGAACATGTGGAGGAAAAGATGCCTCATTATATAGTCATGACCTCAAACTATATCTGAGGATTTCTTGCTTCCAAACTAAAATTAACTTCCTGCTTGTAGATGATGAGTGTTGGAGATAAAGGACAAACACATAATTAAACAACAGCATCTTCTTCCTTTCTCCCCATTTCAATATTTTTGGGCTGTTACTTATTTGTGTCCTTCTTAATGAGCCAACAGATAGCAAAGTTGAAATCCAAAAAATAAGAAAGCAGTTCCTCTCTCATCTCAGCTTGTTTACGTATCGTTCAAAAGTTTCATCATCTTTCATAAGACCACATTAGACAACAGTATGGGAAAACAATTTTCTTTTTTTCTGGGGAGATAAATACAACCTGACATCTGTTTTGTTTAGACTGCAGATGGTGGTGTTGGTACACAGCTTTATTAGCTTCTTCTTTATTTATGCAATTTAATATATATTTAATAACAGTCATTATTAAAAGTGAAAGCTCAATGGCTTAAGACTGCATTTTTGCTTCTGCTTCAAGCTAAGACTCAGAACAGAAAGCCTGGGAGGGGTAACTACTGACTTACTCAATACTTGTGTGATTCAATTTACAACCGCGGGACTATGCAACAAAAATCCAGACAGAGTTTTGTAAGAAGAGACTTGGGAGTGGCATAAGCTAAAGAAAGGTTTTAAAAAGATATTTCATAGAGGTTTTAGATTTTTTTATAATACAACTGAGAGCTTCCTGGAACTTTGTTATGTAAGATACTAAGGCTCTCTGCTGATCTCCAGAGAATGGAGGAGACGAATGTCACCCACATTCACTCCTGAAGTGCAACACAAGAGACTCCCAGTAGACACTTGTGGCCCACAATGATCATTTAAAAAGAGGTTTTGTAAAAGAAGGGAAACAAACAAATTTTAATAATTTTTTTCTATGGCCTGTATGGGGCTGATGGAGAAAACAATGCGTTCCCTGTTCAAGCACGTCTGGGATGCCTAGACTCCCCTTGGATTTCATTAATTTCCCTCTCACCCACCCTCTTTGGGAACAGGAATACCTTGTGAACTTGCTCATCCCAATTCATCAGAGAGAAACTAGAAAAACTGCAGGAGTATAATCTGGTCTGCTTTTAAAGCCTAAGCTTATCACTCTTACTTCAAAAAATTCCCGCTGAGTGTTCAGTGATTGCAAAAATCAGGCCATTACTCTGAAAGAGACAAGCTACATTTTGCCTTATTATCTCTGCAAATAAAAAGTATATATCTGGCAAATACAGTCAGAGATTTTTTAGTGTTTCTTTAAATCTTACTTAATATATAAATGACACTTGAAAGTACTTTTTATTGCCATTGGCATTTTACCTAAGGTCATAGCAAGTTGCTTCCCTAGTAAAACGTCTTTTTTCCTGACCACAAGGATATAACTCAGACTCTCAGATTTATTAAAAAAAAAAAAGTTTAAGTGTTAAAGGAACCCTCTGAGAATAAGAAGTAGGATTGCCCATCGAAGAGAAAGCACTAACTATTTCACTGAACTGGCAGGACACCAAGACCTGTAGTACTTCCTACAGGCAACTTTTCATCACAACCTTTGAAAGAAAATCCCATTTTTTAACCCATTGAGGTAATATATGGTAACAGCAAACTGTAAACAGAAGGAAAACAAAAAAAGAGGAAGTCTCTCTAAGACATGGGTTGGAACATTATTTACTGGGAAAAAGCAAAGATAAAAGGGCAGGGCATGTACAAGCAGATACAGGCTGCCCATGGTGCAAAGCCCTGTCCCTGCATTTTCACTGCAGGACACAGTTGATGCCAGAATTTATTCCCATTAAGCTTTCCACAAATAGCGTGCAGAGAAGAAGGGGTATTTGTTCTGAGCAATAAGACCAGAATGTGATCCTGGTAAAAGCAAGTTAGGACTTTTCTGTAAATAAAAAATCACCATAGAATTTAGCCAGTCGCAATCTGGCTGCTTGTTTAGAACATTTCCTCCATGAGGCTCTTTCTCTGCCATCAAAGTCAAATGGCGAATCTCAGACTGTTTTTGCAAACGCTTTCTATACCCTAAAAGTTTTCCTCTCTTCAGGTCCTACTTTGGTTTTTGCACTTCTAATGTAGATTTTTAGCAAAGCATAAATAATTAGCAAGTCACAGAATCTGTAGAGAGGTACCTGTACCCTGCACAAACTCTTCCTGTATATATTTTTAATATTTTTTCCTCAACTGCACCTGTTTGGTGCTGCAGTTTCTGCCTATGTACATACTTTGAACTGCATCATATACACTCAGAAACTCTTCGTGACTGTGTGTATGAATCTTTAAAAGTTCCATGGTCCATAGAAAAAAGGTAATTAGGTATTGAAGCCAGCTGGGTTTTAGGCATCTGGCCAACAGCAGCACTGCTGAAATCCCAGTTGGTGTTTATCTACAACCTGCAGCTCCTAAACACTTTTGTAATCTGACACTATTTGTGCCAAAGAGAATATTTTTCTGAAACATTGCAAATACACTGTTTTGTTCATAAAGGTAATGTACATATGGGGGTTTATACCTATTGTGTAGCTATGTGAGTTCAAAGAGTGCAAAACTATTCCTGCTAAAGTGACAGGTTACAAAGATTTAACCTACAAGCAAGCAGTGGTGATTAGACTGGATGCCCATGGCAGCACACAGCTACACTCCAGCACTGTCCTCCCTGTGCCTGTGAAACCTGGGAATCCCTCTCCAGAGAAAAGCTCAATTTCGTGCAAGTGCATTTTATAAGAGACATTCAAGACATTTGTCAATACACTGTGTTGTATATAAAGACACTTTTCGCAGTTACTGGGACAGTGTACACACTCCTTACTGCTGACAGGCACCAGGCAAACCTTGAACCCACCCAGCTCCTGCTCAGAAAGTTGCCACACAAATGAAAGCAGATGAGTTGCAACCATTCTGTCCTTGTGATATATCTAAGGAAAGGAGGCTCCTAGTGTACTTCCCTTCATCCTCTTTTCAAAGGTCAAACATGTTTCCCATGTTTTTTTAGGAGGTTGTTTCTAACCCTGCAATTCTAGAAAAAAACTACAAATTCCAGATTGGTTCAAAACATCCATGAACCTGTCCTTGCCACTATTGTCCCAATAAGTAAGGACTTAATTACTTAATTACTTGTACAGAGCACAAGATGAAAGCACAGTCTCTCCTATTAACATTTTTGATGCAATGCCCACTTGGAGTGAGGAGGACGCTGTATAATTCTCCAGTCAAAGGAGAAACCACGATCATTTGACTCTGAATGTCTCCTTCTTCCTGAGGCTCTAGTGTACATTTCTTAGCTCATATCCCTAAAAGTTTTTATTTTCAATACATACATTCTACCTACTGTCCTCATCATGTAATGTTTTTTCTTTCCTAACTTCCCTTCTAGAGGATGGTGCCAAGAATGTACTCCCTACAAAATTTGTATTGGCTTTTATTTTCTTTTTATTTTTTGAGGATTTTTTTAATCTCCTACAGTTGTACATTCCAGTCGTATACATTCTTTACACTCCTTCTTTATTTATACTGAGTCCCAGTTATTACTGAGCATTCCTGTAATTCTCTGCCATAGGCTCATGTCCTTGTGCTCTGCTGTGGAAAAAGTGAGTGAGCTCTTCAGAGCAGTTCCTCTAGATGGTCAGGATTGCTTCCTTTCTCTTCCAAAACCACATTGGAATTGTATCTTTCAGACTTTTGCTATTGGGTCTTCACTTTTTTTGACACACCATGGTGTGGGTGGATGTCTGGTGTAGAAACTCATTGTCAAAAGATCATGTCCAAAGGCTCAGAACCCCATGTGATCTTCTTTTGCCCCAGGTTGCTTCAGTTCAACATGCACTTCTGAAAACACTTAGTCTTGCTGATTGAAATATTATCCGTGCTTTAGCTTTAACTAACAATAAGTCTTCATAAGGACTTTAAGAAACTATTAATAAAGGAGCTTTAACTAGTTTCATAGAAGCCCAAAGAATGTCACAATCTCAATGTTATCAAAGTTTATGGTCAGCTTGATAAAAATAAAAGTTAATACTGACATTTTTGCCTGAAAAAGTCTGCTCTAAATCAGGGAAGTTGAGTTTTGTTGTTTTCATTGGTCAATTAAATGATATGTATTTATCCTTGCTTAGAAATACACTGTCTCTTACAGAGGTCAATTCAATGATTTCTTCAATATAGGGTGGTAAGGCTCTGGCACAGGTTGCCCAGAGAAGTTGTGGATGCCCCATCCCTGGAAGTGTTGTAGGCCAGATTAGACGGGGCTTTGTGCAAACTGGCCTAGTGGAAGGTGTCTCTGCCCATGGCAGGAGGGTGGAAATAGATGATCTTTAAGGTCCCTTTCAACCCAAGCCGTTCTGTGATATTATCATAAGATATTTGTCTACGAGAAATAGTTTAGTGTCTTTACAGTGTAATTTCTGCCTTCCTTACTAAGTCTCTCCCACAGACAACCTGCATGTACAAGTTAGTGGTTTTCAGTGTCTCTCTCAAGACCCTTCCAGCACGTATTAAGGAATCAATAGGGATGTGACACAGGAAGAAGAAATAGATTTGCAGGAAAAAGCCAAGGATGGGAAACAATGAGGTCCAAACCAGATGCTCCAGAATACTCTATATGAAGTTTTAAAGTTGAATATGTGTTGTGTATTAGAATATATAAACATGCATACATGTTTATATTTTATATAACTTTGTGTATGGGGAGTCTGTCTTCTCCATATGAATCTGCCCAACCTCCATCCTGTGTTCCTCTCTTGGCCACTTTTGCTCTACCCGGGCAGCATCATTTTGCTGTATTGTCTCTTCTTGTCTCCCAAATCTACCCAGCAGCACAGGACAGATTTATGCAGGAATCACCAGTAGCCACCCCAGGAAATCATCAGCTTACCCCACAGTGGATATTCTGGACTAGCCCCACAGGAGAGGGTCCAGATCCCAAACAGCTGCACTTTGTACATTGTACCTCACAGTCATCCTCCCATTCTGGAGAGGGTTGACCATTCACCACACACCACAAAACAGTGCTTTATTGGTTCAAGAGCATCCGACAGACACCATCTGAGCAGCAGGAAATGGCCCACAGGATGCAACTTGAGCTTTGCAGAGGTCACTGGCTGACACAACCTCTGGATTTTTCAGTTCTGGTTTCCAGTAGGAGAGGTGTGGAGCCAAACCTCATCATGTAGGAGACTGTGGAGAACTCAGTAGGAAGGGAGGTTCTCCCCAAGAACTCTGGGCAAAATGTACAGTTTGTCCTCTGGCACTGAGAAAAGAAAGACAAAGATACCCCCTCTCCCATTCTGACGTCCATGGTTTAATTTCAGTGCTTATGTGTTCTAGGTGATTGTTATTTGCCCCAGTGCTTGTAAGCTTTAGAAAAAAATAAGTCGAGAAATACCAAGTTAATTACTGAGGTTATTCAAAAGGCCTCAGAAGGGAACCACAGTCCCATGTCTCTAGTTGTTCTGGCTGCAAATCTGTTCCCTCAGCTGCTTCAAATTTTCTGATGGTCTTAGCCAATTATGAAGATATAAAATGATGCAAGGATTGTAAATACTTTTTACAGACAATTTAATTGAAGTGCTTGTTTCTATGAAGTTAAGTAAGAAGCAAACATTCAAGCAAGTGCTTTTGACAAAATAAACAAATGAGGTACAGTGCATCAAGTCTTACAAGATTTAACTTATGTCTTTTTAAGAGCTAAGCAGGACACTGTAAACCAACTTCCCCTGCTAAAATTCCCATGTAAGAGTTTTATGTGGCTTCTTATTAAATGTTTAGTCTGAATAAGATGAAGGAAGAACTGAGTCCTTGCATGTTCTAAATGAGGCCTGCAAAATAATTGAATCATTTTATTTCTCATGGATCAGGAACTGGTCAAAAATTACCAAAAAAGGAGAGAAAAATCAGAACAGAAGCACTTAGGACAACACTATAAACCACCTTTCAAAGCATTATAGAAATCTTTGATATATCAACATGTCATTGATCCTCTTGCAACTACATCTGTCAGATTTTATTGCAATTATGAGTATTAGTGCCTCTGCACAATCTGTTGCAGGAACAGTGCAGTTGTCTTTCCAGGTAGAAAAGAAGCTGATTGCAATTCACGATTCAAGCTTAGGCTTGAACATGGCTAGGTTAAAGGGCCTGTCTTTCCCCATCATTACTCTTGGCTCAAGTTCAATGCTTTTGAGCTCCGTCAGATCCTGGTCTGGCAGAGTTAAAATAAAATAATGTAAAAATTGCTTAATGTGGTGTTTCTCTGATTTTTTTCAGTAGCTGGGTGGCCATTTGTCAGTAGGGGGCAGCGGGAATAATAGTATGGTTTGTTGGGAGCACATTGTTTGTAAAATTTCTTGAATTAGAAACACATTCAGGGATTTGGATGGATATGGTTAGAAATTAAAATGCATACAAAAATATTACCCTGAAGTGCATAATTTCTGTGGAGACCAGTTTTGTCCTCTACAATGCAAGTTAAGACAAGGTTATAAATGATGGAATTATACTCATTGGCTCCACAGCACATGAAATGAGAGAGGAAAGAATACCAACACTGTACTTGGCTAATAAGCTACAGGACTAATTAGCGGATTCTCATCTAGAAAGGAATGATCCTACTCACCAGCCTCTGTATTTCTAAGTCTGTCAGTAGGTCACAGCCTTGTGTCAGCAACAAGGCCTGTGCTTTCTCAATGTACCTACCAGAAAAGGAAGATGTTGCGAAACAAAGTTCATATAAGTTTCTTACCAATCACCAGTCCTTTTTAATTTTTTTAGAATTATACAATTTTAAATATTAGACCAGCTTCTTCAAGGCAACAGAGACATGGTCTTTGGACAGATGGGAGTGATCTTGGTCTGCTTTCCTACAATATCTATTGTTGACAGCACTGCCAGTGTTGGTAGTCCAAATCATGCTTGATAGATCAGGTATTTTGCAACCACCTGGCAAAATCTTTCTCATTAAGAGACACAGATCCCTCCTTTGCCATAACATACACCATCCACTTTCTGGCCTTCCCTTTGTCATATCTGTGGATAGAGGTCCATGGTAGAAAGCAACTCTAAATGAATAATGTAAACCTGGATTTTTAGCGAGTTGAGTTCCCATTCAATTAACACTCTCTCCTTCAAGAACTGCCTTCCACGTACCCTAAAGAAAACATCCTTGAAAGAGTTTTTTGAGTGCCACTCTGCTGAAATTAAATGATAAATGCACATAAATATACATACTTTTTCTTTTCCCCCCTTCCTCAGAGTAAATAAATCAAAGCCCCAAACCTACCTACAGTTTTCATTTCTTCAGTGCAACTGGCAAAGAAAAGAACAAACAAGCCCCCCTTCCCTCCTCCGCTCCCCACAGCCTTCAGTTATTTGTACACTTTTAAGGTAACCTCCCACGTGTGATTTATAATATTAATGAAAATAATGGCGACATTTTTCTATTCTTTCACTAAACCCCAGGAGACCATTACAGCTTCTAGCCATTCAAACAGAAAGTCACACCATTTCTCACACATTCCAAATGGAGCCAAAAAAGATGCTGGCAAGCCATCAACTACAGGGCAAATCTGTGAGCATGTTTCATCAAAAATATATTTTCCTTACATTAAGATGGTGTGAAGATTTTTAATTTTTACAGAGAAACAAAAACAGTCTATAAAAATCCATCAGCTCTGTAATATTGCAGTTGGCATCATTCCATGGAAATGAGTGTACTAAGTACAGAGATAGTACATAAGGATCTGAAGAAAGGAAGCCAAGGAACAGCACCAGCACCTGCTGTTTAAGGTACCAGAGTGTTATACAGTCTCAGAGTCTCAAACCTCCACTGAGTGGAAATGCAGGTGGACTCACAACCCAGACAAGTAGTTGGTAAAGAGTCTGTGGAACAAGAATGCTGGAAGCTGCTCACTGCCCACAGCAGGAGGAAGGTTCCTTCTCCTGACAACTCAGTGTCAAGTAGGACTGGCACATTTTAGGTATGAGACCCTGGGACTGGAAGAACAGGGAAGGACAATGGTCCTTCTGGGACATAAGGTCACCTAGGGCAACACAATTCACCCTCTCATCACAACCTCTTGTGTTCAGAGGAAAGGAAGGTGACTCCCCTCCAAGGGGAACAGATGGTCCAGTATGCAGACCAGAGCCAACCCACAGCAAGCCTGCTGCCTTCCAGGAGCTCAGGTAAGGGACATTACTAGAAACTTCTCCAGTCTAGTAATCGCCTTAGATTATTATCCATTATTGGTTCTTCAAGTCAGCAGTGACAAAATAACAAAGAGAAGTTCAGGGGCATTCAAAAGGGACTTTACGGCCACAGGTCAATTGGCTGAAGGATCACGAGACAGGTAGTGTTTTCCTCAGTCCTTCCAGTAGCAATTAATAATATAGAAAGGAACAGGCAGATCCATCAGATCAACATGTGGCCTCTGAGGCTATTGTAATTGGAAAAAATGTAGGTTTGTTGACCATTTGATGATCTGTACAATACCTGGTCTACTCATACCTCAAGAGATGCACCTTTCTGAGAGTGGAAAAAGGGTTCTAGCACAGGAGCCAGCTGGGCTTACTGAGAGACTTTTAAAATACATTTGAGCAGGGAAAGGGACAAAGCCAGACTGGCCAGTGATAGGCAGTGGGACAGTGCACCAAAACAAGGAAGTGAGCACTAGGGGGATCCCTCAATCAGTTTCATGAGGTATCAGCTCCAACAAACCACACCTGAAATGTTTCTGTATCAATACATGCAGCATGAGGAACAAACAAGAAGAAATCAAAGCTTTGACTCAGACCCAGAATTTTGATATCATTGACATAAGTGAAAACCAATGGATAAGTCCAGTGACTGGAGTGCCCTGTTGGATGGTTACAGGCTCGTAAGCAGGGAAAGGCAGGGCAGGCGAGGCAGGGGCATGACATTGTATGTAATAAGGGTCTGGACTCTATGTAGCTCACAATTGGCAATGGCACATGAGAGAGTAGCTGGGTAAGGACTAAGGGACAAAGAAGTATGTGGATGTTATTGTAAGACTCTGCTATAGACCTGTCAGCCAGCATGACGACTCCAGCAAATTATTCTTCAAGAAACTAAGAGACACCTCCAAATCAACTGCTCTTGTACTTATGCTGTACTTCAACTTGACAGAAATTAACTGGGAACATCACACTGCTGGCACAAAGAGGACCAGAAGATTCCTAAAACCCCTGGATGATAACTTCATGGTACCAGCACTAGGGACTGCCTAGGAAAGATGCCCTCCTTGATTTGTTGCTTGTTAGCAGAGAGGGTCTCATGAGTGAAGTGGTGATTAGTGGCTGTCTTGGCCACAGCAACCATGAAGTGATCAAGTTTAGAATCTCTGTTGTCAGGGAAAACACTATGGAATGTGCTGGGGTCCAACAGTGCTGGTCACTTTTTAAGTACCATCTCCTAAGGGCACAGGGGCAGGCAATTCTTAAATATCCAAAGTCAAAGAGGGGAGGCAGAAGGCCAGCTTGGCTGATTAGGGAGTTTATTTTGAAAAAGGCAAAAAAAGAAGGTGTATGTCTAGAAGAAGCAAGGTCAGTTCACATGAGAAGAATACAGCAGTTGTGCTGCTGCTGTAGGGAGAAAATTCATGTGGCCAAAGCTCAATTAGAGTTGAAGCTGATCAGAACCACAGGGGACAATAATTTTAAATATACTAAAGGGAAAAATCAGTGCAGAAATAACATCATCCCTTTACAAGATGAGGACGATCACCTCACAAACAGGAGTATGGACAAGGCAGAGATGTTCAATTCCTTCTTTGCTTCTGTCTTCAACTCTGACAACAGGCTAAGGGGGTCACAGTGGCCTGAGTTGGAGGACCAGGACTACAAGAATGAAAAATTCCCAGTTAACCCTGAGTTTGCTTGGAATCAGCTGCTGCAGCTGGATCCCTGTAAGTCTATGGGGCCTGATGGGATTCATCTGAAAATATTCAAAGAGCTAGTTGATGTCACAATGATTTTTGAACAATCTTGGGAATCTGGATAGGTCCCAGTTGACTGGAAGTTGCCTAACATTGCCCAGTTTTCAAGACGACAAGAAGGATGACCCTGAAACTGGAGACCTGACAGTCTCACTTCAGTGCCTGGTAAAATCATGGAAAAGAGTATTCCAGGAGGTATTGAAAAACACCTGGAGGACAACACAGTCATTGCTCACAGCCAGTGCGGCTTCAAGAGGGGAAAGTCCTGCTCGTCAAACTTAATTTCCTTTCATGACAAGGCAACCCACCTAGTTGATGAAATTTCTGCGTTTCAGTGAAATTTTTGATACTGTCACTTACAGGATCCTTCCAGAAAAAATGTCCATCACAGATGGATAAACACATCATGTGATGGGTGATCAGCAACTGACTCACAATTCTGGCAGAGTTACAGTGAATGGGACAACATCAGACTGGTGATCTGTCACTAGTGGGGCTCCACAGGGCTCCATCTTGGGCCCTGTGCTCTTCAACATTTTCATTAATGAATTAGACACAGGACTAGAAGGTCATGGAAAGGGACCTGGGGGTCCTGGTTGATGGCAAGTTGAACATGAGTGAGCAGTGCCCTGGCATCCAGGAGGGCCAGCCCTGTCCTGGGGGGCATCAGGCAAAGCATCGCCAGCCAGGTGAGGGAGGGGATTGTCCCTCTCTGCTCTGCACTGGGGCAGCCTCACCTCGAGTCCTGAGTGCAGTTTGGGGCTCCACAATACAAAGTAGACATTAAGATATTAGGGAACATCCAAAGGAGAGCCACGAGGATGGTGAAGGGCCTTGACTGGAAGCCGTATGAGAAACAGCTGAGGGCACTTGGTGCGTTCAGCCTGGAGGAGACTGAAGGGACACCTCATTGCATTTACTACTTCCTCAGGACAGGGAGAAGAGGGACAGGCACTGATCTCTTCTCTGTGGTGGCCAATGAACCAGGGGAATTGTGTGAAGCTGTGTCAGGTGAGGTTCAGGTTAGATATTAGGAAAAGACTCTTCCCCCAGAGGGTGGCTAGGCACTGAACAGGCTCCCCAGGTAAGTGGTCACAGCACCAAGCATGACAGAGTTCAAGAATCGTTTGTATGATGCTCTTAGGCACATGGCAGGATGATTCTATGAATAACCAAATCTGGTTCCAAATAATAATTTTCAAAGACCACTGAGAAAAGGAACAGAATTGCTGTACACACAAAAGGCACCAGTCTGTCGTCACCAGCAGAACAGTACAAAGGCAATGGATGAATACATATTTTTCAGTGAAACAGAGTCAAATACAAAGCAAGTATGCAAATAGTATCATCAACTGATGAGTGAGAGGGACAGACACAAAATACAGGAGAAGCAAGAAACCAAGGATATAGATCCAGAAATATGCTTTGATTTTATCATGCAAGACAGCAAGAAGGATGCAAAAGGCTTCTTCATGCATCACAGATACCTCAAGACTTTGTCAAAAGCTTGGAAGAAACTTTGTTTTTTATCAAAGATTTTTTTTCTCTTCCACTTTTCCTGCTCAACAGTGCTAGCGCCAGTAAAGAGGGGAGAGGAACAAGTATTAGTGGATGTGGTATGCCCACATCTAACATCTGTTCAACAACTTAGCTGGTAAAGCAGCCAAGAACTGAACATGGTAAATAAAAGCTACCCTCTTTCCCTTAAATATGGCCATTCCATATCTTGGCTAAAGCACCAGAGCGGGATGTTGTGAAGGGTATGTCCTGTGTATTTCTGTAATGAGTATTCATTATTGCTTTTTTTTTACTGCTTATCAGGGGCTGGTTTTCTTTGGGTGTCATTACAGATACAGTCTACTGAAAAGAATTACCAATGACTTTTTCTTGCATTCACCCAAGCTTTCCTTCACCTTTTGCCACTTGCACTGAGGGACAGAAACAGTCATAAGTACAACTTAAAGTACTTTACCTACTGAGAGCTCAGAGTTCTTCAGGTCAGCTGGAACACCTGGGAGACCTGGGCCCCAGAAAATGTGTATTTGAGTGCTAAGAGTTGTCAGTGCATCATGCCAGCAGCAGTAAGCTGATGCCCTCAGCAGAAAATACAGAAACTGTCAGGTAGAATAGAAACACAGATTCATAGAATTTCAGGTTAGAAAGGACCTGTACTGCACTTATTGAAACTTCAGTGTTTAGCACACAAAAACCTACTGAGGTGCCTCAAAATTTCTTCATAGCCAGCAGAAAAATATAGTGCTATGTTCCCAACACCATGGATGGAAAAACCTCCCAGTACAAAGTCCCAGACCTTATCACAATTGCTTCCTGAAAGGAAGCGAGACTAAACAGTGCCCAAGGCCAATTGAAGTCTGCTTGGAAACCTTGTCTCATGTTGCTCTAGGTATCAAAATAGGAAGTAAACAGCTTAGAAACAGTGCTGAGAATGGTTTGGAGGAAGTACAGCTTCCTCTCCCTGCACTTGCTAAGTTTGCTTATCTTCCATGCTCTCAGCATCCCCCTTTCACTCACTGGAGCCAGCAAATGCTGCAGAGACTTTGCAGAAACAACCTCGAAAAATAATGTTTGTGCAAAAAAATCTGTTACCAGCTCATTGCTCTGAGAAGCTTTGCAATGCTCTGCCTAAGAACAAGAGCCCAAGGATGTATTTCACATCCCTCAGACTCTCTCCATTCAAACACCAAGATTTTCACCAAAGATACACGTCAAGTAGCAGGTTATCTTACACCTTTGCTGAAGATGCAACCTGATTCTGATTTTTACCCTATTTATATACATATTATGGCAATGACTAAAACTCTTTAATGTACTTTACAGGTACCACTTAAAGGGAAAATACTATCTTTCTATAGGTTTGGGGGTGGGGGGGATTGTTTGTTTTTTGGTTGGTTTGGTTTGTTTTTTCTTTTTTTTTACTTTCACTGGATTTGGGGAAGAAAACAATCCCAAATCTGCTTGATCTCTCAACTGAAGCTATGATGCACCATAAATTATCAAAGATACAATAATCTTTTCACCAAAGCTAGAGGATTTTATGAAAGTCTTGATGACAGTAGACCTACTAATAAGAAATAGTGAAGGGCCATAAAAGTCACCAAGGCAGATCCCTTCATGTGGAGATCAAACCAGAGCTGACAGAATAGTGTCACTGAACTCAGGGGCCAGGGGACTTGGTTATTATTGGTGCTTTAGGGGGTTTAGGGTGGGATTTGGTTAGGGTAAGGATTAAATACGTAATTTTTAAATTAACTTGTCTGGTGAAATTCACATCAGGTAGACAGGTCGTTCAACTGCAGAGCTGCTAAGAGCTCTGTCATGAAAAAAGGCCTGATGGACAGAAAGGGGCTCCCAAAATCTGGGGAAAAAAAAGAAAAAATATTTTAGCAGAGACAAGAAGGGAAAAAGGAGGAAAAAAAATTGACTCAGTCAGCTTCGTTCTAGTTACTAAAAAATACAAGGACAAGCAAACAACTGTCCCCAAGATAAATAGGCAATAAATTACAGGCAACATGGAATTGTTGAGAACAAATCACATGAAACCATTCCAGTTTTCTTTGTGACAATTGTGGGTGGAGAGAAGCTGGAAATGTCATTTATATTGATTTACACAAACCCTTGCTAGGATTTCTCGGAAGTTAATTCAAGAAACTTTTTCTAGATGGATCAACAATGAAATGGGTGCTAAGCTGGTAGAAACTAGACAAGGTACATCTCAGTTTTTCAATGCAAGGAAAAATCAAGCAGGAGTCCCGGCCAATATGTCCTCAGTGGGAACTGATTTGATGTTTTCATGAGTTATTTGGCCAGCAGGATATAAAACATTATTATTATTAAATAACCACTGGCTGGGAGGAGTATTGGCCATAAGGAATTCCAATAGATAAGGGTAACTGAGCACACAAAGAAGGGAAAAAGAGGTTGCCTGTACCAAGGAAAGGAAGACCAGCTGAACATGGCAATTGTCTTCAAAGATGTGAAATGTAAGTGTAAAGCAGGAGGGCAGAGCTTGTTCTGCAGGCCTGTCCATCCTCTAGAACATGGATTCAGAGCTCTGAATTTCAGCTCAGGCAATGATGACTGTGGCTTTAGGGGGCCTAAGTCAGAGGAGCATCTGTGGGCAATTGGAACTGCCTGTGGCCAGCACAACACTCATCTCCCTCTTTGCTCTGTATTTTCTTACTTTAATTGCAATTAAATAATTCTGTGAGCTATTAAAAAAAAAAAAAAAAACACACAACGTTAAATTTGAGGTCAATATGTAGAAACTGCACAGACATTTGTCCTGGACTATCACCATCTTGAGGCTGACTAGTAAAACGAGCAGGGAACATTTTTAAATTGTATTTAGAATTTTAATGCAAGACCAAGTTTTTGCAATGAGTCGTCAAAACACTTGAGATTGACTATTTCAAAACAAAACTAACTATTTTGGAAAAGTAATAATTAAAAAATTGTATTCTGGATGGCAAGCTGGCCCAAACTTTACATCTCAGTAGTTTTATAAAGTTTCACAAAGGAATTTTCATATCCCACCACTGTGGGATATGAAAGTTTTAACTTTCACAGTGAGAAGATTTTTAATATTTCTAATCAAGATATTGTGAGAGACTGAGCTGGAAAAAAACTCTGTTCTCATTTGTTTTTTTCATTTTCTTCAAAAACTCCAGTTCTCTTGTTAAACAAATATTTTAATCTCATAATTTTATTAACTGGACAAAACACTCTACTGGACAAAAATAGTATACCAAAACTCTGCTGGATGCTGTTACAAGACACCTCGAGATTTTTAATGCAAACTGTAAAATACGTGGAGTTCTAGCCTTTTCAATACTCTATAAATTGGTCTGATCAAGATTTTGCAAGAAGTTGTTTAGCTTTGATTTGTCAGTGCAAGGAGTTTTAAGAAATTTTTTACCCTGGGAACTGTTTGAGAAATACAGATTTTTTATGTCAATGAGTAAACAAACAAAATCCTTCTAAAAAGAGAGAAATGGGAACTAGAACCACCATAATCTCTGGGACTAAGGAGAATTGTCATCTTTGTTCATTTTTTAAGGAACAAAACTAAAACAGGACAAATTATACAAAGAACAGTTGGGAGGAATGGGGAAGAAGACCATTTTCAGTATACCAGGCATTAGAGAAGGTCCTGGCATATTGAACAGATAATGCTGGTTTAATACCAAATATTAAATTCATATGGTAAAAATCATATCTTTTTCCCACACAGACCGCACCTCTTGCTGAAAATATAAACCATTTCCTTGTAGATGGGACAAGCTCACATATGTCTCCAGATTCAGTTAGCAATTGGGAGAAGGTAAGTACCCAAAGAGCCCTCCCAGAAACCTGGAATTTTCTGCTCAGCAGATATGAAGGATGAGAAATTGCTTTTTTTTTTTTTTTGGTGCAGTGAACCTTTCTTTTCCTTACTGAACTTGTAGGTGCCTTTCTCCAGCCATGATCATGTCCAAAGGAGGAGAAAGAAGCATCCTATAGGCAATAGACCTCCTTAGCAGATTTAATAGCAAGCCTGAAGAGGAAATTTTTCCTCTCTCTCTTTCTCAAAAAAAACTTCAAATAGTCGTGTTTTCATCCCACTGTAGAAAAGGAATATGCTGAAATGTTTAAAAATAAAAGGATTGCGGGACAGAAAAAGAGTTTCCTTCCAAGTTTCAATTTTGAGGCCATTAAGACAAGCCATTCTGACCTCACTGTTTAAATTTCATATTTTCTCGAGCAGCCTCTGGTCTTTTGGGTGGGAATTACTTACGCTCTGAAAGCAATGAACTGCAAAGCCTCCCCCAAGAAGTGGCAAATGGCAGTATCACGTTGGGAACCTGACTTTGAACCAGGTCACTACTCACTGCATACAAGAAATTCTTCAAAACCACTCCTTTCTTGCAGTCTAAGCCCATGGTGAATACTGTCTTCTCTGTGGTCACCCTGTTGAAGTTCACCTTACACAGCTTTACTTGGAGTTCTTTTATATGTAAGGGGAGTTCCTAAAGAAATGTAGTTGTTGCCATGAAGGTCACAAGTTTTGTGCTGGGAATCCAGCATCGTTTCAAGATTTCAGCTGTGTAACAGTTTTCACCATGATTGTCTGAGAATAAAAAACTTTACTACAGAATGGAAGTTGTCCTAGGGCAAAGTAAAGTAAGTTGTATTTGTATTGTGTAAAGTGTTTTGTGATGTGGCAAAATATATATGTACACTTTTCTTTAAAGTAGAGAATAAAACTCTTTTAGTTCATTTTTTAAAGTTTAGATTAAGTGCCAAGGTTTGATTGAAGAGAGAGATTAATTTGAACACCTGAACCAACAGCAGATATTTCAGAATCCATCCATACATATTGCATGGCTTTTATTTGAAAGTTCAGAAAATAATGGGGGTAAGAATTTAAGTAGCATGTTAAATCTTCAGCCAGTCTTTCCACTCAATATATTTGTTAAAATAATGTGCTGAAGCAGCAGGAATTTATTATTGGGCTTTTTTACACAAGACACACCTTGAATTTTTCCATTTTAAATCTTTTAACAGATGCATAAAGTGGTAAAGTGCTTTATAGAAAAAGCTTCATATATGATGTGAGTTCAAACAGCACCATAATGAAGATATGAAATATCAACTCTTGACCCATATCTTAATTAGTTTCAGATTTTTAGGCTAATATATTTAGGTGGCTTTGACATCAACAATCCTATAAAGCAAAATCTGCAACAGACATTACACTATGGAGAAAAGTCTGTTATCATTAGCATATATTTGGAGTAAGTTTCTGGTTTGATTCTTTTTAAATAGCTGGATTAAGTATGACTTTTATAAATTCAAAACACTGGCATACTAGGGATTTGGCCTACACTACTGTGCACTGACATCCCCCTGTACCTGACCTTGTATTTACTGGCAGACCAAGTGGTGTCTGAGACACAGAAATCACCATTACTCTGTCCCAAGAAGAAACTAAAAATTGCTATTTTGTCTGGGCAAATGAAGTCAGATGGTATTATTAATACCTTACCAAGGCATTCAGTGCCTTTGATTTCAGAAGTGTGGGCACAAAGAGCCAGAACAAATGTAGAGGAATCAGACACTTATGGTGCAAATACACGTGTTCAGCAGGGGGGCACCAGGCAGCACTTGCATGGCTTGCAGGTTTGACTATCACCAGTGGCATAATGCAGCTGACACATGAGCTGCAGGAATGGGTTAGGTCAGATTTCTCCCTGTTTTCTGTAGCAGAAACATCAGCTTCTTGGTCATGGGCCCCTTGCCTGCCACCTTCTCTACAGAGATGAACCTTTCATGATGGCCATACACAACAGCTTTGACTTAAAAAAATATAATGTTGTATTACACTAAGAAACAGCTAAGCTGAATTACACTAAGAGTCAGTAATATAAGTTTTCTTGATTTTTCAATGTAAGAATTACTTTTCTGCTTACTTATTTATAATGCTGCCTTTCCTCTAGAAGCATGCTATCATTCTTTCTTGGACAAAACACATATAAAACATGTCACTAACTCAGCAACTGCATAGATCAGCTTCCAGGATCAAATCTTCAAAGGGCAAACCTATGTGAATCTTGTAAGATTCCAGCAATAAGTCCTGGCTTTTAAGGTATGTCTGATGTTTTTTTCAATTTTTATCTCATAAGTAAGGGGTATAAAAGAGCATGCAAGCTGTATGTAAGGATACTGAAATAGAAGTCATTGCACACTGAGATCAAACAGCTGTTGAACCAGTAAAGCCAGAAGTAACCCACAGTCTTATAGCCAGGTTTGCAATATTGAGAGCCTGTCGTATTCACATCAGCTGGGCTGTATGTGGTAAGCCATGGTATTTCATCTGATTTCCTGCACAGCCTCTTGAGCAGTGAATGAGCTGCTGGCAAAAAACTGACATAAATAAATTAAACTTCTATAGTATTTTGCATCATACTGAAAGAGTTATTTTTTATGGAAAGAATAAAAAGAAACTTTTTTATAAGGAAGTAAGCTGCACAAGCAGTGAAATATGTGAATTTCAGTCATTATGTCACTATTACAGTGGGCTTCTGAAAGTAAATCACATGGTTTTTTGCTAGCAGGCTACATATTGCTGTGGAGAATCCACTCCCTGTGGGCAGACTGGAAAGAGTGCTGTCAGTTCAGGGCCTAGTCTGCCATTTCATTTAACTCACTATTTGGAAAAAAGAAAGTGTAAGAAATGCAGAACAATGCCTGCACACAAATCCTTGCTCATTTCTGTGTTTTAGTCTTGTCAAAGAATCTGTTCTTGAGCAGTTAAAATTTCGGTAAGGACTGCTGGCTCCAAGAGGTGTTTAGAAGACAACTTGAACAACTTCTGGATTATTTTGCAATAAGAATAATTGGGCAGTGAGGTCATGTGAAAGAAAAACAAAATTGTTACATTACTGCTGCTAAAAGTCCCCGATATGTAAAGCTTGTGGAAAGTTTCATCACAAAAACCTAAGCAAGCATTAGAAAAAGAAGAACTGTGCTACCAAGATTTGGTAGCACTGAGAGAGCAGACCGAGATCTTATAAACTGTTCAGAAAGAATTGATGTCTCGTCAAGCATAGGAAGAAATACTCTAGAGTGCAGGTACATTCAAAACTACTGAAAACCCAAAAATGTGGTAAATGTTTATCTGGTTAAGAATCTTAGAAAACCATTTGAAGAACAAATGCAAGTGAGAGATCTTTGTTGAATCATTAGATAATATTGGAGCAGAAAATTTGTGTCTCTGTCTACAGCACATACTGAAACAACATGTATGAAGAAATGGCACATTTTTATTGCAATTAAATTCAAATGGATAATTCATCTATGGAGGAGAAGAAGTAGATCTGTAAATATATGTTTTACTGTCATTAAAATGTATACACTGCCCCAGAGCATGGCACACAGGCTGCAAGTCCAACAGATCCTCTGCAAAGAACGTGGTGACTGAGCACAAACACTGAACAGAGGACCAGGACATCTAGAAGAAGGCACAGCTACTTGATTAAATCATCTTGCCAGATTTAATACTTAAAGTATGATTATTTTTCTGGCAGAGCAAACACAGCTAAAGAAGTAGATTTTTACAGCCAGGTTGTGCTAACACCTGTCCCAGGTCAGCTTTCAGCCACTGTGCAAGACACTTGGGAATCAGCAATGGTTTCACTCAGGTCGTCCCCAGTGAACTGCTTCCCCTTTCTCAGAAGCTACACAAATTTGGTCCTTTCTTAAAATTGCTCCCAAGCTAGAAGACCATATCCTAGTTGCAAAAAAACATGAGTTGCTGCTTAGGAATGTAAATCGCTTTGCATCCTGGTCTTTGAGAAACTTAAGTCAACCCGTGGAGTCGGAGAATGATCCTCCTTGTTTTGCCCCTTCTTGGGGGTCATGGGGTGGGTGACCTCACCCCCACGAGCAGAAAGCTCCCAGCCAAAGGAGCAGGCAGGAAACCAGGCCAGGTCATTCTGAGCTGAATGTATTTCATTTACCACTGTGAGGCCATGACCTCCACCAGGCTGCAGTGGGGAGAATGTGGATGGAAAGACAGCTGATAGAGCATTTCAGTGCCTTTCTAAAGAGAGCATTTAAGGACTCTCTTACGGGCTTTTTTGGTGCCTTTATTTCATATACACAGGCACCATACATGCAAAGGCCTGGCTTGCTGGAAACTCCTGGATTAGCCAGCAACATTGCACAAGAGAGGCGAGCAGAGCCTATCCTGAAAGGGTTTTAAAGGTTTCATCAAAGTTTTTAACCTTCCAATGTAAATAGATTATTACAGCTCTATAACAAATAGCACATCACAGAGGCTGGGTAGCAAACACTGTCTCACACAGCTAGAAAGGATGGCATTGCCCTGAATCCACAGTAATACCTATCAGCTCCTGTGGATCAGCAAGTGCTGCCTCAGGAGCACTCTGGGAAGCCAGATTCATTCTCATCGCCTTGCAAGCAGCACTAGGGAAGTTCCCAAGGAGTTTTGGTTCCCTGAGAGAACCATTAGAAACAAGATGAAATAAGGGCACTTGCTGACAAGGTGATTCACAAACACTTGGCTACTTTTCTCCCAAGCTCAACCTTCTCCGTTCTTCTGGAGACAGAAACCTCTAATTCCCTTCAGTTCTGACCTGCATCTAGAAACAGAGTCTTTGTTGAGGTGTAAAGTGCAGATACAAAAGCAAATCAGGGAGTACCTCCTAATCTTCTCACCCCAGCACAGACTTGTCCCCTGTTACTATGAGGTCTTTAAAGTAAAATCTCTAATGGGACAGCATATCTGGGAACCACACAGTATTTCACGGAGTTGTTGAGTATCCCTTAATGTTCAAATGGCTAAACCAAAATTTTAAAGTTCATAATCAGCAAAAACTATATTGAATTAAATAATTTTCACTGGACTAGTTAAAGTGAAACATAAGTAAAAAATGGAGTTACCAACAGTTACAGCAAAACACATTCACATTCACATTTTGCCCTTTCATACATTTGAGGACTGCCAAAGAACTTGTTTTTAAGCAGATAGCTTAGTGGTTTTAACAAAACCAGTAAAACATATGTTGAGTTATGCAGATGAACAAAGGGAAACAATTGAAAAATGAGTTGTAAAATATTTGATTATGTAGAACTGCACTGTTCATATTTTGGCAATAACTACCAGCCAGCAATATCACTGTCTTCAATAATGGCAGCAAATAGTAGTCAGTTGCTTACAGACCAAAATTTGAATCAGGTATTTATGAATGAACTGAAGCAGATTAATAATAAAGTCAATTGTCATTACTACTAACATAGTTAATTCCAAATGTAAATGTGAAATATTGCCAAAGGACGAAAAGGAATCTCAAGTTAAATTCAATTCCATTAGAGAAAATAAGATGTAATTTCATATTCAGAGCTCTTAGACTAAAGAAAAAAACTGAAATGCACAAATAGATACTATGATCACTGCTTCAAATCTCAATATATATAGAAATACCACAGTTAATAACTAAAAGTAGCTTTTAGGGCTTCTTCAAGGAAATCCTGTTATAAGGCTAACACTAGGAATAGAAAGATGTCAAGTGACAACTACTATTCAAGGCTATGGAGTAGTCCTCTTCACCAGTGTAATTTCATCCAAAGAGATCAGTGCAATAACATTACAAAATGAGAAAGAGATAGTGTTGCTCACACTGGATTTGCTGCACACACAGACTGGTTTTGTTGGACAAAGGGCAAGATCTTAATTATTTATGTATTCTGAAAAGCTTGAGGTTTTTTCCCATAAAGAGCACGTATGTATTTCTTTTGAAACTCAGCGGATTTCTTGTGGAATCTGAAGAAAGAAGTGTTGATTTATTTGATTTCTCTGACACTGAGCTGGCTGGGTGGACTTCATTCACAGACCAGTTCCCCGAGTGGTCCATGGGGGACTGGTCATGAGAAGATTAGAGATGGTCTTGGAGAAGCAGAGGTTCCAGGTCATTCTGATCTTCGAAGAAGTTAATACTTTCCCAGAATTTCTGACAATTTAAAAGACTCTTTGGAGAAGCATGATCTTTAGCTGGGGAGTTCATTCCCTGATCTACATCCTGCCTGAGAAGAAACTTTGGTGTGAGTGGATGTCCAACTGCTCAAGCCAAGCTCAAGCTTTTACCGCTTTTCTGATTACAACTTTGTTTTTTTGAAATCTGAAGTTTAACAGAACGGATCACAAGACAGAACCTACTGTTTCAGCTCCTGCCCAGAAGCAGACTTCTTCTCCTTACATTTGAGTTCTTAGGTTTTCCCTTCAAACACAGGAAGACTGTGCACCTCTTTTGCTAAAAAAGCCTCATGTTAATTTTTAAGTATCGTAACAATAAATATTATACCTTAAATAGACTGAAAATTCTGCTTTAAAAGTCTAAGCGCCTAGAAAATTTTGAATATAGGGTGCAAATCAGTATGGTTTTTCCTTAGAAGCACTTCCTGACTTTAATTCTTTCAAGGCAGAAAATAGATATTTTGATATAATTGTCCTGAATTATCAGCTGAATAGGAACACTCAAGCAGCAGAAATATCAGACAGAAACAATAGTTGCAAAAAAAGTTAACTGTGCACTCATTTGGAATTTCAAACTTTCTGTGAAGAAATAACTGCAATTTGCACTGTTTTAGAGAAACTTCTCACTTACAGGAAGTTTCTGTTTCTGAATGGTAAGAATCTCTTAGTGTATGTATGGTTAATTAAATTCTGGTTATTTTTTTAGGTACTCTCCCATATATTCACCTCTTTCAAGTTCTCAGGAAACTTTGCAAACAGTGAACACGTCACTAAACTTACTGATTTCTAAGTAAGGAAAGATTCTCAAATGTTAAGTTTCAGTATTTCAGTAATAACAATAAATTTCTGATTGCAGCCTTCCTAAGAGGGTAATAAATATTTTTGTCAGTGTGCAGCTCTGTTACCATTTGTAACATGATGCTACATTCATGGTAGTATCAAAAGTCCAAATCTTGCCAGGAAGCTTTAAAGCAGATCTTGGACTGCACTAAGGTATCTGTTTGGTGTCAAACAAACATAACATCAGCATTTTCCCTGTTAAAAATTACTTACTGACCTGATTTTCTGGATGACACAACAGAAGTTACAACTTAGAGGATATAGTATTAGAAGAGAAAGCAGAAACAAATGCAAGTGTTGTTTAGTTGCTTGTTCAGATGATTTTATGGCTAAAGCAAGAAAGGACATGCCTGCACCACAAGGAACAGATTGGTGGGAAGAGGATGCAGCCACAACATTGAAGCTTTACCGTAACTTTAATTCCTGGTGCTCTCTGAATGTTCACAAGGCTATGAATAAAAAGCAGGATGTAATTCTGGCAGAAGTTCTTTGTACATTTTTTCATTTAAAATTAAATAAAAACATGCTGAGAACATTTATGCGTGTGATGCTACAGCATTGTTCATGAGTTGGCTCCTACATACAATATCAGGTTCCTCAATAAACACAGAGCCTTCTTCTTCATATATAACCCTAAAATATTGAAAGGTTGATATATTAACTAATTCCCATCAGTTGTAAATTTCTGTGTGAAATATGCCATAAAACTTGCTGAGTCATAGGTACCACTCCTCCTCAAATCAAATACAAGTTAGCCCTGAACTTGAGTTTAAATGTTTGATTTCAGATTTATTATCATCAATCCTAGTTATTATTTTCTACACAAGGAATTTTAAATGAATCAGTAAAGCATGTTGTGAAAGAAGATCATAAATGTACAATCAAGTATGAAAACTAATAATAATAATTTTAATGAAAATCTTACTTCTCTATCATTTTTTTCTCAGAGCACAAATGGGAATTAATCATCTTTGCCAAGATTAAGCAATGAAACTTCTTAGATGAGTCTTCAGTGAAAGAATATCCAAGCAGAAAAGTTGAATATATTTGTTGCTCTCTAACCATATGGGAAGCTGTCACATAAAATTTTATGACCCCTTTTTGAGACGTTATAGTAAGTCTTTGTTAAGTGTACTGGAGATAATATAAACTCTTGAAAGTATTTTCTAAGTACCATGAACATCAATGCCCTCCATGGGAGCCTAAGTTTTGTAGAAATACAGCAGATACTTTCCCCTGCTTATACATAAAAAGGGTTCTTTCTTCACATGTAAATGGGGCCCTTTTGAACACTGTGTATAATTTTTAAAGCATCTTAATATGGGTGAATTTTCACTTTGTGGAAAAACTGACTTCCATGTTGTGAACGAAAAATGTAGAAGTTCTTGAAATTTATAAAGTTGGCTACTTAGTGAAGTTTCTCCCCTTTTGGTAGAATAGGAATTCACACAGCTTTTACACCTCCCCTCTCTCAAGTTTGTTTGTTATCTCCTGCTAAATTAGGTCTTTGAAAAGACATGAAATAGATTAAGATCATCCTCAGTTTGTGATCATTCAGAAGGTTAGAAGTTCAGGAGTTCATTTTTTGTTAATGTAAAAAACATGCCATGAAAAAAAAAAAAAAAAAAAAGTGGCTATTTAAAAACCTTCTACGCTTCATTTCTATGTTCTTCCCTAGCTGACCTTCCCCAGGCCATGGCTGGATAGAAGCAAACTGGCCAAGGGCAAGAAAAGGACCCTTTAATTAGCCATTGCCCTCCGCAAATGGGGTTGCCAAAGTGATGAGCTTACTCAGCATCCACCAGTAAAATCTTTTGGTAAGAAATCAAGCCATAACCACATACCAGGCTCTGTCTTCCCTTCTCTTGTAGCTCCAACCACATCTCTCCTCATAGGGTCAGCAGCTTCCAAGAGTGCTATCCTGGCAAAGTCAACTATGAGTCACCCTACAGAGGGCAGGGCCCTGGGATAGTCTTGGTATTGGGTACAGGGAATAATAATAGACAAGGAAAGAAGTTCACACTGACTATGTCTGTACTAGTGAGTGAAGGAGCTGGGACTGATGACCCAACTTGTCCAAGATACACCATTCAGGGCATCTCTAGCTCTGCTCTGGTCCCAGGGACCAAATGCTCACTTGTGCCTGCAGGTCACTTGAGGCTCTTCCTAGTATCACCAAATAAACAACCTGGTTCATACACCCTAAGACTGCTCCATGTTGCAAACCAAAGCACAGCAAGTGTGAACAAACAGGACATTGTCTTCAAAAGCATTCTGCTGACCCACACATCATGCCTAAAGATGTGAGTCAACTTCTCCCAACAAGTACATCCACTGTCCTCCTGAGGCAGCCATTCCTGGAAGGCTCTCTTGCCTTCTAGTCTTTGTCCTAATCCACACAAGTACCAGCAATGTGGCAGAGGGAGACTGACTGACTCCAAGGCACCTCATTTTCTGTTTTTCATGGACCTTGTTTCTCTCATTCCAGTGGAAAATCAAAGCTCAAGGTCTAGATATGCAGAAAAAATATTTCCAAACCATTGTTCTTCATGCACCAGGGAGAGGTGGGAATCAGTATCAGACAGGCAGTTAATTGGCTGTGTATTGGTTTATCCCTTTCATCTAGTTTAGCATTTCCTGAAGCAGCACTTCTCTTTGTGAAGCCAGCATCTTCCAGCAAGCAACAGATGATCTCAGTATATCTCTTTTGGAGTTCTCTCTTTAAAAAATGAGTTCATAGCAATTAGTTACATAATTTTCACACTTCTGACTTTCATTTTATTCATTGTATTAGGTGTTGGTATTGCAAACCCTTGGTGAACACTATCTGCAGGCACAGTGGGAGGAAAGTAAGACCTTGAGATGCCACAGCAGGTCCAGGGAGGAAAGAAAGGTCACAAACTGCAACATTGCACAATTAGACTTTTTATATATATCCACAGTGCCCCATACACATCATCCTTCAAAAGAGACTGACTTTCTAGGGAGAAGGTAAACAAAGGTATGGCCTTTAAAGGAAAATAATTTACTTCACAAACATTTTGAACCCCTAAAAGAAGACCCTCCTACAGCCTTTGGGCAGCAAAACAACCCAAATGTATTTCACTGTGAGTAAACAAAACCACAAACCTAAACATTCAAAATATATTTTAAGAGCGTAAAATAAACTTCTACCAACAATCCAGTGTCTATTCCAGCGACAGTCTTGGGCTGTTGTTATTTTAAAGAGAAAATTTTCAGAATACACAGTGATATAAGTCAAACACAGCAATAAACTTTGCTTTAATTAGGAACTCTGAGACTCTCGAGCCTGAAGGGTAAAAAAAAGGTCTCATTATGCTTCAATAGAGGAGAGGAGCAGAGGAAGAGGTCCTGACCCAGGGAATTTGCTCTTTTTTAGCATGGAATGCGCAAACAGTATGACTAAACCCTCCTTTCCTTCTGAAATACCTTGGTGACTTGAATGGAAAAGCCCTTCTTTCCTCAATGGGCAGTCTTGATATCATTTCCTTACATGTGATCTTTGATGTCTCTGTGAGATTCCTAGAAATCTCCCAGAAAGCTGCCAGCAGTATGCTTCTCCTTTAGGACTTATTCATCTCCAGGTGCAGCACATCTGCCTTAACCATCCAGCTTGAAAATTTTTAAGTCCTGTTTCTGCACTCACACCTTTTTTCCTTGCTTGCCTCCTCTTGCAGACACAGGTGCCATGCAGCCTGTCCAGAGCTGCACTGGTCTACCCAAACAGACTGACCCTTTACAGATGACATGAGAAAGTTCCACAGTGAAAACAAGGGAAAACTTTAATTGTCTTAAAGTGGGAAATGTAAAGTTCCCTGTGACTCATACTGCTTCTTTGGCATCAAGTTCAGTTGTACAAACTCCTCTGGAACAAATGACTGAAGTGTTGGCAAGAGCAATCTCTGCACCCAGTGGACATTTACCCATGGAACTAATAGTCAATATCCTTTCATATACCCATTCCTTTCCCAACCTGTTCATCTCTAGCATTAGCTTGAGATACATGTTCTTCTTCCCTCCCAAGGAAATTGAGGGTGGCAGTAATTACCTCCACATAAATGTTCAGGTCCAAAATGAGGAAAATTACAACAGAAAAGCCCATTCCACCACGCATTCCTGTTGGAACTTAAAAAAATTACTTAGAAGTATTACTAATGCTGTTGTTCAATCTGTTGTTTCTACTGTACATGCTGAACAATAGAAATACAAAAAAAAAAAAACCAATGAATGCTCCACTTCCCTTCTCCACAGGTCCTTATCCACTACTTTTGGATTAGGTCAACATCTCTTCAGCAGGCTCACATAGTCCTGGTTGATTCCATTCTATCCATGTTCCTCCATTGTCCCACAGCAAGGTTTTCTTGGCTACTGTACAAAAAACTGTGAAATACATGTTTGCGCAATACATGCAGAAAAACCCTCCCAAACAACCCACAGGATGCCTCACTGAAAGGTTTTACTGATGACTTTTCCACAAAAACATGTTGTCCAGTCATTCTGCATCCTGTGGGTCCATCCATGAGCTCTGAGACCTTCACAGTCAGTTCTGGAATTTTAGTGCCCATGCCCAGCCATGCTTGAGTCTTTCCTCATTACAGCTCCATCCCCTGTGGTGCTGGTCACCTCACCACCAGCAAACACACAGCTCTTACACCCTACAGGCCCTGAGACAACCAGAATGCATTCATAGCCACTTTTCCTCCACGCTCTTCCCTTTAGCTCTTTGGTGAGGATTAAGGAGGTGAAGAGAAAGGTGAGTGTCTCAGTGAAGGTGACTGATTACTCCTTAGGTGAGTGGAATTTTTGTTTTGTTGAGGATTTTTATAACATGATCAGTACTAGTGGCAACTGGAAAAGCACTGAGAGGCAAAATGTCATTTAAGCAAACAATAAATGGCTTTTCTAAAGGAAAAAAAAAAAAGGACATAGCATTTCAAGAAACTGACAGAATGGTACAGCATAAATGTAAGTTAAACATCATCTGTGGGTTCTTTGTCAGGCTGGTCATAGTTGAAAATACTAAATATTTTGTCAATACCAAAAAACAACTTCACAATATTTTGTTGCCACATATTCACAATGGGGTGATCTCTGTACAGGCTGATTGAACAAAGAGAGACCTTGCCTTTCTTCCAAGTTAGTATGAAAAAAAGAGGAGAAAATCATAATGAGAAGAAAATATTTATAACTAATAAAGTCTACCAAGCACGTTTATCTTTTTCTTCTCTGAAGAACGTCGTAGTGATTTTATGATGCTGCTAAGGACAACCTTTGGCTTGGATTGGTTTTGAAACAGAAATTCTTTGCATATCATAGTCATTAACTAGTGTAGCTAAGAATTGCTCAGTGTTAACCCTGACCTACATGGATTGGAAACACTTGCCCCTTGATACTAAGAGCTTTTTCATTCAATAACGAAAAAAAGCTATTTTTCACCCTGAACCACACTTTAAAAAAAAAAAAAAAAAAACACAAACATATTTTCCAAACCAGCCTAAATTCAAAAGAGAACATTTACCCTAAAAGTAATTTGTTTAAACTGACACAGCATCACTTCTCATATTATATTTGGATCCATTTCAGCAATTGTTAGAGAAAAACAGCAAGCCTTGGAGCTCAGACTGCTTAAGGGCTGCTGTGGCAAGTTTGCGGCACCCCATTGCTGTGCTTGGAGAGTGTTGTGTCATCACTGTGAGGTACAGCTGCGACGTTGGAGAGCTGAGCATGCTGAACTGGGTTTGGCTACAGTCCTTGCTGCCTCCACCACGGCACAGATGTGCACCCTTTTCCCCTTGTAGTAAATGCTTGAGCCACCGCCAGCAGCAGGGAGTTCCCTTCTTCAAGGGGAATCATTCAGTGTCCCTCTGGTCCAGTTAAAGAGTGAACAAGGAGTCCAGGGTTTAAGTATCTCCATGTAAGAGATTATCACCACAAGAAACTGGTTTGCAGGAACAGAAGTTTCAAACAGCAGTGTTAAGTAGCGAGTCAAGGTGCAGGATGAGGAAAGAGCTGCTACTTGCGTCGTTACAAAAATTGCTTATTCATATCCTCGTGCAAAACTGCCCATTCCACATCTCTTGGGTATTTTTAAACAAACATTTTTTTCCCCTCCGCCAACTGACAGTGATAAAAGTTTCCTATGATTTAAGTATGTAATAAGAGCATGACACACGGGGTTTCTGGTAAGAAGCTGTGTTTTGGTTTCCAGCTCAAACCACAGGATCTCATTCTGGGCTAAGGACGTCGCTGCATGGCAGGTGTCACCAAGAGGGGCTGGTGGGACAGGAGGCTGGGGGGTCACTCCTGCTGGGGCTGCAATCATAGGCAGGGATATAGAAGCCCTGCAGGATGGTCTGATGAACCAAGGATTTGAGCTTGTATATAGTCAGGATCAAGAAAATATTTTAGCCTAGATTAGAGTATTTTTTTATTATTATTATTTTTAAGTCTGTACAGGTGAGTTTCTTGTACTTCCATTAAAAACTGTTGAGATGGTGAACAGACCAGGGAAAGCAAGATGGACCACCAGGATCTGCAGAGGCATTGAGGGGAATGTTTCTGAGACAGAAGAGAAATTAATTGTGTTAAGAGGGAAAAGTGAGGATGAAAGACAGAGCAAGTTAGTGAGGGGGACCTGCTCATGTGTGCAACAAGTGGAGACACAAGGAGCATCTGAAAACACTGCCTGCTCTTTGGATTTCATACCACAGCATACACAGCTCCCTCCAAAGATGAGGCAGCCACAGCAAGCAAAACATAAGGAGTACGTCCCACTGCAAAAATATTTTAGCATCTCCAACTGAGATGAACTGCTTGCTCTGTTTTTTTTTTTCTTTTAATTTGACATTGTTTGCTGGCATGAACTTGCAGAAACTTTGCCTGGAAACCACAGGGAAAAGCAAGAGAGTGTTAGCAAGGGAATGGCACAGTTGCAAAGGGTCTTCCCCAAGCTCCCTGAGCAGAGCTGTGCTCCTCCAGATGCACTGCCCACAGTCAAACTTACCTGTAACTGGTGAGTTTGGGCTTGTTCACAGCAGGTTTGGGGACACATGGAAGAAGGGATAGTCCAGTCTGTTGATCTTAAGAAAATCTTTCAATAGGTGAGTGTGGGGGGTTAATCCTGGCTGGTCACAGGGTGCCCACCAAAGTCATTCTGTCTTTCCCCTCCTTTGCTGGTCAGGGAGAGAAAATACAAAGAAAGGCCTGTGGTTTGAGATGAAAACACGGTGAGATCACACATCAATTTGAGAGATCACCTGTCAATTTGCCCATTTGTCATGGGCAAAACAGACTTGACTCACAGAAATTAGTTCAATTTATTATCAAGCAAATCAACGTAGGGTAATGAAGAATAAAATCAAGTCTTAAAAAGTCTTTCTCTCACCCTTCCCTTCTTCCTGACTTAACCTGACTGCCAGTTTTGCTACCTCCTCCTCCCCAGTGGTGCAGGGACCAGGGAATGGGTGCTGTGATCAGTTCATCACATGTTGTCTCTGCCATTCCTTCCTTCTCATCAGGAGGATTCCTCACACTCTCTCCCTGCTCCAGTGTCACAAAGGTGCTGCCTCTGTCACTGGTGGGCTGAGCCTTGGCCAGCAGTGGGTCTGTCTTGGATCTGTCTGACATTGATTCTATTGGACATGGGGAAGCTTCTGGCATCTTCTCACATAAGCCACCTCTGTAGCTCCTCCATTACCAAAACCTTGTCATTCAAACCCAATACCGTAAGAAATCATTTTTTCCTTGGTATTGGAACAGGCTACTTCCAGATTCTTCCTCTGTTGGAGCTCAGTTGTATTTTAGTCCATTGTGTAACAACCCTGGAGGGGGTTGGCTTGTATTTTGGATAATTGCCTGTTAACTGGTAGAATGGGAGCTCTCAGTACTCCCCCATGCAGGGCATGTAACTTGTATCACGAGGCATTTTTAAGGGGGTGGAGTTGAGGAAGAGGGGAAATGTTACTTTTTTTTCTCACAGTACCTCATACACTGTGATGAGACCATTGGGGTCTCATTTTTGCCCAATCCATCCCATTATTAATTTTTTGCCCCGTTCTCTAAAAGTCATGATTGGGAAACACATCAGTTGGCTCTGCAATGTGCCAACTTGGGCTACAACTGGAATTTGTCAAGCTGGAATTGAACAAGACAGGTCCCAAAAGCAAAGCTAAGTTTTGGGGAATCATGAGTTGGTTAGTGGGCTTTGTTGGGGGTTTTTTGGGTGTTTTTGCTGGCCATTTCTCAGTGTGAGTACTCTCTGTTGCTGTCCTACAGTTAAGAAAAACCATCATTCACATAGTCTCTAAAGTTGCCATGATAGTCTGTAGACAGCAGTTGACTCTTTAAGGCAGCTGTCAGAACTCGGAGGGCACCAGTAAGCCTTACTAACCCTGACCAACATCCCACAGGACCCAGCCTGACACTCACAGTGCCCAGAGAGAAGTCAGGGGATGTAGACAAGGGTAGAGCCATTTCTCTGATATCATCCTGCTTAGGAGGATCAATATGCAAGAGCTGTCTTAGGGGCTTGGCACCCAGGAGAACAGAAACAAGCTCCATATCTGATAGAGCAGAGGATGGCCTGGAGGCACATTACCCATGAGATACAACTGATAGGTAAGGTGCTTAGATGGCACTTGAACATGTGTTCTTACTCACCAGGTTCTTCATGGCACTCTAAAACTGGCTCCTGCTGAAGAAGCTCCCTAAAGAAAATGCATGCAGGGGATAAGTGGGAATGAGAGGGAAAGTAACCAAAAGAAATTGCAGAAGAGATTTGTAGGGAATGTGAAAATGTGACAAACTGCTTTTTATGATTATTGCAAATGCAACGCATAACAGAAATCCTCTCTTTGCTTCTAATTCCAGCAACAGAACTCACTGTTAGAGGCAGTTTGTTAAATTCTCATGTCATGATCTGGCCCTGGGAAAGCTCAGTCTTGGGTCTGTAGCTCCTAGGGATTAAAACGGTGCCCAGATGGAAAGCAGTGTTAAAATGTTCACCATCAATGAACTCCACATAGTCTGAGGAATGTGACTGTGCCTACCTTAGTGGCCGGACTGAGGAAGGCAGGATTCCAGGGCAGGAATTCAGCATGGCTGGAAGGGTCACCCGTTGAGTTGTGAGCTGTTGCTGTTACTCTGCTAAGGATGTAGTAACAGCTGCAAGTAATACTGTTACTGTAGTAACAGTATGCAAGTAATGTCTAAGCAGAGATGTAAAAAGATGAGTGTGTAGCACTGAACTGTGATCGTTTACTCAGCAAAGACTGAAACACAGAGCTGTCAATGAGCTTTCAGGTATCACCAGATTGTTTGGGATTTTACTTCTGAGAAATATTCTGAGCATAAGTTTATCTCCTTCGTTCTTCAGATCCAAGCCACGGTCTGTAGCAAGGGCAGCCCTTGGGAAGCCGGTCGGAAAGCATCCCAGGGAGCAGTGGTGATAGCGTGGCCGGTGGTGCCACCTGGCTGCAGGGGGAATGCTCGTGAGCCCGGCACCGACCTTCCCAAAACGCCTGGCTGCTCACTCCTTCTGCTCGAAAACAGGTTTGTTTTCACTCGGGGTGAAAGATAAAAGGCCAGTGTTTCTGTGGAAATTGTGTTTTATTTTACTTTCAAGCCGTTCTTGCTTTATTTGTCCTGTTTCTTGCATTTCTTCTGATTTTAATCAGTTCTGATTTCAATCAGATACAGCTGTGATTGCCTCTAGTCCTCCTTCTACCAGTGATGGAAATATTCCCCCTCTCCTCTCACCACCTGCACATTATCAGCCTGCTTTGCCCTCCCTTTGACCTTCCTGGTGATAAATATTAGTATTAATTTCACAAAACAAACGTGGGCTCCTGTGTGGTAGTTCCAGAAACTTTAGAAAAGAGAAATGGCCAGGCCATTCCCCAGGCCATCTAGGTAGCTCTGGATTTCACCAACAGCACAATATACCCACTGCCTTTGTCCCCTCTCTGATGTCCCAATAAACTAACAATATAGAAGATACTGGCTATGTAAATTTTTATGTTTGTCTACCACTATACAGAAAAAAAAAATGTGTGAAATCATTTGGACAATAAGAAAACTTTTTCATGCAGATGAGTGCTGTTACTCACAAATGTTTAAGCAGAAGCTTTCATTGTGAAAGTGTTCTCTTCCCAGCAGACTCCATAAGCCACAGAAGACCTCCTGGATGCTCACATCATTTGTGGATCCAGGCTCTAAAGCCATCTAACACCTGTGCAAACAGAGGTAGTATTACACAGGCAGTGTGCCCTGCCATAACATTCACTGTGCTGGGCTCCATGCAAAGGACACGTCTTTCCAAGGGGAACCAGTGCACTGGTGTTCGGTGAAGACAATGTACCTAAGTGGTGAAAAACCAGCATGGATTGATCTCGGGTCTCACAGCAGCAAAGGATGGCCAAGTTTCTTCCATGGCTCATTTGTCCTCAGATACTCTGAGCTGCCAACCATCTGGCCGTGGGGGAAGATACTGTGTTATGAATCAATGTATGACAGATGAGAAATACCTGTAACTCAGTTGGTGCTCATTAGCCACTCATTATTCCTCTGCCTTACTAGCCCAGGAATCAGTCTATGCCTGCAGAATATGGTCTATGCGTCTGCCATGGGGTGTGAAATACAGCCAAAAAGCCAGGGACTATGCTTAACAATTAGGAGAAGATCCACCAGGAAGGGACTGATGGGCTCTCCCTGAAAAATCCCATGCTATGCAGCATCAGCAGCCAGCTGCTCCAATTTTGCTTGGGGGTTGTCTGTGTCTACGCATTTATTCCTCCAGAGCATGACAAGGCAGATGTGGTGGTGTGATAAAAGAAGGAAATGGATGGCTGAGTTAATGAAAATGACAGACTAGCTTGAGTTAGTTGGAAACCAGGACTATGTGGATAAGCTGTTGCTAACACATTTGTCAGAAAATTTAAAACCTCATTTATTTGAAGCGGGTGAATTTGTGTAGACAAGTTCTGCAGACAAGCAGAATTCTGTAAGGAGCTCTGTAACCTGTGCTGTCCAAAGTTCCTCCACGACAGGAACTCCTGTGTGTTACAGAGTGCTCATCCTAACCAATTTCTTCAGTGTCAATCCCAGTAATTTCCAGTGCAGATGCCTGCTTGGTTTGCAGTACGGGTGACAAAGCAAAGTGCAGGGCTGTGACTGCAGGTAGGGCTGGTGGCTCGGCCCTTCACATTGCAGTGAAAGCTCCATCTTGATCCCTTGCACTGTGAGACCCTATTTTCAAGCACTTACAACTTTGCCAAACTATAACCATTTGGAATGAAATTTTCCATGCCAGGTATCTGCCTCAGGCTGAAGTTTTTGGAAAATGTCCACAAACGCAGCCGTTTCCAATAATGAGGGTAAGGAAAAATTCATTGTTTTGTCCAAGTTAGAATGTAATTGTGACCTTTCCTTTGAAAAGATCTGGCATTCCTCTTCCTTGGAGAGGGTTGCCTTTCATCATAGATGTCCCTTTTGCCCTTCTGAAAACCTGCCCAAATTTGACTACATTATATGCCCTTAGGAAGCTGAATTTGCACATGCTTAGGGGGTAACTAAGAGATTCCTTTCATTTTAGCAATTGAACTCCTGACATTTTCATCGTCCCTGAGCAGGTTCCAAATACAGTTCAAGCAGGACTTCCCTTTCAGTTTCAGCTGCAGATTTCCACAGCCCATGGACAGGGCCAGGCACCTAAAGGGAGAGCCAGGAGTCTGTCTCTTGCACTCTCACTGATATTCATTGGGGTGAGACAATGTGGAGGAGAAAAATTCCTGAATTCAAAGAGCCAGATGTGTGTATGTTGATGACGGAGGGAAGATTCAGGAATCCACCCAAGAAGACAGGTAGAAGGACAAGACCAGGGATGGTACATGGATATGGAACAGCAGTGTGGGGTGGAAGGCAGGTGAGAGGAGAGGAGAGGAGAGGAGAGGAGAGG
>JAWWEE010000085.1:62133030-62191342 GCA_035221455.1 Xenops minutus
GGAGAGGAGAGGAGAGGAGAGGAGAGGAGAGGAGTTTCTTCTTCCCTGAGAATGTGGTTCCCTGGAATGATCCGCAGGGTCCGAGGTCAGAATTTTACCTGCCATATCTAACATGTGAAATGCAGCCTCAGCCCAGATACCAAAATGAATATGTTCTCTTTCCGTTAATCTTCACAGCTAGTAAATGAAAAAAAGACTCATTTCCTTCTCCTCAGAATTATGCTGTAAAAATGAATTCTATCTGAGAGCTTGACTGTAGAGTGTCATCAGAAGAAAAGTGCATTAGAAAATGAATAACTCTTTATTTAGGGCAAAGCATGAGTAGTGAGATGTAATAAAATAGTATTTTATAGAAGCAGACAGGATTGATATTCCACAGTTAACTTTAATTCCAGTGTTTCCTCTTTGCTGTTGAAATGACAAAGTCAGGTGTTACACTTGTAATGTTATCTTATCTTCTTTTTTACTGTCTAATTTTCTTCTCAGTGCTGCCACTTTCCATAGGGACTGACTGACAGCTTCTGCTTCAAAATGCAGAACAAGAACAAGCATGGATAGCAATACAACTTGGGATCTAGTGTTGGGACTGCTTATTCAAAGGTGAATGATTTGTGACACAAGTTGTTCAGACAGGTATGCTAGACTGGACCGTATCTTCTGGAAGGCTGATTTGGACTCAGAAAAGATATTACTCCAGAAGAGGAAGAGATCCTGCGAGAATCTTCTCTATATTGTATTTTCTTCAAATATTTTTTTCATTGATACTTAGAAAGGTACGTAAGAGTTGCACAACCACCACCATATCATTAGATTTAAATTCACTTCATAGTAGTTTTAATTTCAACTAGAAAATTTCCAGACCTCTGCAAACTAAAAATAAAAAACTTTGAACATTCTGACTAGTATTTTTGGAAAAGAACTTTTGACCCATTGACTTGAAGTTCTTTGTGCTGTATTTTCTGAATACTTATGGCTCTGCCACAGTCCTTCTGCACACTGTTTCCTAAAACAGGGACCAGGGATGCTAAGGACATGACTAAAACTTGAGAGAGCGGGTTGATGGCAAGAACGTGTTACTATAAGAATGCAGATAGCACAGTTAAGGTTTGATACTAAAGAAATCATTTGACAACAAAGGAAAATCCTGGAGTTTCAGTGTTGTTGGGGTCATGTGAAGGCTATTTCATTGCTTGGCTGTTCATGGGATGTTTGCGTGTTCTACCCCAAGCCACTGAGGAATCTATCTTGGTGTCTCAAATCTCTTACCAAGACCTGTAAGTTGACCAAGAAGATTCTGTGCAGTCATTATGCACACTGGTCACTCAAGGTTTCTTTAAAAACCTCCAGGCATCATTAGCACACATTAAGGACTGTTTAACATATGCTAATAGTTCCCAGATGGAAAATGTTGCCCTGCTTTGAGTGGGTCCCAAATAACTGATGGAATGTGAATGAGCAGCTCAATATACATCCCTCATTGGCCCTGACATAAAGAAGCCTATTGTCATGTCAGCAAACTGGGTAGGGCAGACGGATAATCAGCAATTTGTCAAAATATTGATTCAAAGATGCACCAAAATATGCACAGAAATATGTAGTTCTGCTCTCAACCATACCGCCACAAGGCCGGAGCCACCCTAGAAGGCTGCTGTTCTTACTGGGCTGAGGAAATAACACCTTTTTCTTAAATTTATTTTTGGGTTATTTTTGACTGCTTGGGAGGTGCTCAAATATTATGTGATGGGAACTACACAAGCACAGAGGCTGAATGGGGACACATTTTTTCTTGTGGGAGATACATCTCCCCTACTTCATAGGGGCAGTAATTACTAGGCAATTTTTACATTAAACCATCACCACCAAAGCAGCCTTTGTAGCTATTATTTCCCAAGAGGTCTCTGGACATGGAAGGCTTTCACAATTACTTATTTGCATGCTACCAGGGAGAGGACATTTGCCATGCTGAATTTATCCCATCCATCAGTCTTTGGGCAACCATATGTGCATCTTTTACCCAGTGTACTAACTACAAAAGAGCAACAGGTTCTTTGTTTGTTTTGGGTTTTTTTCTCACTGTCCTCATTCTTCTAGAGTCAGTAGAATTTTTTCAAAGCATCAGAAGCTCAGAAATGCAGGAAACTGCTCACGCCACAGTCTGGAGTGTGGGTTCAGCTTGAGTGAATATTCAATTGCTTCTCCAAAGCTTATCTGGCCTAGCCAAAACCTCTTGAATTTACAAAATTGGGCTGGGCATTTTATGAGAACAGGATGTCTTACAAGATTTTCAGTATTTCCTCTACTAACTAGAAAATACCATGAGATCAATTTGGAAACCAGAATAACTTATTTTGATTAAAAATGGATCATTATGTTTCCAGATTCTAAAAAGAGTCAAAGTGAATTGGCTTGTAGAAATCAATGGAAAGTGGAGAAGGATTACTTCTTTTATTTCGTTCTCCTTAATACAGTTTGTGCTTCTCCAATGGCATTCAAAATAACTCTACCCTTGGCAAATGTGTTTCCCATTTCAAACCCAACTCTACCCTTGCTCCAACATTGCCTTGCTGCTGCAGCACCTTCTCTTGAAAGAAATTATTACCAACTTGTAAATTCTAAGCCAGCAATTATTTTCCAAAAGGTCAGGCAGATCAAATGACTTCTACATCAGCTCAAAGCTCTTCCATCAAAAATGAGATGAAAGCACTGGTGTGTCTGATCCTCATTTCAGTCCTACATCCCAGGTTTCAAAGGCCACCCTTTGGTTTTGAGGCTGAGCATGGGCAGTTGGATATCTTGGAGGGTTTTTCCTATAGGGCTGATGGTCTGCCTGCTCTTTTGAACACATATGCCAGGTCTTTAACATTTGTGCTCATTAGGGTGTCCTGTCTGCTGTGTTCACAACTGGCTTTTCTTCTGCAGCAGAAACAGAAATGCCATCTCCCGGCAGAGCCTAGATGAAGCTGTGCTGAGAGACGTGGCACAGCAGCCACATCACTCCACTTATTACATCTTCACCTGGCACAACTACACAGTCTCCTGGGGAAAGTTTCACCAGAAAAGGTTACTTGCAGTTCCTATAAATTTTCCCCAGAAGAGTCTGTTTTCCTGTTGTTGCCTGTAAGAAGGAACAGCCACGCGGGTGACTGCAACACATGAAATGTAGATGCCAAGTGTCGAGGAGCTCAACCTTGCTGTGATCCATGGGACGGGGCCAGGAAGTCTGCAGTGGCTGCTTGTACCAGTTCTGTCTTTCCATTTTCAGTTTGCTTTTATCATTTGTTTCTCCTCTGGTAAGCAGTTGACTTTGGTGACTGAGTTGTCCCTTTAATGACCCAGAAGATGGTCAGGCCCTAATGGTCATGTGCGTTTTGCACAGACTGTCACACTTCCCCATCCTGACAGTGGGGGATGACAAAGGCAATCAAAATGGGGCTGCTTTTGCTCCTGCAGTGCCACTTGTCTGTGCTGCAAGGGAAAAAAAAGCACATAGATGCACATGCCTCTTCTAGGCGGCAGTCACAGCAGTGTTAGAGCTTTTTTTCATGCTCCAAGGAAAGACAAGTAATTTCGAAGAAGAGAACACAGTGGCTGTGACTAGCTCAGAGAGCAGATATCCTGCCAGGCATAGGCTGCATTCTCATATGACAGCTAGAGAAGCTGCAGCACTGCCACTGTGAGAAGAAGCAAGCAGTCAGTGACCCCACAGAACAAGTAAAAGCTGCTTCAATGCCCAGCTCTGAACTACAGGTTTTTTCTTTATAAAATCTGCTCAATTTCAAAACTTGCAGAGATTAGACAATTTGAGAGGGGAAGTCTTGCAGCTGCAAACAGATGAGGGAATAAGTTCACTGGCCACTTTAATGGGTACAGTAGAGAATAATTATACAACAGCACTGTAGGTGATATGCAATCCTTCTTCCAGTGATTTAATTTGTACTGCCTGGCTTCCTAACAGTGATATGTTGAAACCCACAAGATGCTTGCTTTTTTGCTTTTTCTCTATTTTTTTTGCCTTTGGGAAAACACTTCGGTGTGCATGGTGATTTAAGGTGAACAAGCTGCCCTAGGCTTAATTTCCCAACGTATGTAAGTATACCTTTCAGGACATCAGAGCTAGCTAGTGATGTACATATGCATATATCTGTATTTCTCTAAGTATATAAACTCTTCTGACAAGAAAATACTTAAAACAAAAAGAGAACCTCCAACAGGCCAATCATTTCTCCCAGAGCAAATTTGAGACCAATGAGGTTGACTTAGTTGTTGGATATATAGACTAGAAGAATAGCATCATATTGACCTATTTCCACTTACTGAAAACAGATATTAAATCAGCTTCAAATGGAAATTGAAATAGAGATTTAATGACACACTGCTGTTCACCAAAGCACTGTATTTGTGAAGTGGTTACTAGGCTTCTGGAAATGCAAATTAAAATTGACTTTTCTTTAAAAATACCCTCTAAGGCTGGAACACCTACTCAAACCAGTTGCTATTACAGGGAATTTTAAACGGATCAAACTAAATTATGTCTAAGAGACCAGACTTTCTAGTCTTATAAATTTGCAAAAAAATGCAGCACAGAGAGCCTGGTCTTGGGTTTAAGTGGCTTGGTTAACCCTAATGCTTGAAGCTGAAGAGGTTATAAAGTCATGCGGGTGGTTTATTCAAATTCCTTTCCACTGTCACACCCTGGTATGGGCTCAAGCTGTTAGAGAAATACAGCATTCCCTGTACATGGTTGTGTCATCACAGAGCAAATACTTGCTGACCACAACTGAGCTTTCGGTCAGGTGTGTCTGGCATGGTGGAGTCTCGGTAAAAGATCTGCATTCTTTCCCTTCTGAAAGCTGAGATATGAGTGCTTTAAATAGCTGCTTCTATCCTGCAACTATCCTCTTCGAAGGCACAGAACTACCTCCCTCCAGTGAAATCTAGGCAGAGAAAAGGCAAAGCTTCTGCAAGAAAAGACCACTCAAAATACAGATCTTTATAAGAAGGCATTTCCTACAGTCTCCATCTCTATCAGTCCCAGAAGACTTCTTCCAGCAAGGCACAAAGCTGTGAGTTGGGACTGCACAGGGCACCCCAGCAGTAAGCAGAGTTTAGAGGGCACAGGGGGGGTTATCATATGGCAGTCAGGATTTCTCCTTAGACAAACGATATTTCTCCTTGTCACTAACTATAGTGAAATCAAAAAAAAAATCTAAGATTACCAGAAAAACTCAAACAGAGGGCAAGGGAAGAAAAAATTAACCCAGCAGAAGGCTGGACCTGTGTCACACACACTGCCAGATGTCTGTTCTGCATCCTCCTCTCCTGCCCACAGTACGGTTCACGTTTCTGCTTCTCCTTGTCAGAAACCCTTGGCAACCAGCTCCTTGACCCGTTGAAGGATCCAGGTAAAATTTCGGGAAATGGTATTTTTTGTGCCCTCAGATGGTACACAAACCTCATGGCTTTTGTGTTTAATGTTTAACTGGGACCTTTTCACTGTGAGCTGATTGTTAGCACGGATTTCACACCCCTGAAAGAATGTTCGAAGCCTACAAAGAAAGACATTGTCTGCTTTGTTTAACAAATGACATTATTTCCCTTCTGCCTAGCAACCCATAACAGGGCCAGAGGATTTGTAACAGGGAGCTAGAGAGTGAGCAGGACAGAGCAGTTCAAGCTAGCAAATAGATCTCATGCCTTTTCTACAAATTACAGCTTAGGCAAGAACTTGTAAAAGGATAAAAAAAGCATTGCTCTCTTAATCCAATAACTGGAAAATAACTCCATAAACCCAGATGCTTACCAATTCATTAGAACTGTAAGAAAATACAGCTTCCAACACTATTTCATAATACTTTTTTTCAAAGACTAATTGTTTTATATTTATTTCCATGCAGACAGTAAGATCATCACCTTATAGAGCCCTAAATTTCCACCAGGAGAACTGATACAACAAAGTTGTAACAATAGTAATGATAGTAGTACTAGTAGTAATATGACAACAATGACAAAGTTACTGTAAACATTAACAGATCCATAATTCTCTGGCGTTTCTCACATTTCTTCATAGTCATCATCTTTCTGTGTCTCTGATATGCTGAAACTGAATGTATGTGTGCGCTTTGAACCTATTAAATGTACTTTATGCCTTGAAGCAATTAGGCTTATTTACAGTCAAGTCATATGAATCAGGCTGTGTTGTTCACGTAGAGGGTGCAGTAGGAGGAGAGAAAGAGGCCGGCCAATGACTAAGACTGTCAGCTTGACCAGGCACTGACTTGCAGGTCATGTAGGTGGCAGGAGAAGAGAGGACATTGCTGTAATATACATAGACTTGTTTTTCAGTCCAGAATGGCATGAAAAATTGATAATGCACTGGTGAGACCAGAAAGCATATGAGGGAATAACAGAAGCTGGATGCTCTGCAAGGAACAGCAAACCAGATCCAAGGGTGACAACAAGGCTGCTAGGGAAGTGACAATAATAACTTCTTCTTTATGTCCAGGGACAGTAGCCATTACCAGCCACAGTCCTTTTGACAAGGCCATATAGTGATGAGACAAGGGTGACTGGGCTTAAACTGAAAGTGGATTTAAATTAGATATTTGGAAGAAGTTCTTTACTCTGAGGGTGAGGCACTGAAGCAGGCTATCCAGAGAAGTTGTGGGTGTCCCATGCCTCAAAGTGTTCGAGGCCCAGTTGGATGGGGTTTTGAGTAACCTGGTCTGGTGGAAGGTGTCCCTGGTCATGGCATGAGGGTTGGAATCAGAAGATCTGTAACTTCCCTTCCAATCCAAACAGTTTTCTGACCCTGTGATTGCCAGACAGGTCCACAGTGATGAGGCAGAGCTGAGGCCAAGCTAAGAGGGCAAATCAGTAGGTTGGGGTGAGGATGAGCAAGATCTAAGTCTGGACACTGGCATTCCCACAACTCAGCTCAGAATGGCACCAAGGGCTTGAGTTTGACAGGAGATGACAGACAAAACAGAGGAGACTTCAGGCCAGATTCCCACTGCTCTTTCACACAGACTTCTTCCCAGCATTCTGATCCCACGTTGCCCGTTTGGATCAGGTGAGTTCTGTGCATGATCCTGGGCAGCTAAATCCCAGGAGATGGCGGACCAGGCTGCAGAGCCCCTGGGTGTTCACAGGCCATGGGCAATACGCATGACTTGACACATTTCCAGCTTCTTCTTGGGATGGAAGGAACAGGTAGGTACTGACTATGTTCAGATGGATCTCTGTGGGTCATTAGATTTAGACACCTCGGAAGAATTTATTTGAAACACCCACATGGAGATGCCACTTGGCATTACCACAGAAGTTACTACCACCAGATGCTGTGACATATGTGAAACAGCTCAGCTCAAGGGGAGATCAGGCTAGTAGTTAGAAAATAAACCCATTGAGTGTTATTAAATACACAGAAAACACTAATAGCTGAAGAAATTCCCAATCCGAAGACAGAAGTTAGGAGGATGCTCCAGGGAAGAATCCTATTTGCTTTTCCTGGCTTTGCTTTTGACTGTTTATCACAGCCACTGTTGGAGACAGGATACTGAGCTGGAGGAGACCTTGGTCTGACCCGGGACAAATGCTTTGATGAACACCCTAGTCCCACTAAAGGATCAATTTTGTTCCTTTTAGATTAGGAGTCATTCAGACTCCCTACATAGGTATAAGAGAGAGATGAACCTCAGTGAAACACATGGCCAAAACTCATCTTCCTCAATTCAGAATGTAAAGAACATTGCCTCAGAATCCTGGTGCTGTGTAGGATGAATCTTGGTCTTAATGTTATTTCCAATCTTACTGCAAAAATAAGACAATAAAAAATAATTTTCAAAGTACTTATCCCTTTGAGAATTACAGATGAAAGTCTAAATACCTTATTTTCTCAAATAATTGCAAAACTGGACAACTAATTTGACTTCTTCTGTAATTGATATAGTATTGTAAAAACCTCCTTAGGTTACACCAAATGATAAAGTATTGTAAAAACCTCCTTAGGATACACCTAATGGTATTCTTTAAAAGAACAATCTTTGGATATGTAATTAAGTTATCCTTTGTACAGACAAATGTTCTATTTTCTTGCACAACTAATCTGGTCAGATCAGAATTTTGTTGCAGAGATATTTTTCTATGCTATAGACATACATTACGTTATCTCCTGTATATGACACGTAAGTTCTAAACAGGCATAGCCTTGTGAATGATCAGAGTCCCTTTTGCTTTTACTGGTTTTTTAATTGCTCTGCCTGAAAAGACACGTACCTTATTTACCTCTGCCCAAATAAACAAACGTTATTAGGGACAGGCAAAACAAAACCCCAAACAATTAAAAATCTGTCTACAAGTGGTCAAGCACAGCATGTCCCAGCTGGAGCTGTCTGCACCCAGTCAGCCAGAAGACATCAGAATGTGTCTACAAAACAGCTGGAGAAAGGCAATAGTGCAAGCAGGCACTCACAGTCATATACAAGCAAGGCAACAAAATGAGGGAAAATGCAATTATTAAATGAACAAAGTTTGGCTTAACTTTCACTTAGTTGTAAGCGAAAGCCATTATAGCAATACAGCACAAGATGGCCTTAAGTCTCATTTTCCCAAAACCTAGGATGGTTCCATGAGCTTTTGAGCACTACACTAAAATTTGGAACCAAAAATAATCACTGTTTTCAGGTTCTGTTTTAAGATCTGGGATTTAGAACTTAGATTAAGGTCTCGGCAAGTAATGTAACCTTAGGTATTTGATAATTAAGCACTGCATTTAATTTTTTGCCATTGCTAATGCATCTAATATACAGGGATATGCAGTACACACACATAGGCAAAGTAGCAGCAAACTTCATTTTTGTCCCCCACATCCCATGGATTCTGTGACTATTTTAACAACATTTGGTTTTCCTTATTTCCATTGTTTAATTGGAACAAAAACAACCTGCAGTCCCACTAGCAAAAAGGCATAAATCTCCTAGTTCAGTAATCTGTTCAGTCGAATTGTGTTTGGGCTCTGGGGCTGTATGAGAACTCGGGCAGTCCAGGAAGTGTTCATAGAGATAAGAGATTGGCAGAGAGAGGAGGGGTGGGGGGTTAAAGAGAGTGATTTGTGTGGGATTTCGGTTTTCCTGGGGTTCAGAGGGACAACGAGCATGGGGGGGATTCCAAAGAGGGCACCACACAGCCTTGATCCTCTCGGAGGGTCTCTGTCCTGCTCGACGTACCAGAGAGGGGGACTGAGAGTCTCATAAGGCTTGGTCTCATGTGCGTGCCCAAATTCGGGACTGTGATGCTCGAGGCAGGGCAGTTCACCTGCGGGCAGCCCAGGGATGAGGAGCAGCCACTCAAGGGGACGTGAGCACCTTCCACATTGCCCGGAAAGCTTGTGATGGGAGAGTTAAAGAAACGCACAGCGCATTGCGTGGCTTACAAACAAAAGCCAAAGTAAACAAAAAGCAATAACTTAGCCCTCAGAAGTCATCGATTTCCCCTATTCTCACACAGAGTGCTGCAGCGTCAGGAATCTGTGTGCGCAGCCAGCACCAGGAAATCCTGACTCCCGGGGTCTAAAGCTCAAAGGGATCATTAACTGCAGCAGATCAGCACACAGGCAGAAGCACAGCTGGGAATGAGACTTGCAGGAACCTCATGCAGACAGAAAGAACGCAATAAAAATGACAGTAAATGAAAGAGGGCACCGGGCTAATTCCTCTGCTGCTTTCACAGTGGGAAAGTGAGCCACAGCTTCAGAGGGCAGTGGGCAGACAGAAGTGAGAAATAACATGTCAAGGTGCTCATAGCTTGAATTCTGGGGCATTGATTTTATGAGATTATATGCAGCAGGGAAAAGAGGGATCTTTCTAAGATGCTAAAATAATAAAGGAAAACTTTAAATCTTTGCTAACTAATTAAAGAAGTATGCAGACAAATTAATTTGCTTGTGAAAGCTTATGGAAGCTGCAGAATCCAAGGTAAAAAAAGCACAGGAACGCAGTTACAGGGTCTACCTTCCTACTTGCACACGCTGAGCAAGTAATTTAATTTCATGCAAGTAATACAGGAAGTTTCCTTAACCCAGTCAGGGGACAAGTTTTGATCCTGAAAAGGAGGGTGCTGAAGGAGCACAGAAATTGCATAAATTCCTGATTTCATGGTCCCTGTAAAAGTTGTTAAGAACTAGGTAAACAAACTTATTTTCCCAGTGGCATGAATGTAGTGGGAAGTGAAAGGATTAGTTTGATTTAACTTGTGACAGAACAGTTATAAACCATGCTAAGGGCTTAGGCCATGCAGATGGCATGTTTTTTAAAGCATATCTCTTTTATCTGTGCTGCTTTGGCTGTTCAAAGCTGAAAATTTCTAAGGACATTTCAGGATATCTGGTTGAAATGTCTGCCTGCAGATATGCAGCTGTCATTGAAGTAAGGCTGCCTGACACCTTTCAAGAATGGAGGTTGAAGTTGTAGATTATGCAGATAAACAGAGAGGATGTTGAGATGAAATAAGAGTACCAAAGGGAGTACAGAACCACTAAGAAGTCCTGGCTTCTTGATCTCTGTAACTAAACAGCAGAAATGTAAAAGCAATATTTCCAGGTTTGGACTTGGCAAAACTCTACTCAGATACAAAAGGATGTAAAAGTCTATCCAAGTATTTGGAACTAGGAGCTATCAAACATAGTCCAGAAGAGATAAGTGAGGGACAATAAGGCTGGAAGCAAAAACTGACAACAGGAAATACATATTTAAAATGCAGGTGCTGTATCTGATGGACCAGGGACATAAATTGAGTTGTTACAAAGTCCTTAACTCAATGTACAGCTATGGACAAGCTGCTCCTTTTGAGCTGATATTAAACATACTATACTTTTAAATTTAAAGAAAGAGGTTTAAAGAGACAGGTTTTCAATGTAAAATGTGCTTTTGCAGATGCATCACACTGAGGATGGTGCCAAATTTGTTTCCTGTTGTGCCCAACAACAGGATGCGGAGCAATGTCCATAAACTAAAACACAGGAAGTGCCACCTCAACATGAGGAAGAACTTCTTTCCATGGAGGGTGGCAGAGCACTGGAAGAGGCTGCCCAGGGAGGTCACAGAGTCTCCTTTACTGGAGATATTCAAAACCCACCCGGATGCATTCCATTCCTGTATCACCTTGCCTTGGCAGGGGTGTTGGACTAAACGATCTCCAGGGTTTTCTTCTAAACCCAACAATTCTGTGAATTCTGCTTTCCCAGTGCTTTCTCACCATAGTAGGCATCTTTATTTATGCACCTCAGATGGAATTGCTAGTCATCCAAGACATCCCCAGTGTCCACCACAATGATGTCCTGTTCAATATCTCAGGGCAGAGATCACTGTTTGTGTAGTGGATAGAGAGGCTGAAGAGGATGACAGCAATGCCACAGCTCTTCCATGGTGCTCCGAACAAAACCAGTCTGTCAGCTGAGCCCAGCAGAACAACTCATCGTTTGTGTGTCGAAGAGCCTCCAGCCTGACTATCCAGTCAGCAATGGGCTACTTCTATCCTATCATCCTGCAAACTGCTGTGTTCATTGGCATCCTTGCCTGTTTATTTAGGTGTGACAGGTTTCCACTGTTATTTGGATTAAACCAGCCTCATTATGTTCATTCCAAGCACTGCTTGTATGCTGCTTTGCAGACATCTCCTAGACATGCAGGGCACCTAGGAGATTAATAACATTCATCCCAGTGTTTTCCCAGAGGTCAGTGTGAGAAAGAAATATTGATATTGACCTTGCAGTCTTGAGACATAGATAAGAGACATTCAGAATGTGAAGGGACTTAAGTGTTAATGCAACAGAGTGAGAACATTACTCTTCACAGTATTTCAAGCTGGTTTTCTTTTCCAGAGACCCAGTGTTACTCCCTCTAATGTAACACCTCAGGGCAGAACTGCTCTGAGAGGTTGCAGCCTACAAATAAGGGTGGTTGAGCTCTGCAGAAAAAGCCTACATGCAATGAGTCTCTTCAGAGTATAACCTTACCATCTTCTTCAATGTGCAGACTGTCCAGTTCTACTCGTCTTTAATCTATGCTTGTCACCTGCAACAACCTGGGTAGTTCTACTGACATAGCTTTCTTACTTTGGGATCTCAGTGTTCAAAATCTTGCAGCTGGTGTAGTAGGAACAGCCACAACAGATTTTAATGATCTGGAGCCAGAAAGGACATCACCTCAATGCTCACCAATAAGTACCTGTGTTGACACTCACGATAATGTCAAGCCTTTAATAAAAAAAAGTAACCTATGGAGGATAGAACTGCAAAGGAGGAAGATGTAAGTACAAAGCTTCAGATGGGTTTCCTTCACCACCAGGACCTTCCATGAGCTGCTGTATTTCAGGACTAATATTTTACAAGTGCAGTTACATGTACTGGTTATTGAGTTCCTGACACATGAACATATTTCAGGCTAATGTTGCCCCATCCTCAAACATCAGTCCTTTCATTTCCTCCATTCCCAAATACCAAAAGGAGCCAGCCTGCCGGACCCTGAGCACTGTACAGAACAGTGCTCAAAGAACTGAGACAGCCCCATGAAGGCCACCCTTAGGGAGCCCCTGAGGGCAAGGTCTGAGTTTTGCACAGCTGTATACCTGGTTCTAGAAGTGACCTGCTGCTGGGGACATGGGAAGACTTGCTTCTTCCCTGCCTCCTGCATCTGGCGTGTACAACTGCACAGCAGCCCTGTGCCAGCACATCTGTCCACCTGGTGGCCAAGCCACCACCCCTGTAGAGTCACCTGTGGATTCAGAGACATGGAATTGCCCTGATTTCTGCCACCAAGGCCATTTCTGGGTAGTGACTCAATAACAGCCAAACTCCCTTTTCCTGGCCTACTTCCCCTTTTCCCACTTTCCTTAAAGCCAAATTTGCCTCCTGCATTGGAAGAACTGGAGAGAGTTTTCTTCCTAAAATTCCTGAAGTGAAATTCACTGTCTTTCACCATGCCATTCTGGTCCTTTACACAGTCTTGTGCATCCTATTCTCCCTCAGATACCTCCATGTAAAATCAGACGCAGCATTCAGTATATGTGCAGGTAACAAATATGCCATTTCAATACACAGCCCCATGTTACCCCATGATACAGTACCTGGCATCCCTCCATCTGAGTGATGTTTGTCTCCTTGGCACATGAAACCTTGCCAGTCTTGCCATCTATACTTGGCTGCCCAGGCAGCATCTACTCAAGGTTCTTGTTCTTGGCAGCTTGGTTTGAGCACTTCATTTTCCAGATGAGAAGATATAACCTTTTTCCTTCCCAAGTCCCTAAACAATCTGATCTAATTAGACCTACTCAGAGTGGAGATTAGACTAGATGGCCTTTGGAGGTGCTCCAAACCTAAATCATTCTATAATTGTAGTACCTGAAACAAAGATCCAAGAAGACTGCCAGTAAAACAAAGTGGATGATCAAGGATGGGCTTAAACATGCAGGAGAAGAGAGTGAGGCACCCTTGAGGCCACGAAGCCCAGAAAGCAAAACTGGGTCATGGAACCACCAGAGGAAGGCTTAACAAGCCATTTGATGCCAAAAAGGGTGAGGACAACATATGATGTGTCTGATGGCCCTAATGGACCCCTTCAGTACCTGACAGGAAGCTGACAAAGCAATTTGAAGAAATCAACTGAGCATGAATACAGGCAGGATTTGGGAAAAGAAATAAAAACTTGATCTTTAGTAAAGCAGTTTTCATCATCAGGATGGTTGAAAATTTAAAACAGTGCTTATAAAGAGCAGGGACTTCTCTGCTCTTCTTGGATGAACGCAAACCAGCATTTCCATGGAGAAGGAAGAAGCTAATGTATATTAAACATATCATAATCTACCCAATCAACACATGAGAAAATTAGACAGGTAAGGGTAAGTAAGGTAAGACTTAATCCTTTCATATGTTAATCAGGACTGACTAAAGGTATTTGCTCACTTTTCTTTCTAAGTACAAACCCAAGTCTACCATTATCAAGTCTAGAAGAGACAAAAATATTACTTACATTATATGGTCAGGTACGATTCATGCTATTTTTGGATGAAGACAGGGTGCAGAACCCATGAGTGACTTAAATGAGAAAATAAAGGTTTACAAAAGAATTTACCAACACATAGGCAACAACTGGAAGAGTGCAGAGTTACACTTCCAGGGCCAGTTGGGCATGCAACATAGGGAGATTTTATTTGAAGGTTTTTTGTTTTCTTTCAAACAAGACCTAATTCCACGAGTGAAAATCATGTTTATGATCCTTTTCATAAGCCCTTAAAGCCACTTGTTAGTGTTGGACAGTAAGCAGGATCTTGGCAAAGAAGTAACAAAGGAAGAAACTTAACAATCAGTAAACCACAAGAACAGAATAAAACACATATACCTTTGTGACAATTATTATCCAGAAAAAGGTGGTTTCCCGTTTAAGGGACAGTATACTAGTGAGGTCCTCCAATCTGCCCTTTCTGTGAAAGTAGAAGATGGAGAGCTACACAGCAGAGAAGACACAAGGCCTTTTGATGTATTAGAAAGCACACAAGCATCGGTTTAATATTTTTATTAATTACCTGGATGAGGGGATCAAGTGCACCCTCAGTTCACAGATGACACCAAGTTGGGGGGCAGTGTTGATCTGCTGGAAGGTAGAAGGCTCTGCAGAGGGATCTGGGCAGGCTGGATTGATGGGCTAAGGCCCATTGTGTGCAATTCAATAAGGTCAAATGCTGGGTCCTGCCCTTGGGTCACAACAATCCTCAGCAGTGCTACAGGCTGGAAACCTGTCTGGCAGGAAAGGACCTGAGGGGTGCTGGCCGACAGTGGCTGAACACAAGCCAGAGTGTGCCCAGATGGCCAAGAAAGCCACTGGCATCCTGGTCTATCTCAGCAATTGTGTGGCCAGCAGGACCAGGGCAGTGACTGTTCCCCTGTGCCGAGGTGCTGAAGTGAGCCCAGAGAAGGGGAATGGAGCTGGGGAAAGGTTTGGACCACAAGTCTAATGAGGAGTGACTGAGAGAGTTGGAGTTGTTCAGCCTGGAGAAAAGGAGGCTCAGGGAGGGACCTTTTCTCCATCTGCCTAAAAAAAGGTTATAGAGAAGTGGGGGTCAGTCTCTTATCCCAGAAAACAAGCAAAAGAACAAGAGGAAATGGCCTCAGGTTGCACAAGAGGTTGTTTAGATTGGGTATTAGGAAAAATTTTTTCACCAAAATGGTTGTCAAGAATTAGAACAGTCTGTCCAAGGAAGTGGTGGAGTCACCATCCCTGGGGGTATTTAAAAGACATGTAGATGTGGCACCTGGGGACATGGTTCAGTGGTGGAGTTGGCAGTGCTGGGTTAGTGGTTGGACTTGATGATGTTAGAGCTCTTTTCCAACCTAAATGATCCTATGACTCTACAAACAAAAATCCCAAGCAGGAACCATCTGCACTGACAGCTATATTAATTCATCTGAACTTGGATGGAGACAGGGGCATCAGACCTTTAACTTCAATTCAAATTACTTTCCAAAATCAACATTCACCAAACTCTTGTTGAAATGAGCAGGCACAGAGCCAGAATTGCACATTCATACCACTATGTTCAGCTCCTATTGAAGCAAAAGGAAGATCTGCCATTAGCTGAAATTGGGGTTTTTGCACACAGATGATGTCTGGTGAGATCTGGGAATGGTATTTAAAACCTGATGACTCTGAATCTGGTTGATTTATTGTATCATTAACATATATTTTTCATGCTTTCGAGATCTAGTTGTGATAGCTGACAAATCTGCTCTATTTCCCCATTTCACATCCAGCTTTTAGATGCCTAATTTTACTCTTGTGTAATCATACTCTATATTAACTGAGACGGTGTTATGCTTGACATTCATTCTGGATTTCAACCTTCCCAGAAAAAGCATACAATGGGTTGGTTTCTTCAGTTATTTTCCTACATCAGACTGCATGACTGGGAATGGGGCTCTGAAATCAGGTACCTTCATTAAAAGCTCCTAATTAAGCTTCCTATTTCTTTGTTCTTTTCCTTAAGGACTCATATATTTCAATCACTGTAGTCAAAAAGTGTGAGGGGCTGGGATGAGAAAGAGCACAGAAGTGAGGTACTTTCCTCCTTTCCCAAAACTACAGCCACATCAAAATATGCCATATCTATTACAACAGGAATTGCATTTGTCACAACCCAGGAAAAGTCTCTTTGCATCCTGCAATTCCCCCTCCTGATAAGACTGTTCAAAGCCCCTCCACTGCTATGGCTCTATTTCTCATGTTCCTCCCCGCTGAGCAGCACCATGGGTCTATCTCAAATCATCTCTGGGTCATCACCCCAGGTCCCCTGACTGCTCAAGCAGGACAGATAAACAATTCATGATCAGGAAGACTGGCTGACAGTCCTGCTCTAGACTGCAGTGATCATGCACAGATCTGACTGACAGGGAATTCTCTGCACAGCCCTCATCTGCTGATTTACTTTGCCTGGGTTACTTTCTCTCACTCCCAAATAAACAACCCATCCTACTTTAAACATTCATCTGTGGTCCTAGTTTTGCTTCTTTTGTACCCTTGTTTTTCACTTTAGCCTTGGTCAGCAACTCCACTTTGCATTTATCATATTCCTCCACTATTCAACTAAGTGAGCTCCCAATTACTCCTTTCACATCTTTTGTCTGTAGAATTCACCCACACTATTTTTTAATCAGTTTAATCCCAGGTTGGGTTGATTATATGCTATTCCTCATGTCCAGCAGTTTCTCTCACTCCAGTGCATTCTCCACCCACAGAGATTTAGGCAGATGCATAGAAATAAGGTTTAGTCTTGGCTATAGTTCGGATCTAAGCAGGAGGCTGGACTAGATCTTTGGGTTACATAGAAGTCTCCACGCCACTATTTCTATGATTCAGGACACAACACCTGTAAGGATACTTCCTGACACTCAGCATTTGGAACCTCTGAACTTTTTGAATTTTTGAATTACGAATTTGCATAGCCTCTCTGCTGTATTAGGTGTACTCGTTCATGCTCAAAGGCCTGCACAGGAACTAAAATAGTGTAAGATTTCCAATGAAAAAACAAGTTCTATAAAATTTCAGCCACTCCTTACATTGACAACCTGTCTGCCAGGGAATAGTTTTAACAATGCTCCTTCATCACTAGGTCATGTGATTCAAAACTTCCAACTGGCTGTGTCCTTCCCTGCCACCAAATAGGTATTTTGTTGTTGGTTCCAGGCTGGAGAGCCAGTGGAATGCATTCTTGCAAAGCCTAATCTTAAAACCATTGAGATTTGTACAGAGTATTGGAACAGTCCTGCATTCTAATTCCAGAAATCGGCAGATGGCAGAGAGCAGAGCATATTCTAGGAGAAAATATTGGAATGTAATAAGAAGCAATAATGAGTAAAATTTGTTTTCATAGTGAAACATTTAATATGCATGACATACACTGCACAATTACTCACATTCTTAAAATGAAATGGATAAATATTTCCAGCAGGCATCATCTTCCAACAATTCTTTCAAGTTTGTGCCAAAGGGGGAAAAAAAAAAAAAGTACCTAGTAAAAATTCTGTAGAGAACATACCAATATTGTCTCCAAAGTTATCAGACATGTTTTCATGAAAACTAAAATCAGGTTAAAAGAGAGGCATCCAAAATATATTTTTTCTAAGGGTGGGGATAAGTAAGGGAATCACGCAAGACCACTGTTTCACCTAAGATAGTCTGTTTCCATTAGAGGAGGGCTGTGGACACATTTGTGTTCCAAACCATATTTATCTGTATCTACAATTCTAATTTAGCTTAGTCTCGGTTCAGATCTTACAAAATGTCCCATAGATGTGACTCACAAATGGATGAATGCTTGCAGTGGAGTGAAAACTCTGAATGATCCATCCTGTTAGTATAGCTGGCAACACCAAAATCTGTCCATGTTTAGATAAGGTTCTTACGTCCCAGGTTTACAGAACCGAATGCAAAAAAGCTCATGATCTACTTTCTGAACATATTTATAATACATATATGGAACTTGAAGCCATCCCAAACGTTGTCTAGTCTGTAAGCCTCCCCATCTTTCCAGGTTCCTTTATCTGTCTCTACAGTTCTTTCCAAGTAGTTTTATAAATGCCCTCCAATCCTTTTGCTTTAAGAGGCTTGTGCTAACTTTACACTGAAATAATCTGTTGTTGTTGCCCCACCCCTGCATCTGTTTGCTTTATCTGTCTAACCAAAATTTTATAATTTCTTGTTTGTCTATAAAATGCCTGGCACTGACACAAATTAATGTTCAGTTTGCAGGCTGGGATCATATGTAGGTGTTACAAGTGAAAACAAGTCTTTAGCTATTGCCCACAATTACTGCATCTATTTCTGAGCAACCACAGTGATTTCAGATGGCACCTTGGCAATATCACAAATGCCTGGACCGGGAACCTTCAAAATGTGGGCATGTGATTGCCAAAGTGGTACGTGCAGGTAGGACCTAACTGAGCAGCAGTCAGCAGCCAAGATTGAAACAGACCTTGTAACAAGCCAGATGCCTTGGATACACACACAGCTGTGGAAAACTAAGCAGTGGGGTCCAAGCACAGGAACTGAGCAGGTCTCGGGAAACTGGAGACTGCAGGGCTTGCTGCAGTTTTGACTCTTGAGTTTGTGCATACAAAGTATTCACAGATTCTTTGTTAGGATCACTTTTCATAGTTTTTTCAAGACTTCTGCTTGAAGCTGGTAATGTTTTTGCTTTTTTCAGCAGTTGTTTTTCCTCTCCCAACTGCTCTATTACCTTGTGTATTTTCTCAGGATATTTTCCTCTCCGTTTCTGTCTCTTCCTATTACATATTCTTAATTTTTTTCAGTCTTCCCATCAGAGATACCAGGGGTGGCTGTTACCTATTGATGGCAGCAGTGACACCTTGCTTGCCTACACTTCTAGTTGGATACAAGTAAATATGGAATTAAACCATCTTTGCTCCATCCACTGTCCTGTTCCATGTCAAAGACATGGACACTGAAATGGCTGCAGTTTCAATTGCTTTGTCTTACATTTCTTCCCCTGAGTGAGCACTCTCATGAGTAGCAACAGATTTGCAGCTCACCGCATAGATCAAGTGTAAGTGACCTGGACAGATGTGGTGAGACATCTAGGTGTGTCACACACAAATGAATACTGTGTCCCACACAGGGCCTCGTATCATACCTCAAATTCTATTTAGGAGAAATTAGTAGGTTAATACATTGCTGGGATCAATAATTAGAAGGAAACATTGCCTGTGATATTAAATCATGGTAAAAAACATTATCTCATGCTATAAATAGTTGGGCCAGACAATCCACGAGCCTCATTAGATAATCCACAATGTGACTAATAATATGCTGAAAATATCTGAGGAATGAAGTGTCTGTAACTTTGCTTTAGCATTTCTCATTGTAAAAATGCTATGTAACATTTCTGCATTTTTTTTCTGGTGTTGAGATTACTCATTATACACTAAATTGCCAGGTAAGTAACTGCATGAAATGCTGACCCACTCTGTTTTTACTGCATGTCATCCACCCATGAAGAGTTAGAGCCACAACATCTCCTTGATATACCCTCTTCATGAAGACCAGTGGTCTGCACTGCAGCAGTTCATCTGTAACTGCTACCAGAAGGAGCACCAAAAAATTCAGAATAAAGTAGTAATTGACAGTCTCTGCTGAAATCCAGATTGCTACTGCATCACTAAATATTCTGAGATAACTTCAGAGAAGACATACAATAAAGCTAAGAATCCTCTTTTGGGGCACTTACAGTCAACTTATTTCAGACCTCTGTGCCTTTTTCCTCATTGGTAACTCTTCTTCTCTGCATATTTTCTCCTTTATGCATTTCAAAATGCCTTTTTTTCATGTAAGGAATGTACCTACTGTGCTCTTAATCCTCCAGCTTGAGGCCTCTAGATATAAAGAAATAAAAATATTATTACTAAGAATAATAGAATAATGAGTTATTCTTAGAAATCCCATTAATTCCGTATGCCCCACTGTGTGTCCTGTTTTTGTCCCTTACTTTTGACCAATAACTGGGCACATGAAAGAAGAGGCTTGATTCAGGGTTACCCTGCAGAGACGGGTTTGCTATTCTAGCCAAGGTCTGGGAATAACAGTACATTTTTCATCTTGGAGAAACAAGATACAATAATAAAGAATATTAATCAAATCCTGTATTGTGTTCTCTTGTTTGGTGAGCCTGAAACTATTTTCCACACTGAAAGAAAATAAATAATTAATAAAGGAAGCTTTTTTGTAAAGGAACACAAGCTGAAAAACATCCTATAAAGTTACAAAGTAACATACAGTGTGTTTTCATAATAGCCTATTAAATGCTTATAAATATTGTTTATTTTCAGTACCATGGACCTCTGAACATGCAATAGATGACAATGCAGTGTCTGATTCATTTTCATGGATATTTTTTCTCACAGAACATGGTTGCATATTCATCAAAGCACACCACATGCCAGTTTTTCTCTGTCATAACCGCCAAATACCATCTCAGCTGAAGCAAAGTGTCCTATAAAGATTGGAATGTATCACTCAACTCCAAAAAAGAAAGGATTTTAATTCCAGTGTGCACTGTTTTTGAAAGGAAAGCATCATGTTTTAAAGTATTCGATACATGCAGGAAGCATATTTCAGGATGCTTCTCCTGATGTTTTGCTTCCTTTACTGCACTGCAGACAACCCCATGTTGTTATTTCCCCTTTTTTCGTATCCTTAGTGTAGTTTCCCATCTCTAGATACATTCCAGCACAATGGGAAAAATATTTTGTCCTATGCTGTGTACAGTAATTTCCTCTGAAATGCCCTTGTGCTGGAGAAAAAGAGCCTCTGTCTGCCTGCCAGCACAAAGTCCCACTTTCCAGTGGTCATGTGCAGCTGACAGAGAGCTGCTTGGATGAGAGACCATTCACCCAGGAGCAAAACTGGTGTTGTCAGAGGGAAGGTAGCATCCAGATTGCCACAAGTAAGCACAGAGGAGTCCTTGTCTCCCACCCGCACCAGAGGGAAAACAGCAGGTCCTGATGTTATAACTTCTGATGATACAACACCCTGGTCACACAGCTCAGTCTTCTCTCTTTGGCCAAGCTTGGTTCAACTAGACATCTACATGTGACAGTATATGACTCTGACTTCCAGTGAGGCTGAGCCCCAAAACAGCCCACATAATCAGACATTTTTGGCTCTTATTCTTAAAGACACTTAAAAGGCTATCTCTGGAGCTGACATGCTTCATCTTTTGATACATCGAGCAAGGTTAGATGGATCCAAATTAGTTTATTTATTATTTGATCTCTCAAACAGCAAGAACATAACCATTCTCCAGGACTTTACAGCACACTATAGTGAACATTTACACATAAGATTTTAAATGCTGCACAAAATTCAGGGCAATGGATTATCGTCTCCTAAATCTCAGCTTTGCCTTCTTGTATCTATGTACTAGTCATTTGGTACAGGCTGCAAGGAAAAGAGTTTTGCTTTGCATGATACACTTCTGCCATTCTTAACAGGTCATAGAATTCTGCAGAATTCCCTAATTCCCTGCTTTTCTTTGTCCTTTGCTGCATGACAGAGGCACATGTAATGAAGTGATTCAGCAGCATGCCTAACTTCAGCCTGCTGTTCACCTTGGCTGTCCTGGAGTGCTGGGGTAAACCCTTACTTGGGGAATGGGAGCAACCATTAACATAAAGCGGCAGACAAATTGAAGTAGAAATCGCATTATAAAGTAAAAGATAATTATAAACTCAGACTGAGAGTAGATTTTTCAAAATACCTAAGGAGCTGTAGCACTTGCATTTACTACAAAAGCAAGTAGCAAATGATCTGTCATGGGATTGTTACTAAATTTACTTTCAGAAGACTTGGTGGGTCTCCTGGGATGTCTCCTCAAATCTGATCTAAGTTACAAGACACTCAGTCTCTGACCTGCCTCACACAAGTTCATGTTGTCCATTGGCCTACTTGGGCTGTGCTGGTGGCCCCAGTGACAACAGGACAGAGCTCCAGGGCTTGAAAAACTAATGAAGAACAAAGGCACCTTGCTCAGGTGGTGATCAATAACATTTTGTGTCAGAACTGAGGGAAGAAATCAAGGCAGGTTGGTTTTCCCTGTGAGTTCAAACTGCTTTAGCTGGCAACTTATAGGACAGAAACACAACCTTGAAGGGTGAACAAGCACTGCATTGATCCAAAATTACAGGCAGTTTTAATTATCACAAGAGTTGTGCTAGTGCAAGTTCAGATATACAGTAAAATTCACACTATCTAACTGAGTTTAGATTTAAGGAGATGCCAGAACAAGGCAATCACCTTCAAATATAGCTAAGAAACAACTTCCCCCTCCACAAGCTGGGCAGTAGTTGGAATTCAGGACTCAGATCTGCATCTGAGCTATCTTGCTATTTGGCAGGAATTACTGGAAAAAAATAGAACACAAACACTCCAGCGATAAAGAACAACATACTTTTTGGCAGATACTTCTTAACCAAGCATGTCTAGGTCTGCAGGCAGTGGGCCCTCTGTGGCCAGTGGACATCTTGGAGAGTTGAAACATGCACCTGGAGGAGACCCAGCCTGCTCACTGCATTAGGAGAGATTCAATCAGTCATCACTTGGAAATAACAACAAAGGAGAAGCAGCTGGAAACACAGGTGCAGAGTGAGGGATGACAGGAGCTACCACCACAGCCATAAATCTGGGAGAGAAGTTCTCCCCATCCCTAAAACTGACTTTCTCTAATGTGACTCAACCCAGGCTTTGGTTGCCCATAGAGAATGTACATGGTAGGAGCTGCCTGGCACACTGAAAGAAGACAGGGAAAAGATTTGTGAAGATGCAGTTTTCCACGCAAGCTTCTTGTGTTTCTAAATTCTCCCTCCAAACGCCATTCCCTTGTCTCTGCTTTTTCCGCACACCCTCCCTCCATCTCTTTACTAGCAGGAGACACTAAAGTGAGAACAGCAGAAATTGGTGGGAGAGCTGCTCCCTGACTTTTCCTACAGCAAGGTTCCCCACCAAAATGATGTTTCATCAACTGCTTCAGTTTCTTCTTTTCCACTCACCACCACTGAGCAGGAAAGGGGAGGGATAGGAAAGGAAAGTAAAACAAGCTGAACACTGCACATGCAATCTCAACTGTGAAATTTATTTGCAGGTTTAGAGTGTCAGGGGATTTCAAGGTCAGCATTCTCTGCATCCCTGCATGCTCTGGGATCACAGCCACCAGCACAGGGCAGCCCCCACTGCTCAGGGCACAGTGTCACTGCTGCACCAACTGCACGTGTCAGGACACCTGCAAGGGTGTCTGCAAACTCATGGCAGGTGTTGGCAATGGTTTCACGGTGTCTCTGCAGCTGGCAGGTTTATCCAGGATTGCTGTGCATGCAATTCTAATCTCAACTAACTCGTCTGCCCCTCTGCAAGTGCAGTAGCCTATGCAGGATTGAGTGGTGGAGGATGCATTGAAACATGTCTTAGTTTTTTGGTTTCTTGGGCATTGAGATTGAAGATTTGGCTGGAACATTTAGGTTTTGGCCACAAATTTTGGGTCTTGCACAAGTGCAGATTTGAGATGTGACAAAGGCACACACCTGAAAGTCAGAGTTCAGAAGTGCATCTGTATTCCCTGGGCCAAACATAACCAAGAAAGATGCTGAAGCCTGGCCTCAGGAATAAAAGAAAAGAGCTTGCAAATTAAACCTGTCTGGGTTTCTTTCATGGGAATGCAGTGCAATTCCAATTAGCTCTAGTCCCATCTACAAGGCAATGCTACAGGCTAAGGAGAGACAAGAAAATGGGCTCAGCCACAGTAATACAAGTCTGAAGTTTAATATCTGCATTCCTCTGACAGCTCAGATTACTTAGTATTTCAGTTACACTAGCCATGGTCTAATGCTGACTCTCCCCTCTTAACGGTGTTAGCAAGTATGTGGGAACAAAATACATTTTGTTGTAGGTTCATATATGTTAAGTAGTTCATATGATGGGTCTAAAAGTTAGGTAAGGAATGGTACCAAGCACTAAAAAGCTATAGTCTCTCAAGTATATGTTCAATAGGAAGAATAAAGCCATGTTTTGAAGGCAGTTTGGCAGAGTATGAATGGTGTTACAAAGGAAAAACAGCATTCAGGTCCCCATGAGTGAGGAGTTACTCTGTCACACTTTCTAGCACTAGTGTTCTCTAAACAATGAGATATGTGCCCCATAGCTAATTATTTCCACATCAGACAGGCACAATACAGCCACTATTTCAGAAAGGATAAAATTTTATCATATAAATATGAACAAAAGAAAGGGGTTTGCATAAATTTAACTTCCGATTATGTCTCAGATTCCAAAATAAAAATCCATCTTGAGTCTTTTCAGCTAGGGAAAATTAAAAACTAACATAGTCTGGACACAGTTAAAGTTCAGAGTAACCTTGGCTAAAGAAAGCTGAAAGCCACTAAAACAACGTTTCAGACAACCTTGTACCCTTACAAACATTTTTCCAAAGAGCATGGTTTACTGTGCCCAAAGCAGCACTGAAGTCCAGAGAAAATAAAGTAATAACCCACGTGAGACACCATCAGTCACTGACTCCAGAAGATTCATGTAGCCCATAGAGATTAACCTAAAAACTGCTGCAACTGAGAAAACAAGGTCTTGTTTCAACAGTGTTTGACCGGAATATCTCATCAGACCCTGGCTTTGGCCTTTCCCCCTGGAACTGCAGTAGACTTTGGGTTTCTTTGCTTATGTAAAGCAACAGGCTGAAATAGGACCTATTTTCACAATAAGGAATATAACACTTGTTGCCAGAAGATGAACAAACAGCTCTGATCACTGAGGAGCTGTTGCAGCAATGCAGTGTGAGTCATTTAAGTGGTGAGGAATTGAGTGTGTTCAATGCAGCACTCCTGGGTGTTGAGTTTGCTGATTTATTAAGGAATAATATTATGAGAATCAACAGGAAATCAAGCAATTGGAGATTCATTTTTAGCAATGGGAAAAGCAGCTCTGATCCCATCAATTTTTACTGTGGAATAAATTAAGAAAAATAATTGCCTTTCTTTGCAGAGCAGTAAGTAGGATAAATCTTTTCACTGGGGTACACGCTCTAGACATAAAAAGCTACCAAAGACTATTTCTAATTCCTGTTTGCAATGAACCAGACTTAAGCATATGGGCTACTACTTAAGTAGCCCATATCTAGCAGGCAAAAAAAAGTAAAGCTAATCAGACTTGAGTCAGTTACTTCACCAAATGCAATTGCAATGAGGGCTGTGATTTTCAAAACAGACTATGAATTAGACACTGGTGTCCCAGGCAGCACCGGAAGGATTTGGGTAGAAAGGATCCTGTGATAAAAGAGATGAAGATTAGCATTTTAGCCTCTGAAATATCTCATTGACCGAAGCCCATCCTTTTAAAACTAGGTAGATGGTGTTATGTGGCTTGTGTTACACCAAAGTAATTTGCCTGGAAAAATAGCTGTTTTCTTTCTCATCCCCACTTAGGTTCGTGAGCAGTTTCCCACCATCCAAGGTGTGCTGGAGTTCACTTACCAACTGTATGAAAGAGGCAGGAAAAGAAAACACTCTATTATTTCTCTGGAGTTGTTTTGTGTTTCATAAACATAAATACACAACCAAAGACTGTGAGATGTCCAGACACACATTTTTGTGGAGACAACAGAACTTCAGTCAAATATAAACAGTCAAAAGGCTTCACTTTTCAGGCTACCCTGTTCCCTCTAAAGGCTTTTAGTCCCTTAACTAATTAAAATATGCTATGATAAAATCGGATTTTACCCCTCCTTTCAATTATTTAAACTGGTTGAACTTCAGGGTGTAGTTTCATGGTCAGATATAGCCAAACTATGCCTGCACCATCACAAACCTCTCTACCCCATGCCTAGGTACAAGCTCCTGCTCTTTCCTCCTCTGGGTTCAGCCTCTGCAGCTGTATAGACAGGTAGATACACACTGAAATAGTCTGAATATTCATGCATCCCACCCCCAAAAAAAATAAAAAAAAGAAGTCAGCTGAAGTTTATCTTAACCCATCATCATTTTTTTGTCTCTGGGTCACCCTTGCAGCCTGGGAGCCACACTATTGATCCTACCACAGGAGGCACACAGTGCTTTGGGACCAGAACTCCCAAACAGGCAGGGACAAGGTCAGAGAAGAAGAGAAGGTGAGCAACAATATTCATCACAACACAGTGAGCTAAGAAGAGGAAAGAATGAGAGATCAAGATAGAAATCAAAAGCAGTGCAAGAGACAGCAAGAATAGGTGAGGGCAGGAACATGACAATAAAGGGAAATAATTTTCCATAAGGAAGAATACAGAGATGCACTGCATGAACAGAAACACAGTTTGTTGAATGCATGAGAAACAGAAATGAAAAAAAGCAGTCAGCAAAGCTCCTCAAAACAGGTAAGGAAGAGCCAGAGAAAGCCATTTGCAGCAGATATATTTTATGAGTCAATAAAATACATGAGAATATGTTAAACATTGCTCAGTTAGAGTAATGCACTTTATACCTGTTAAATTTACTTATAGACAGAATTATATTCTCTGTTCTCCTTTGAAAGAATACACTGACACACAATATGCATAACCTAGTGCTTAAATTTTCAGTTTTGCCATGAAAAGAAGAAGCCACTACTTCTGGGTACCTTGCCAATTAAGATTATGGTCTGGCCAATAAAACTGCAGTCAATACAATTTTTTCCATTGAATACTCCTCACTGTTTGACTCTTTGCTTTTGAAGACTGATGCTCAAGAATACCTGTTTAAGAAATACATAATTAAAATGATGCTGGAAGAAGAGGTTTTATCTCCAGTTTGATTGATTTTAAGGAAGAAAAGTATTTCTATCATTAAGAGATAATAATTTCTATCATTAAGATACTACCACTTAAGACTAAATTCTTTCTCCTTATCCCTTAACTTCAGGCCCACCATTTGGGACAAGTAACTTTAAAGCTAAGAAAGCAGTTCTCTTAACCAGCACACTCGAGAGTGAAAAATGTTGGCAAATTGTACCTCCTGTGGGAAACAGAGATAGTAAAACAGTTGTTAGAAGGGCTGAAGAAAAATCAAAAAGGGATCTCAGGTAGGTCTTGGAAGAAAAATTTTTATGTAAGTTTATTTCCCCTATAAACAGCCTTGTTTGTACTCCATCATTCTGTGTGATACTGTGATGAAAGCGCACATAGTGTATGTTCAGTAACATACAAATCTGGAAGAGAACTGACTGTGCCATTGTCACACTAAATCTGCTTTTCCTGAAAAAAAAAAAAAAAAAAAGAGATCATTTTTTGAGATCTCACAATGCCTCCTTATCACTTTCATTAGTGCAATTACTGATGGTCACTCCACCACCTCCCTGGGCACCCCATTCCAATGTCTAATCATGCTTTCTGTGAAGAAATTTTTCCTGTTGTCCAACCTAAATGGCCCATGGCACAACTTGAGGCCACTTCCTCTTGTCCTGTCACTTGTTACCTGTGAGATGAGCCCAATCCCCACCTGGCTACAACCTCCTTTCAGGTGGTTGTAGAGAGTGATAAGGTCCCCCTTGAGCCTCCTTTTCTCCAAAATAAACACTCTCAGCTCCCTCAGCTGCTCCTCACAGGACTTGGGCTCCAGATCCTTCACCATCTTTGTTGCCCATCCCTGGATTTGCTCCAGCACTTCGAGGTCTTTCTTGCAGTGAGGAGCCCAGAGCTGGACACAGGCAATGAGGTGCAGCCTCCCCAGTGCCAATGTAATGTCTCATCCAAAATACCAGCTGCTTCAAACACATCTCTGACAGAGACAGTACAGGGCACCTAATGGCAAGGAAAGCTGCCTCCTACCTGCTATCACCCACACACCAGCCTGTGCCCTGCAGAATTATGACTTTGCTGTCATGCTTGGATGCAAAGCATGAACTGGCTGCACATCATTACGATAGATCTCTATCCTGAACACACTTAGCTTTTGCTCTACAAGAAGAAATTGTCCTTCTTCTATTTCTTCTTACAACCCCTCCGCCACAACATTACAGAAAAGCTTGCTGCCAATTACCACTGACTGTAAATCACCAAGTCAGAGAGCACCCTTGTCCCACAGATTTTAAGGCAAATCAAAGTCATGGAAGAGAGTTGTGACATCTCCAAATTCACGAAGGATCCTGCAGTACAGAACACACTTGCAGTGGGTGAACCCTGGTTATGTCATGAGGTTTGGTCCCCCTGAATGGCCACACAACCTTCCCTTCTCCCAAAAGCAGAGGGGTTTAGGCACTGCATGAGAACAGCTTTGCTCTGTCTCTCAGTCATGACGGAATAAAACTTCAGTGTCCACAAGATTCAATGCAGCAAGAAATATGGAGACTTTCATGACACATGTGAAAATACAGAGTAGACTAAATTTCCTCAAGAGACCATGGCAATTTCCAACTCATGATACCTCCAAAGGCATTCTTCCTTTCTTTTTTTTTTTTTTCCTATGTCAAAAAATTGCATGAACAGCACTGTATATGTAGTCTGTAGGATTCTAAGATGGACTACAGAAAATCATAACGGATTAGAACTTTATACTTAAATCCTTGCTTTTTGCTGTGGCACTAGAGGACCTGAGTTATTTAATGAGGTATTTTATGTTACTGAGAAGAGGAAATCACTGCTCTATACTCAGTATTAAAAATGGATACAAAAGATCCACACAGATCAGGTTACTGCACAGCTAATAACTTATTGAGAAAGTGTTAATAAAAATCACAGAAATTAGCAATTATCAGATTCCATGGGACCTGTGGATCAGCTCTGGACAGGAAGCAGACTGAAAAGGAGTCAGACTTGGACAAATGAGAAGGACATTTAACCTGAAACTGCCTTTAACGAAAGCCACAAAAAGGCAAATGTACATCTAAACATTATTCCATCTATGTGTTTAAGATAGATTTTGATGCTTGTTTGATAATATTTTTTTAAGAATTGACTAAGAAATTGCTCTCTGGCTACAGCCACTTTGTATCAGTCAAATGTTGCTTAATTTGCAGATCTTCCAAAAATAAGAATAATATTATTAAAAGCTGAAATAAAATATTTTAGAATTATATTTCAATAAGCTAAGAAAAGATACTCAGGGCCAAATTAATCTCTGTTGCCATCACACTGACCACAACAGAATCACATTTGGAAACTTTTGCCTCAGCCTTGCCAGCCATGTATCTACTTCTTGCAAAACTAGAAATTCATCCAAAGAGCCACATGTCTGGTGCTGTCTACCATCCTGCAAGTTAATTTTCTGTAACAGCCACTCAGAAAGAAGCTTTGCACTTCAGTTCTGTCACTGTGTAGGTCTGGCCAGCCAGTTCTCAGAAGAGCAAGGGAGCTGGGGAAAGGTCTGGAGCATGAGTTTGATGAGGAGCAGCTGAGGGAGCTGGGAGTGTTTAGTCTGGAGAAAAGGAGGGTCAGAGGGAACCTTATTGATTTCTACAACAACCTGGAAGGAAGGTGTAGCCAGGTGGGGGTCAGCCTTTTCTCACAGGTAACAAGTGACAAGACAAGCCTCAAGTTGTTACAGGGGAGGTTTAGATTGGATATTATGAACAATTTCTCCACAGAAAGGGTTGCCAAACACTGGAATAGGCTGCCCAGGGAAGTGGAGGTGTTTAAAGCCCTGGAGGTATTTAAAGGACATGCAGACGTGACATGGTTTAGTGCTGGGTTTGGTAGTCCTGGGTTAATGCTTGGGCTCAATTTTGGAGGTCTTTTCCAGCCTTAATGATTCAATGACTCTTACACCTTCTCTCTCTGCTTTATTAATGAGTGAAGATACGAGACAGGATCATTAACAGGTCTGATTCTGTCATGAAACTGTCCTTGGGTCAGATCAATGGTCCACTTAATACAGCATTACCTATTTAGCAGTGGTAAATGAGACACAGGGCCTCATAAGTGTGCTACTTTCTCTGCCATCTGTTCCCCTATCATTTCCCAGTATTCAGAACTAGGGTTGTTAGTGAGTACATTTCTCCTCCGTATCTTCCAGATTCCCTTAATGCATATGTCTTTTTCTTATCCTTTTGAACCTGTCTCCACCATCCCCTGCGACAGTAGGCTCTCAAAATGCTTTCCTTTTCCTAAAACTGCCTCCGAGTAGCTTTCTCCAGTGTCATCTAGTTCTTGTTTTGTGGAACTTGTGAGAACAGCAATCCTCTGTTTCATTCATCCATCACTTCCCATGTTTCCTAAAGGTCACTGTAAACTTCCTCAGCCATCTTCCCACAGACTGGGAACTCCCAGTCTTCACTGGGACCTGCTGCTTCCACAGGTATGGATCTATCTAGTTGGCCAAGAGTGTCTGCCTTTATATAAAACTAGTGAACTCCCTAGTTAATGGAAAAAATAAATGGGCAGGAATTGCCATTCATTACAGTAAATACAGATTCAAGATGAAACCCAGAAAACAGATAGGCATAAGGTTTTAAATGAAATCTTAAATATTTACCTTTCGTCTTTGAAATATTGTCTTACTAGCATACAAAGGAATTCATTACTCACAATTATGGACTTGCAATAAATGTACTAATATTGAACTAATTGTCTGTGTTCTTAGGCACAAACAAGATGGATTTAGCTAAAATAGGAAGTTAGAGCACCTTCCATAGAAACTCTGTGAAATCTGTGATCACAAAACGGCCAGTAAGAGTGGCAGTCCCCTGCACATCCTTCAGGACGAGACTGGAGCTGAGTTATGCTGTCAAAGTGGATTATACTCAAATAACAGCCTTGCCCTGGGAGCAATCAAACTGTAATAAAGATCTCTCAGTCATCACCACCTTGTCATATTAGGCCTCTGCAGTTGGGTCTAACATGGCATTTGGAACAAGTAGAGCAATCACAGTAAAATGTAATGTATAAAGGTCCTCTAACTGCCACTACTGGTTAGAAATTGTCAGTGAGATTCAAATATAAAGTATAGGGTTGTCAAGTAACAAAGTACGCAGGACTCCTAAAATAAATCACAGATGTCCTGATAGGCTCTGTGGTAAGAAAAAGATCTAGTTTATCATAAGAACAAGCCTTAACAGCATTCTCCACATCACCTAGCTTTTGTAGTATAAAATACTATTTTGTAAAACAAATGAGAAACCAGCTGATATTCTTTTCCTCTTCCAGATTCCCTGCACAGCCAAGTGTCTAAACCAATTGCACTCACACTTCAGAAGACATCAGCCTCCCAGGCTGAGTGCTCATCTGCCGGATGTTATCCTGAAAGATATTTGGGGGCAAGGGAATGATACCAAATGCAAATTCCACCAGGGGTTATAACAGAAGCACTGACAGCACAACAAAAATGTAACTCTATCGTCTTGGATGCTCCATCAGACCAGCTCACTCTCTCAATTTCTGGTTTGAAATCAGGGACTCCTGAGATATGTCATTTCCAACTATTCCTTGCGTTACTTGCACTTGGTGTAAACTCCTCCTGAAGACTCAGGGCCCCATTCCTGCAAGCTGATGCTTGTGAGCCTGCACAAACTCCTATTATCTTCAACAGGGCTTTGTGTGGGTGTAAGGGTTTGCCTGAACAGATCAGTTTGCAAAATCAAAGCCTAAGAGACTGAGTTTAAGTGCATTTTCATTTCTCTCTCCTCCCAGCAGCTGGGCCTTAGTTATCTCTCCTCCTAAGACATCCTCAGCGCAGTCAGTCAAGGCTTATATCCCAAATTTCCCTGCACTGAAATCCAAACTTTCATGCTCTCCATCTTTTTACTCTGAAGGTAATATGCTTCACTTACCAGTTTTTTTCTTTTCCTCATTACCAGCCAGCTCTTTACCTGCCATTAAAAGCTCGTTCTGCTCCCCAGCAGGTCATCTTAGTGTCAGCCTCAGCTTATTATACCCTTCACTCACAAAGACAGCCTGAATCATAGCTGACATTTCTGTGAATTAGAACATAGTCATGAAAACCGATTACTCAGGTAAGGATTCGACTCTTATAGGAGGGGGATATATATTTATGGTGAAACAAACTTGTTTAGAATTTGTTTTTAAACTTAAAAAAACCCTTGTTTGTACTAAACCCTGTAAAACAGATTTCTAAAGAAAACCTATTTGTGTTTCTGTCCTTTAAAGCCCAGTATAATAGACTTCACTTTGAACATTTATTCCAAGACCAACCTGGCAAAACTGACAGCATGACACTGAAGATTTTTGACTCTGCATGATTTCTGAGCCTGGTTTTCACTCCTTTTGTTGCTGTGAAGGCAAGAGTCAAGCTAGTTTGTTGTCCTGATTCAAAAAGGACTGCTGCTGGAAACTATATATTAAGCAAAAATTTATATTTGCTAAATCCTAAGGACCTTGTCTGTCCCCAGCTCTGTGATCTACTTCTGAAAGAGCCAATGTTTCATAGAAAAGATGAGCCTGGAATGGACCCATGAAAATCACCCAATCCCATCTGCCCCAAATGAGGCAAATACAACAGGCTGACCAGGGTCATGTCCAGCTGGGTTTTGAAAATCTCCAAGAATGTAGACTCCACAAACATTCTGAAGAATCTATTCCAATACTGTATCACCCTTGGAATACAGAGTTTTCATTAAGTTTAAATAAAATTTCCAGTATTTCAAGTTTATGCCCATTGTTCCTTGTCCTTTCTCAAAGAGAAGTCTGTCTCTGTGTTCTTTAGTCCACTTCATCGGGAATTGCACACATCAACAAACCAACCTCAGGCCTTTTCTGCTCCAGGATGAGTAGGTCCAGACCTCCCAGCCCCTTCTTGCAGGACGGATGATCCACACCCTTCAAGGTTTTTTGGTTCCTTGTTGGATTCACTTCAGTAAGTCCATCTCGGACATACTTGACCCAGCACTCCAGCTGAGCCTCTTCAGTGCCAAGCAAAGGGGAAGAACCACTTTTGTTGACCATTTGCCAGCAGAAATAAAATCTCTTGTCACCAGGAACAAAGCTGTATAACTGTCCCTCCCTCTGATCTTGGTTCCATCTTTTCATGGAGACCCTGAAAACTCAAGTGGCTGGTCCTGCTGTTGGGAGTTATTTGACAGTGTATTTCCTGGAACTCATAAGGTATTTACCAGACCTTGCTTCAATCAAAAAAAACCACCTTAGCATAACAATTTACCTAAGTGTGCACAGTAAATCCAGAACTCCACTGAGGGGAAAGCAGGCATGTTTCCACACTGATTCCTCCATCTCATAGACATTTGTTTCATAGATATAATCTGATTTTAATTTTACTTCAAAATGAAGCTTAACTTTTTTGAGCTTAAAGTCTCTGTTGGCCAGTAAGGGTATTTGCACAGTTATCCTCAGCAATTATCACTGCTGAAACTCCTAACTAGACAGAAGACTTGCCTGCTGAAATGCATCTTTGACATAATCCTGAAAAATTTAATAGGCAGTTAAAATTTGCTACTAGATACCCTCCTTAGTAAAAAATAACTCTAGCAGTATATTTATTAATGCCTTCCACTACTGTCATAAGAATTGTATCACCTGGCTTCCCCACCATACTTTATAACTAGTGTTTTCCCTTAAGTTTTCTGTAAGCATACACTGTGAGAGGTACATTGATTTAGCTGGACTCTTACAGGACTTTGTCAACGAATCCATACACAACACAACCACAGAATCCCAGAATATGCCAAGTTGGAAGGGATCCACAAAGATCATCGAGTCCAATTCCTAGTCCTGGTGCAGGACCATCCCCAAGAGTCACACCATGACCCTGAGTGTATCATCTGAACATTTCTTGAACTCTGTCAGGCTTGGTGCTCCCTGGGGCTTGTTCAGTGACCAACTTTTCTGGATGAAGAACCTTTATCTAATATCCAGACAAAACATCCCCTGGCACAAATTCAGGTCATTCCCTTGGGTCCTGTCACTGATCACCACAGAGAAGAGGTCAGTGCCTGCCCCTCCTCTTCTCCTCATGAAGAAGTTGTAACTGCAATGAGGTCTGCCCTCAGTCTCCTCTTCTCCAGGCTGAACACACCATGTACCCTCAGATGTTCCTCATAGCTTCCCCTTCAGATCCTTTACCATATTTGCTGGCTCCTTTGGATACTCTCTAAGAGCTTAGGATCATTCATATATTGCAGTGCCCAAAACTGCACATGATATTCAAGGTGACAATCCTTTTGCTCTTTTTCCTGCCTTCAATCCTACAAAACCCAAGAATCACTATAACTCCACTAAACCAGTGTGCTGACTTTGGCTGAGGTAAAGTTAATTTTCTTAGCAGTGACTGGTAAGGGGCTTTGTTTTGGATTTGTGCTGAACAGAGTGATGATAATAGAGATGTTTTTGCTGTTGTTGAGCAGGTCTTACACAGAGCCAAGGCCTTTTCTGCCTCTCATGCTGCCGCACTGGTGAGGAATTGGGGGTGCATGCAAGGTTGGGAGGAGGTTGCTGGTTGTGGCTAAACCATGACAACCAGTTATCACTCACAAAACATGTATTTTGAGGCCCTACAACAATCCCTCCTGACTATAATTCACCCAGAGAGAGGCCTCACGTGAGGCATCCCACCTCCCAACATCCCATCCCTCACGGTCCACATACATCTACCACAAAAAATGGAGTTTCTCAGTTTTAACATACCTTGGTTCAATATAATGTCTTCCTGAAACCCCAGGGAAAGGCATTATGCATCATAACTTCTGAGACACATAAGTAGTATAATAAAGTCGTGGCACTTTCAAGTTGACGGGATTTAAAGTTCAGGGTAGGACATGCACCCTCAAGGTGTCTCAGTTTTTGAAAAATACTGAAGGGATGCTCTCTGCAGACCCTACCTGCTAGGGTAGGAGTTAGATTCATCTATTCTATCTGTTCCTCTCCATCTTTCCAACTGACAAACTCATAAAGCTAAGAAATATACTGAAATGTAATGCATTTACCAAGATTGACAAATTATGAATTTTTCCTTCATTTGATTTGTCAAAATAGAACAAATTGTAATGCATGCTCTGCCATTTTTCAGTGATAATTTTTTTATTCTTTCTTCTCCTCCCAAAACAACAACATAATTTATATGGAAAGACTGTATTTATTTTTTTTTAATTACTTCTGGGCTTAGACCAAGTTTCTAAGTGAAAGCAAATTTTTATGTCCAAGTTATAATCTCTGAAAAACAACTTATAATGAGAATGCTGACACAATTTTAAGTGGAGTGACATGAATGGCGCCATTATAATGTAGTCAAAACATGTGGGAAATAAAGTATTTTGTTCCAGAAGGATATGAAATTCCCAACTCAGAATAAAGTATATGTCTGGTATTTACTGGATTCTACCAAACATAACAATTTTGCAAAACATGCAAGGACTTCGGGGAGTATAGGATTCAATCACAATTCAAAACCTATTCATCTTGGACACATTTGAGACAAAGGGATTCATGAGCCACAGGGGCTAACTTCTTTCCTTCCTCCAGAAAGTCAAGTGGGATTTATCTCGAGTGAATCATGGTAATAGATAAAATAGGAGTTCAGCAAAAGACCTGCCTAGCAGTCCAAAAGCCCACAGAAAACCAAAAATGTTATAAACCACCTAAAATGGTGAACTGTGTAGTAACTATGTAGCATGCGAACCATAATAATACAACAAAAAGGAAGAGTAGGGGATTTTATATGTCCTTTGTGGTCAGCAGAGGTAGTTTCAATGCCGACATGAAGCAGAGCCTGAAATGAGCTATTATCATGTTATTCTTTATTAGTTGTTTAGCACTGACATTTTATTTAGTTCTTCACCAGAGAGCCCTTGTCCTATTGGATTTACAGTTGCAGGCCTCCTGCCATTTGTTCCAGCCAACTCTTAACTCCTCTCAAACTCCTAATGTCAAGATGGATAAAGAGATCTGCCAAGACAAACCCAATGATTGCACAAAAAACCCACATTGAAGCAATGATACAAGGTTTGAAAGAGAGAAAGAGTTAACTTTTACAAATTGCTTACTGTGGGAAATAGAGAAAAAGGAAATGTTTAAGAGTGATGTGAATGGGAAGAGATGGATTAGTGAAACAATGGATTAGTCCTCTCTTGAGGACAAGCAAATTGGCACAGAGAACCACAGACAGCACTCGAGCTTTACCCAGGAAGTAGGGAGGAATAGCCATCAAAATGAAAAGGAGCAAGAGGGGATCGAAATAGAGTCTTATACAGGACAGGTAAATATTGTGCCTCCCAGGCAAAGAAAGCAAAGAGAAATTAGGAAAAACCTAATGACTCACATTTGTCAAAGAGTTGTCCTTCTGCCTTTCCTTCCTCCTGTTCTCAGTGCAGGGCCTCACCCTCTGTGCTGACACAGGCACTCATCTAACGAGAGAGGGATCATCTTCTCAAAAGAAAACTACTTGCTTGTTCCTGTTGGGTTGTTTTCTATACAATTAGTCACTTGAAAAGCAATGGGGAGAGGAATGAGACTGTATCTTTTCTGCTTCAGTGAGTCACTAAATTGATTTATCCAACTTTCCCCCTAAATGCAGCCCTAGTTCTTCAGCTTTGCTGAAGGGGTCCATGATGTAAAAGCATTTTTGCCAGCAGGGAGCTGCCTCCCTCACATCTTTGATGGATTCATGCTTGAACACAAGCACAGTTGAACTTCAGGAGTCTTATTATGAAATCCCACTTTATTCTCAGCTGTTTTAGCAGGTATCCATGTCTTTTTCGTGAGGCCTAAAAATGTGGGAAATTATTAGAAAAATTGCCCCTGGTATGCTGCTAACAACACAGGTGTCACTGAGCATTTCACAAATACGAAAGCCTGTAGCCTCTTGGTACTAGCTACCAGGTCTCATGTTGTCAGAAATTAATTTCACATCAGTACATTTTAAGCAGGAACGGCCAATTGGTACTCAGCTGTTAATATTTAAAATAATGCTGACATCTAGTGGCTGGCTGCACTCACATGCATCTGCACGCGGCTGAAAGCTGCTTGTGTGCGGGAGGCAAGAGGCTCCAGCTGGAAGTGTCACGTCTCTCCTAACTGTGCCCTATTCAAACAAGGAAAATGCATCCTATTTCTGCAAAAATCAGAAGTTAAATTAAAAAACAAATGGCAGGGGAAAAAAATTATTCTTCCTCTTTTGTAGATGGAAATTACCATCGGATAAAAGCCAGATGATTAAAAGCTGATGGGGTCAAGACTGCTGCCAGCTGGAGCTGAAGAAAACCAAGGAAGAATCCAGACTTTCCTAGAAATATCAGATGTTTAAAAATAGTGAGATTTGATGATCTGGATTGAGGTATATGCAACTCCCCCTCACTGTCAGCTATGAGCCCTCTCACAGCACATGGCTGCTGGCTAGCTCAGCTCTAGGGTTGCTCCTGATCTGATCAGGGAGGAGATTTTCTGGGTTGAACTGTCTGAAGTGACCCATATGCAGAGAACACACCCAGAAGAAGCAGCTGGACATTGAGAGACCCCAAAGATAGCCAAGAGAAGCCTGAAACATGGCCAGAGCAAAGTTAAACAGCATCTTGTCCTGTCTTATCTGAACAGGGAGTATTTTGTTGAGAGACCTATTAGCTATAAATCAAAGTTATACAAGGTTGAAGCTCTTTATAAGAAAGTTCTGCAAAGAAAAACTGTACGGATCTCATTTTGGCCCCATATTGCAGCTCTGCTCAATTTCACTGCCAGAAAACTGGAAAAATCCAAGAGATTCATCTCCAATAAATGGTGGTCACTGCCCACACCTCCTCCCACTCCCCTCACTGCATTTGCTTCCCGATGCATTAGAAAGAACAGAACCCTTTCTCACACAGCACACTTAAGATTTTCCAGGATAACTTAAATATCAGGTCCTGTAAGATATGACTGGAAATCTTTGTATATTCCCACATGCTGACTAAACTGTGAGACACAGAACAGGTCTGAAATTTTCTCAAAATGCTGGTTGTTAGAAGAGTGTGATTCTGCCTCTCACTTGGTGCAGGAGCAAAACACATCACCCAGAGATGAGCAGGCCAGCCTTCTTCATGCTCAAAATGCAATTGTGCCATTTTCTAATGACATGAGGTGCATATTCATCTGGGAACAAGTTACTGGACTAGAAATTGGTCTCCCAACTGGAGTACTGCACCTAGATCAGAGGCCCGCAACATAAGAAGGTCTTGGACCTGTTACAGTGGGTTCAAAGAAGGGACAAAGAGATAATCAGAGCTGAAGCATCCCTCCTATGAAGACAGAGACTTGGAGTTGCTCAGTCTGAAGAAAAGGCAGCTCCAGGAGACCTTACAGCACCTTCCAGAATCTAAAAGGGCTACAAGTGAGTAGGAGAGGGACATTCTACAAGGGCATGCAGTGACAGAACAAGAGGAAATGGTTTCAATTTGAAAGAGAGCAGGTTTAGATGGGATATTAAGAAAAAATTCTTTACGGTGAGGGACTGGCACAGTTTTAGCCCAGAGAAGCTATGGATGTTCCATCCCTTGCAGTGTTCAAGGTCAGCCTGGATGGGGCTCTGAACAACCTGGTCTAGACACAGGTGTCCCTGTCCCTGGCAGGGGAGTTGGAATTAGGTGATCTTTAAGGTTCTTTTCAACCCAAATCATTCCATGGTTCTGTGACATACAATTCGTACAGTTATTATTCCATCATCTTCTCCCCCATCAAGTCCAAAGTTACTGTTGCTGTACTTTGCAACAGTACTTTACTTCTTTTCAGATCAGACTTGGATGGAGGAACACTGGTGCCAAGGAGTGCTGGAGGGAACAGCTAACAAAGCAGACAGCAAGATCTCATGGGTGTCATTGCTGCTGCTACCAGTATACCAGGAAACACTCAGACTGATGGAAAAGGAGTGGAAGATAATTTAGGGAAAATCACAAAAGGTAGGACCATACCAAAATTACTGATCCCTCAGGAAAACTTGCATGTAGTAGAGAGATAAATTCATGCTTCATGACACAAAAGATACCGTATTTCAGTACCAGAAAAACAGATATGAGTTGAACCCATCTCATCAGAGGACAAGCCAAGAAGCCCAGATGCAGCAATCCAAGTAATCCACCTTCACCAGTTTTGCACATTTTCATATATCTAAGAGCAGTAAATGCTCAGTGTTGTACGAAATAGCAAAGTCCTGAAGCAATAGAGGCACTATGTGGCTCACATGATCTGTGCCAGTTTTCATCTCATTGCTCTGGCAACTTCCCTACAGGCTGAAATAAAATTCTTAGCAATGGTAAACATGTTATTTTAAATATCTTGAACAATGAACGTTGTCTTCACGTATTGCTCAAAATAGTCATACTAAGACTAAAAAAATCCCCACAATATACCTACAAAATATTGGCCAATTAAATCATCACAAGGAATTGACACAGGAACGCTTTTCCTGAGAGCTAAAAACAACTTTTCTCTAGGATCCCCAGTCCCATCCTTGACACAGTAAGAGGGTGTTATTTAAGACAATGATTTTCTTTTCAACTCTCATTACTTTGAGAACAATGACTCAAATCCCTGACCCACAAAATTCCAAGTATTTACTGAAGATTCGAGTGTCAAGAAATGGAGGACAGCACTTGTCCTACAGATGTTTTATTTCTGAGTGCTGCAAATGCCTCAGCACTGCTGGCAGCCAGCAGCACAGAGAACTCAAAAAGCTTCATTCACAACTATTTACGATCATTAGCCAGTACTCCCTCTGAAGTCACTTTAACCTTTTCAGAACACAGTCCTACATAAAACATGGAGGAGGTTGACCTCTAAAAGACCAGGAAAGTATCTGGAATGCTTAAAAACACTTCCAGAGTGAAGGATTCCAACACAACAATGCAGTCTTATTATAGGCCATACACACGTACATGTCAGTTCTTCTGATGACCTTTTCTACTCTACAACAGCCAAGAAATCCAAGCACATGCTTTGAGACTTAGCTGTCACTGGGAATTTACTAAGAGAAGCCATTGTCAAGGTGTTAACCAAAAGGACTTTAATGATTATTATCAAATAATAGGTAATAGATGATTGAATATAAATTAAATGGTAACCAATTGGTGATTAAGTGATCACTGAATTAGTAATTGAGACGGCTGTCAATCTCTATAATTATTGAACACACTTGTAATAATTAAGATATAGCTGGACATATATAAAGGTTACTAGCACACAATATACTTTTAGGTTGAAAGCAAAACGCTCCTTACCTTGCTGAAGGCATCAGATGCTCATAAAGGGACTCTGAGCCCTGAAGAGTGACCTGAAGAAGTGTCCCTGCTCACAGGGAGATCAGCAGCAGAGCTCAAGGGGCTCGGGGAGGCCACAGGTATGGGGAGGAGAAAGCGAAGGACTTGCAGTCAAGCCCCACTTTGGCATCTGTGCATGTGTGAGGCTGCGGCAGCTTTAGCTTTGTCTAGTCCCAGCTGGGGCTGCTGCTGTTATCTCCTGATCAGACACGGCCCAGGTGCCTCAGTCCCCGAGAAGATGCTGCCTCACATGAGCCAAAGCTCCGCTCACATCACTGGAGAGCGGGCATCCACCACGGAACCATCAGCAAACTTACCAGTACACACATATTTTCTGCATTAACCTAAACCTGTTACTTCAGTATTGCTGCCAGCACAGAGCTTATGTTTAGTAGCAGCCCTTTACATAGATATTTGCCTATTGGTTAGAGAAAATTTAAGTTATTAAAAAGCCATTATTGAGGTTTATCCAGAACAAAAAAAAACCTTACTGCTCTGAAATACTACATACACTGCTGAAGATTTGCCAACACTCTTTTGTCACACTCTAAGAAGGCTTTAAATTCAGATCTAGTATACTTTTAATGTGAAAGGCAGTGATTTATATTCTTCCATTTTTTTACATTTTCCATACATACTGCATTCAAAAGATCCATAACAAAAAACACATCTGTTTGGAAACAGAACAGTAGTACCCTGTCTTGCACAAGGACTCCCATCCTCAATGCTGTACTAATCATTAATGTCTATAGAAGTACACTAGCAATGATTGAAGCTGAAACATAACCAAATGCAAAATAAACCTGAAAATTTTCATATATATCAATTGCAAAGTTATAAATTTAAGTGCTAATGTCAATCCTCTTAAAGACAAAACTGCACAAAAAAGAATGATTAATAAACCTAAATATCCATCCAAGTTAGACTTCAGAATATGCCAAAAACCCCTAAAAGAAGTCCACTGTGCCCTTCATTAATGCCGCAGAATAATACCAAGGCTTTGAGGCAATACTGACTTAAAGCAGATCAAATTCTTTGCCCAGAGCACACAACAGCCTCTTCGTCCAGAAACTTCCACACGAGAAGTAAACAGGTCCCTTCCTTGGGCCAAGGATGCCTTCACCTGTGGAAAGCTTCGAAGTCCTCTCCCTCAGATATATTGTGGTATTTTATATAACAACTTAGGTCTATTCAGTAAGATGACATGAGCTCTGCCTTCAACAGACTAAAAATTATTCTGGCACATTAGCATATTAGTGAAAGCATAAAGAATTTAAACTCCAAAGTTGTGAAACAGTTCTTGCTAGAGTAATGAAAGTAACAGGGTTATGTAAAGTCTTACCTTTTTTTCACTTCAGCAGTTTTCATCTCATCAACTCCTGCCCAAGTGAAGTGATAACCAACAGCTGCCCACAAGGCATGCTGGCCAAGGTGAGATAAAATTTCTTATTTAGCTTTTTTAAATACACCTAGATATTTCCTAGAACAGCATGTTAATTGTACCAGTTTTTGCAGTTCTACAACAAGCTTCATTCACCGGTGGAGAGCACACCTCCTTCCAAAGGATAACACTTTCAAAAACCTGAGTCCTCAACCCAACCTCAGTCCCTATCCCATCTGACATCTGATTAATTATGAGTATATGGAATAACTGAAAACAAAATGGAAGTTCAATGAAAACTGAATTAAGCAGGTCTAAAAAAATGGTAACGCTTTTGTTAAATAAAGTACAATACCAAGGGAACAGTTGTCAGATTCACAACTTTTAAATATCCCCATGCCTAATGGCATGTTCCTCTGCTCACAAAACAGCACAAAGTGTCCCTGATAAAACACCACTTAGCCAAGGACCATTTATTTCAGTTCCTCAGCAGATGTCATACTTCAACATAACTGGGAGCAGGGGACACACAGGCTTGATTCAGGAAAAATAATGGGAATGCTCTTTCATACACAGTCACCAGATCCAAGTCAAAGAGGAACCGTATCTGTAAGGGGGTGGCAGTAAATGAGGAGTAGGTAGGACACAATGACCCTCCACGAATCCCATACTCCATTTCTTCCCTTTCAGCCACAGCAGTTTTTCTTTCTGGGGCTACAAATTACTAAACTACCCAAAATTACTTGTGGAAGTCTCTTAGGTTCAAGGCTGCAATCATTTAATCCACTGCCTACAGATCAGTCACGCTAAGTATGTGAAAAACAAATATCCTTCTAAAGAAGCTTATGCTGACATTACTCATCAATAATAAATGGGTGAGAATCTTTCTTCTACCTCATCTGTTGTTACATTCATTGTCAGATCAAAGAGAAACTCCCTGAAAAAAGATAACCACCCATTCTCTTTAACAGTCACAACTTACCAGGCACTTTCCTTCTGTTTGATGTTTCTAAGTGTGTTTATATCTGCTGCTTCCATGTTACATCATACTTGTTCTTCTAGTCCAGTGAAAAATATCTACTCCCCTGGGCTACACAAATCAATCCCCCACGCGCAAACACGGACCAAGTATATGATTAAGTTTTCAAATTTCCAAATTACAATAGTTGCAATAAACGACAGGTTCCATAACATTTCAGTGCAGCTAAATTTCTATTAAAAATAACACTATGTCAACAGAAGTCTTAATTTATTTCCAAGTGTTCAAATTGTTATTACACATACGCCATTTAACTATTTTTTATTTGAACATTAAAGTAATTACAGATGGAGGGCTCATATTTCCAGTGGCCTCTCTGCAGCAGATACCACCAGAGCAAAACATGAAACATTCCACATGGCTAACAACATGACATTTGAGTTACCAGAATTACAATCATCAATTTTTTTTTTTTTTTTTGCTGACAGATCACATAAGTACATAACTGGGGCATTTCCTTTAACAGAAATATCAAAATTAGTACTGCATTTGTTTATTTTCAATATGAACAACTCCACACACGAGCAACATGGTACATGACAGTTTGATTATCACACATACAGTACTTTGGCAGCTCTAACTGTGACGTATTTTTCCCCCTAAGCTCCATAGTAGGTTTAATTTGTAAAACATATTGCTGATATGCCCTGCATAAACACCAAGAATAAAACACATCTTTCTTTTGTCACTTCAATGGGAAAGGGAGCAATGCTTTTATCTCTTATTACACAGCCTTGTCATACATGCACAATTTTCTTCCATCAACACTCCTACATGTATCCTAACTAATATTTTATCTGCAGGAAAATAACCTTTATTGAAAAAAGATCAGAATCTTCTTCTCAAAATAGAAAGACTACAGCCATGAATGATTACATGACAAATCACTACGGTTCATTTCAAAATACCAAATGTGTCAAATTTTTATCAAGGTTACTTCTATATTACTCTCTTACAAGCACATCACTCACCTGATCAACTCATCCCATTTTGAGTTCATTTGTGAAACTGACTGGTTTATTCAGATACCTACTAATAACTAATAGTTCATGGTTAACAAATACTAATTTCTTTGAACACCTCTACCATCAATTTCCACAAGAAAACTAATCACTGTAATGAACTTTTTCACTTCACTCTCCCCAAATGAATGCTTTTAATTTCCCACCTTCCTGAACAGTTATATTGTACTCTGATACACAACTGCCACCCAATGACCTATTATCACAGTAATCTAAGTGAGGATAATGTTCCCTCTAATAAAATCATGCACTTTAAAGTAGCTACATGAAAGTTTTGAAGTAAAATGGATGAAATCTGGTCACAGAATTTCAGATCAAATTATATATACATACTACAATAACAAATACCTATAAATTGTCTATAGTGACCTGAAGCAATTTATTTCATTCACTCGAATTATTTTAGCAGCTAGTTTATATTTATTCTATTTGGTCCAAATAGCCCTACATGATGTTAACAGTCATTCAGAACAGAATGTTGTGCCCAAAAACACATCTGCTACCACAAACATCTCTTCACCTTTTATTCACCCTCAAGTTCTTAAAAATTTAAGATTTCCTGAGCTATAAAAAAAGATGTTAATTTTATTTGTAGTATGTCAACAATGGGTAAGTTAAAAAGCAGGTGAAGGTATGTGACACAATATTTAAATAATACATAAGTAATTTGATCAAGTCACACTCTGTCACCCTTCAATACCCATTTGCATTGAATTACAAATTCTGCAGCACAGGAAGAGCCTGTGTATGGCACTTACAATCATGTCTGCAATAATAACTATATTAAGATGTTCGGTAATTCAAAAAATGTTTATCTATATAAAGTTTAGAAACTACATTTACTTTATCATCAAATGGGAAAACTACAGCCAAACTAATTAATTTGAACATTCACTACATATTATATGTTGAAATGCCCATTTTCATGGAGTTGTCTTATAATCTTGGTTCAATTAACTGAAATAAGTGAGCAAATGAACTCTTCTTCAATTCTGCTCCCATTTCTTCAATGTAGTTATTAAGTGCCAGCTATCTTTGATCTCTCACCAGTAACTTCCACTGTGGTTTGCCACTCACCTCTCCAAGTTCTGTATTGTATTTGTGACTCCGTGTCACTGAGAAGCCCTTTCACTGTGGCAGCACCTGGTCTAACAGAGCTTCCACAGAGCAGAGGCTTTTCTTACCAGAACAGTACCAGGACTGACCAGCCAGGTTGGCTGAGTCGTGATCCACCGTGTCCCATGTAAGCTCCCTGTGAGTGCTAAGCACTTTCTCTGCAGAGATAACACAGGTGTGCGCAACTAAGCCACAGAAAGCAACCCGAGTTCAGTTCTCTGGGAGGCAGTGTGGATGGGGCAGAAACATGACACACACACGTTTTGGCTGCAGCAGTTTTAAGCCTGTTTGATTTTTTAACCTGTGTTACAGTCTAATTTAAGCATCATTCTTTATGCAATGCTCTCAAATGAACAAAAGTCCTACAAAGACAGGTCAGCTGTTCCTTTTCTACAGAAAAACTGGTTAGTGTGTGTTCCAGAATGAATTTAATGCAAACCTTGAAAAAGGTACTAACTAATAACCACATCTGGATCTTTTAAATACTGTCTTACTCTGAGGTATATGTCTATTACTGCAAAAGTTTATGCGTCACATCTAGAATCCAAGAAAAAAAGACTACTTGTATTTTCTAGGTCAAGCAAGCTATAGGGTAATGGGAAAAGATAGCATGTGTTCTGTGTTCAAGTGTTATCATTTAGCTTAACACTTCATGCAAGTAATGCAAAAAAAGCTCAAGACTGTTTACATCTGAATAAATAGGGTAAATTAGCAAATATTGAAAATTATCTACAAAAATGTGTTTTTCCAAGTATTCACTGTTTGTACCAAGTCTTAAAGCAGAAAGCTGCAGGGTCATACCAAAGAGAATGGAATAAAAATAAAAACTGAGACATTTTCAGAAATCTCAGAAAATAAATTTGTATTAACTGTAAACTAAACTGAAACTAAATCAACGACTAAAGCTATTAGGTGGCCTTATCAGCAAACACCTTCAATCAAAAGGCCATAAACAAGTATGCTTTACATATTACTTGATTTGTTTATTTTACACCACGAGGTGAAAGCAACACCATTCCTTTTAGTAAAGTATACACAAATAGCCTCACTCAGAATACACTTTTAATGCACATAAAAAAAGTATTCATCTTACAAATTGTTTTGCAATCCAAATATACAATAGCTTGGAAAACAATATTTTAGAAAACTAAAGCCAATGTAAAAAGACTGCTTAATACAACTAAATGATATAAGTTTTTGTATGGCTCTGTCTTTAGAGTTTTCTTACTGCATCATCAATATCAGAAATCTGTTCCTTCAGCTGATTCCACTGTTCTGGATTTAAAGAAATACCTGAAATGCATTAAAAATAAACACTTAGAACAAAAAGAAAATTGTGGTGCAGGATTCTTGCAAAATTACTGTAAAGGTTAGTTTCATATACAGTCTATGTCATAAATATTAATGCTAAACAAAAGAAGTGAAATACAACTCTGGTCTTGACAGAAGGCAGTACAAAAGCCCTGGCTGAGATGCAAGAAATCATTCATATTCCTACTGGCTCCTAAAAGCTATACCTATGTGGACTGGTCTTCTATGCACTATTGAAGTACTGTAATTCTGGGAGTTTCCCCCCCTCTTTACTTTTTAAAGCACTAGTAAATAACACTAGTTATTTACTAGTAAATAACTAGTACTACTTAATACTGTAAGTAATTTTTTGGAGAGACTCTATGCCACTCAGTAACACTCACAAACCAACATAAAGTTATTTTTTCTACAAGTTCACTATAGTTTCTAGTGACATTCAATCAATAATCATTCAGTAAGTACCCCACAAACCACCTTCTCAGTTCTAAATTTGTCCTTATCTTCCGCAAGCTTGAGTCCAGGCACATGTTTCATTTGTGCCTTAGTCTCCTTATTCTTTCACTACAACCCCCTCTATGCCAACTCTGCAAAGAGTGAAGGCTTTCAGCACTACCTCTCATACTTTCTCCCACCAAGCTCTTCTACTCTTTACCCCCACTCTCCCCTCCTCAGTGGGCAGGTTTCCTTCATTGCTTTCTCCCTGCAGGATAGGGAGTAGGGCCTGAAAACAGATGAAACTTTGAATTCCGTTTTTGGAGCTCATAGCCTTTTTTAACTTCTACCATCACTGTCTTATCAGAACAGCACCATAATTTTAAGCAGCAAGCAGTATGCACGGAGCTTCTCTAAGCAGTTTTCCACCAGTCTTTAGGTGAAGGTTTCATTTGAAGAGAGGTCAGGTGTGTTAACCAATTACTAGGGCATTGAGCATCATCAAAATGCCCCTCAACCACACACCAGATAAACTGCATCAAGTTAAGGCCTGCTGTTTGAAACACTCAGACCATAATTTAAACTGTTGGATTTATTTTTCAGTCTTACTACATTATTTCAACTACTTATACTTGTTTTAGGATAGCTAATATGTGGTGTACCAACACATCAATTAAATATTATGCTCACATACTTTATGAGACTATTATTCAATTTTATCCTAATAAAACTCAGCAATTTTTTCTGCACTGATAAACATTTCTACCTCCATCACATAATTTTGTCACTTGACCCATCCATCAAATCTCATTGGAGTTTGCCACTCAAAGTGCATATAACTATTGAATTTCACCTCAAAACACAGCAGGTTAAAGTGCTTAGAAGTCAAAGTAACCTTTTTTATTAACAAGCAACATCACATCCAAACCAAAGAATTTTCCTGTACAACCCTAGTACACCTGTTCATGCAAACCTGTTCTCAGTGGTTATTGAAGAAATGTTGAAAATATTTCTCAGGCTTTTCAAATTATTTTTGAGTTTCTCCTGAACACACCAGAAGAATGTAACAAACCTTATGCTGACTCTACATTAAATGTTTTCAAACGTCAAACTTTGTAACTTGCCAGTGCAGGAAGGCCAGGGAAGGACTTTTTGCAACAGCATAAAGTGACAGGGCAAGGGGGAATGGCTTCAGACTGGCAGAGGGTAGATTTAGACTGGATATTAAAAAGAAATTCTCTACTGTGAGGGTGGTGAGGCACTGGCACAGGTTGCCCAGAGAAGCTGTGGATGTCCCCTCCCTGGAAGCGTTCAGGGCCTGGCTGGATGAGGCTCTGAGCAACCTGGTCTAGTGAAAGGTGTCCCTGCCCATTATAGGGGGGTTGGAATGAGATGGTCTTTAAGTCCCCTTTCAACCCAAACCACTGAATGATGCTATGAATCCCCAGGGCATATTGTTTCATACTTACCTCTTCAATTAATGCAATATGAAAACTGACTTTTTTAAGAGAAGTAACATAATATTAAGCACAACACTACTGCTGCAACTGTCCTCATGCCCTCATCTTGGAAAAGTTCTGACAGTAGTTCACAGTAAAGGCTTGCCATGAAAAGCAACTATCCAAGCAGCAATTAAAGGTACAATGGCTTGTGCTGTGCTGCAGATTAGAAACGTGGCATCACTGACCACTCGAGATACTTTCCCCTCTACTAAAATCCCGATATATTTTTTCCAAAGTCAGTCTCCTTAAATGTTCTGATTGTTTTAGTCAAAAATTTAATAGAAACTGAAGGATGTGGTTGTTTTAACAAAATTAACATATTACAAAAAATTATTACATCTTTTCAGTGAATTTTGAAATACTGAATTGTAATAAAAGAAATTGTGATGATTAAGTTAACCAATTGGGGGAAAAAAGTATGGCTATCTTGTGGACATGTTTATAACATCCATAGCAAATTTGCTTGTATTTGATGCCTTGTTTTCCTCAAATCATGGAGGATCTGTTTAGGAAAACAAACTCAGGCCAACAAACCCACTTTGCTTCTACTTACTGTTATTTTACTTACAGATAAAATTAAACCTTTGTTAAAATATAAATTATAAGAAAAATATTACTGTAAAAATATCATGTAGCATCAAAGGATAAAAATACGGTAAACAAAGTTCTACTGCAAACTGTAGACAATGTTTTAATACAAAATAACATCAAGCAGAACAATACCTTTTCTGCCAGGCTTCATTTCACCTTCTTGATCCATCCAATATTCTCTAATATCAATTAAGACTTTTCCTTTAAAGTCCCGAACACTGACATATCTCATTTTGCCAATCTGTCAAAACACATATAAAGGTCTTTTAGGTATTTTCCATATTACAGCATTCACTTTCCCCAGCAGCATTAGATTTTGACATGTGACACTGCACACTGCAGCTTATTTTAGATACCAGAGAAACAACTAGATTAAAAGCTTAATCCAGAGTAGTCAGTAGGCTAATCAGCAACGACTTAAAACTAGTTGAGCATGCAACACTCAATGCAACAGAAGCTCTCTTAGACTAAAAATACCTATATTCTTTACCTGCTTGCTTCTAACAAAAGCAATGAAAGTACGTACTGCTTTCTAAAATAAAATTTTGCCTTTGCAGCAGCTCTAAACAAAGAGGGGGGGGAAAAGGTAGCTCTACTCTCAAAAGCAAATTTCAGTTCATTCCACATGTACAGAAAGAAAATTAAATATTCATGTGCAGTATCTGCCAAGAAAACCTCTCCAGAAATCATGGGGTTTTCTTCTTTGTTTGTTTGTTTGTTTTTTAAACACAGTAAATACAGATGGAAATGAAAGGTAGACACCAACCGCCCAATGACCACTCCCAAATCCTCGTGGGTATCTCACTGTACCAGGTGATCCAAAAAACCATTCAAATCTTCTAAGTTTACAAGCATGTAGCATAATATGAAATGACTTCGGAATTCCATAATTTCTGCACCAGGGTTTTAATTGAATTACATGGGCATCTCTTTTTTGGGGGGGAGGGCCAGGATGAGGGTTAACTCTCCAGTCAACAAAAATAACTCACAGATGTTCAAGACATACACATGCTCTTATATTATAAAACAGATATAAACATCAATACTTTGATGTTTGCTTAAAGGAATCTTTATTCTTATGGACATCATGCTACATGATCTCTAAAACTCGTTAGAGAACAATCAGCACATATTTAGATAACATAAGTCTGAAGCACTCTTCTCATTTTAAACCATGTTGTTCATTAAAATGAACAAGACATTACAGTTTAGAAGACAGTATTTTTGACTGGTTAAATGCTTTCACAGCATTAAAAAGTTAACATTCAAAAATATAAGTATAATGTCATGGCAGTTTAGCTCTTTCAAACCAAATCTGGCACCATGCCCATGCCCCTCAACACTGCTGGCAAAGAATATTCTAAACAACCTACACGAACATTTCTTGGTTTTACCCTTTAACGCTTCAGTAACTTTTAAGGTCACCTCTAAGAACAGCTTCAAGTGGTAGCTCTCTGCAGTACCTTTGTCTTCCACGGCTATTGAAGAATCTTAGTGCATTGCCAAGCAATTACAGACTTGTCCTAAGAAATAAAATCTAATACACTACAGCAAATTACAGTTGCAAATACAGCAAAAGGGTAGAGAATGTGATTTTCAAGAATATGACTGTACATCTCAATTCAACTACAGTAAGGTGATGGGCAATAATGTAACGTTCACATTTACTCAGTCAGTAAATCTACCTTATATTAAAGTAGTTCTACAGGAAAATGCTGAAATTAAGTTTGATTTTATATCACTGGCCAGATCTCAGCTGAATGATCACATTAACTTTTGAAAGTTTAGTTGAAATCTATGCAAAAACTGTCACCACTAGAACTTTTAAATAGGCTTCTAAGGTACAATTCCAACATCTAAGGTTTAAAACCATGACCAAAATCTAGACTTAAGTAAATTGATGTTTCTTGATACTTAGCTACCTGCAATTCTGCTACAGGTTCATTTCTGAACAATTCTTTTGCTATACAGCAGCTGATAGTCCTGGAGTAATTTCACTCAAAGTATTTTTAGTCCTCTATAATCACAGCAGTGTTCCAAAGTCTGCTGTGCTGGTTTTGGCTGGGGTAGAGTTAATTTTCTTCAAGTGGCTGGTATTGGGCTGTGGATTGCATTTGTGCTGTACCCAGTGATAAGAGAAAGATGTTCTTGTTCTGAGCAGGGCTTACACAAGACACAAGGTCAAGGCCTTTTCTGCTTTTCCTATTGCCATGCTAGCAAGGAGGCTGAGAGTGCAATAGAGAAGAGACAGCCAGGACAGGTGACCTCAGCTGACCACAAGGATATTCCATACCATATGGCATCGTGCTCAGTATAAAGCAGGGGGAAAGAGGAATGGGGGTACACACTTGGAGCAATGCCATTAGTCTTCCCAAGTACCCATTAGGCAGGATGAAGCCCTGCTCTCCTGGAGATGGCTGAATTGCACCTGCCTACCCATGGGGAGCTGGGAATTATTTCTTTGGTTTGCTCTGCTTGTGTGTGGTACTTTTGCTTTCCCTATTAAACTGCCTTTATCTCAACCCACAAGTTTTCTCACTTCCAATTCTCTCCCCAGTCCCATTGGTGGGGTTAAACCCAACAGTCACACTAATTTATAGCAGTGCAGCTACTGCAGTTCAACCCTCACAGACAAGTTCATATACTTTTTGTTACTGTGGATCCTTAGATTATACTGCTCTACCAAGTTACGTGAATTAAAACCATCATTTTCAGGTTTCCGTTTCTTAGAATAAAATGCACTGAACTGTGTCTCAGTTCCCTTCACAGCTACGCAACTGACTTCCTGTGTGAGTTTCAGCAAGCAGCTTCTTCACCATTTTTCTTATTTCCAGTTTGTCTGCTGTAAACTGTACACACACCATGGAAGCAGAAACAGCAAAAACAGTTCCTTCTTTCCTAGCTAATATCTACATGTACAGCATTACAAGGAGCACCAAGAAGACATCTGTAAACAGTGAATCTGTTTATGCAGCAAGTTTTTTTGTTAAATGCATAGGTGATCACCTAAGTTTCATAATTAATGTGATAAACTGATCAGTTTCAGAGCATCATGAACATGTATTTACCTTCTTTCAGATGCTTATGATAAAGACATTACACTGGGAAATTAAAGAACTTATTTCTCCAAAGTCAAAAAGCAAATATGACCAAAACTCAAAAAATAAAAAAAAAAGGGGGAGGTAGAGGGTGGACAGGACAACACACAGGCAACTTTTAAGTAAAAATTTTGGTTAAATGCATGATCATGCAATGTGATTCCACTCTAGGTAGTCATTAATGCATCCTGACAAACCTTATCCAAATCAGGCATAGGTAGGTGATAGGATTAGTCAAACTAACCAAAGCACATAGTGCAGAGCTCAGATTGGCTGGAAGCCACAGACAGGAATCTAATGTATCAACACTAAACCTTTCCACATTAACATGAATAACTCTTGTCCTTAGAGCCTCTAGTAATACATCACACAAGGGAGTAAGATAAATTTCTGCATGCTACCTGCACACAGATCCTTCAACAAACTGCAAAGTATACTAGTCTACCTATAAAACCTAAAAAGGCCAAGATATGTAAACACATAAAATACACTTGGTCTGTTATATTGAATTAATTCTCTTCTACTTACTTTTATACTGTTCTTCATAAGTAGTTGCAAAAAAAAATACCTACAGCAACAATCTCCAACAAGAACATAAAATATAAATATTTATGAAAATGCTGAAAATGTTCTGAATACAGCCATCACAATGAGCTCTGTATTAAGGGAAGCTGTATGCCTTAAGAACACAGTCTGAGGGTGTGGAAAACAATCCTTTAAGTTTCACATCATTTGCAGCCACCCCCACACACAATATGGACACCATAGAACTTGTGACTATCCTATGAATGCTTTACAGCCTGATTTCCATCAACTGAAGCCACACTTGTAAGTTATACTGCAAAGTCACTTCCACTTCAGAGATCATTTTACTGCCAAGGGAGAGAAACACTCCAGAAAGGAGAGTTTCTAGTATTACTAATAGTCCTACAACAAACAAAACTGTATCTAAAAAATGGACATGTAACAGGATCTTACAGAATGCCCTTCTGTGCTGGGGGGAGGGAGGGGATGTACCCTCAAACCTACTGTAGCTCTATTTATACACTGCAGTATTTGTATCTTAGTTACTATGCAGAAGTTGATGTAGCTTGAAAAAACTGACAATGCTGCACATAACACAAGGAGCAATCTAAAAAATATTTTGTTGTTGATTACGTGAAAGGCAGGCAGAGACTGAGCAACACTGATGTTTTAGGTCAAGGTGATATTCAAATATCTGTATCATACTCGATATCAAAAGAACCTTGTTCTTTTCTGACTAATAAAGAGTCCTCTACTGTCTGTTTTTAGTACCTTTTATTATTTTAGGTCAGAAAGATTTCAAGAAACCAGAGCACGCAAATACCTTCACTTTTATTTGAAAGGGTCTGGCTGTTTTTGCATCAGGGGAACACTAAAAATTTTAAGTTTTCTCCAAGGCTGAAATGTCTGAACTTATTACAAACATAGCATAAAGTTTATATTATATACAGTTCTCTAGAGTTCTAGCTGCAGCTCACCTCTTAAGGTGTAGAATTCACTATCTCATTTTTCCTACAGGGTTCAAAGCATGCCCAAGCAGAACTAAAAATATTATGCACTTCCTTCGATAGGGAAGTCCAGGCATTGCCTTCAAGTGAAGCTCTCCCTGCTAAACATGAGAAGAGGAAAGTGAGAATTGAGACACTAAAAATAACTGCCTTGTATAACAGTATCAATTAAGCAGATCTTCTCTTTAAAAAACTTTTTCTTTCCCATATTACTTCACACAGCTACAGCCCAGAACCATTTCATCTCCCTTACAGCGTGTTTGGGCCATCTCATTAGACACCTTTCCCACCTCCTTTCAAAAAGTTGAGAACAAAAGTCTCACAAATTTAAGTTCCTTTCCAGCCAGCTAATCACACCTTTAATACGTCTTGATCCACAGCCCCAGAAAAGGCAATTCTGAGTTATGTGTATTCTTGAACAGATCTCAGCACATACTGCTACTGCCTTGGCTTACCCTGGGAACTGCATACTTTTAATTCACAAATACACCTTTCTACTGAAAAATATACATTTGGCCCATCTTGAAAACAGGGAGGATGTTAAAAATTACTATCTTTATGGATGTTCAGTGATAAAATCCCACATCATAAAATAAAGGAAGAAGCAAAACTTATTCCAAGATGCTGTCATCATACAGGAGCCAAGTTGTCCTTGACCTAGTTAAACAGGAATGAAGAGTCCACACTTTAGTTTCCAAGAAGCTTGTTTTCTCAAGAGCCCTGATTAAAAAAACATTTCCATGTAGAGACAAACTTGACCTAACATATACAGTATACTCACGGTAAGTGCTGTGTTTACTGACAAAATGACTACCCAGAGCTCCTACAGGCAGTCAAGAGGATTAGAACCATTGCTGCGACTCAAAATCTTTTACTCTCTTGACACCCCACCACACTTTTCTGAACATCTCATCTGCACACCAGTACCGTAATCCCCTTCGGCCAAGGATTCAGGAGACCAAGACTATGATGCCAAGAAAGTCAGATCATCTCATAAAATTTATACTGAATATGATGTAATATGTTACCTTAACCAGGCTCTATGAGTCATCAATTTTACCTGAAACATATTCTCATCTCTGTTACTGCTTTGCTTAGAAGAAGCTGCACCTTTTGAACTTTCACCAGTCTTTTGTTTCTTTACAGGCTTTTCTGGAGCTGCTTGCTTTTTCCGCTTTGCCTTGGGGCAAGAAGAAAAAAAGAAAAGCATGAGCCACTACTCACTCTGTATGCTACAGAGAAGTTTACATTTTATGTCACAAACTATTACTAAGTAATGCACATTATCACTTTCCTGCCGTGAAAGAAGGAATCCAATACTGTACACTTTGACTGGAATTAAAGAAATAAAACCCCTCAAGTGAGCCTAATTCTGTTCCCAGTGAAGTTTTTACCGCAATAATTTGGCTTTAAAGAGAATTTAATCAGATCAAAATACATTTCAAAACCATTTCTCTTTCTGCACAGTAACACTGTTGGTTCAGTAGTTTTAATAAAAAAATTAAGTCCGACATAAATGACACTGTCCCTTCCACTGAGTACAACAAAAAACACAGAACAGTTTATCTACATAAGAAAATGAATAAAAGATCTGGAAATCACCTCCATCAGACAACATTTTTTTGTAAATCAGAATCCAATCTCCGCCCACAGCATGATATATTAAACATGTTTTAAAAACATTCAGATAGTACCGACCTGTAAATCAGTTCAATCAGATAACCCACAAAGTTACTGTTTCTACTTATGTTTATAAAGTAACCATGCCCCCACGTCTCAAAAAAAGATACCAACAGATCAAAAATTAGTTTTACCTGCTAGGATCATATTGCACCCACCCTAATGCCCACTACAGCAGACTGTTAGGCTGCCTTTTCATGAATACAGTTCCTTAACAAAAAAATCACCTCATCACTTTTTTTTAAGGTCTCATAGAACACCTGATTTTCAAGCTGCATCAAGTCACATTTGAAACAATTCAGTAAAGTAGACCAAGCCTCTTCATGTACTACACTAAAAGACATGATGTCGGCATTAGCACACAGGGTTTTTTAAAAAGATAAATTAACTATTTTTTTCCGATTTTGTTTGTAATTGCTGCTACATCTATACAAGCTTTTTTTTTTTTAAATTAAATATCAAAAATAAACAGGAACAGTCTATTTATATATTTAGAACAGTCTTGTTATAATTTATCAATTCAAAAACATTCAGGTTGGCTCAGCTTTTAAGTGAGAAATCAGCACATGGTATTACGGCACATAAAAGAAAATTAAGCAGAGAAAAAAAAACATGCAAACAAGATAAGCAAGTGACACATGGAGCACAGGGCAAGACCTTTGCTATAGAGAAGTAATCCAGATATTAAAATGGAAGTGGTGGGTGTGGGCATGTTCTCAAAATAAATCCAAATTCTTGCCACCAAGGCAGCTTATACAGAAGCTTTCTGTCACTTGCCACAAATCAGCAAGGGGACCTCGTGAATATATCTATCACATGGAACAGCATGAAGAAAGCATGTAATCCACCCAAACCTGGGAAAGGGATTGGGTTTTTTGTTGTTGTAATTTTCTGGGGGGAGGAAGAGAGTGTGTTTTTAAGTGTCTGATAAATGATATGGAATGACAGGCATGTTGGGACACAATGCACACCTAATTCCTTAACCCCAGCCTGAAATAAAAGTTAACACAGTAATAGACTGCATAGAGTGTTCACCTTTTTGTCAACTTCACTATCTGAATCACTGGCAGATGAGCTTGAAGATACAAGTTCCTTTGACTTAGGCATTCTGGGAAGAGAAAAATAACATGAGAACACTAGGTAAGGAATACATCCCACTATGGCTGTAAAGCCATCTTCAAACCTGTTCGTACTGGCTCATCTCATTCAAAAGCCTCCTGAAAACTCTCCTGACTTTTCATGTACACTTTAATATACACTGCAGATGCAATCTCACTCTTCCCTTTTGTCTCTCTTCCCCTTTTTACTGCAAATGTATTAAATGCAGTACTTTGGCTTCTGAACTGTTTAAAGCAGAACAATTTTTCACAAGTTTCATATACCCCCAGACATGGTAAAAAGTACAATGTAAAAAATACAACATAATATTGTCCTCCAATTAAATCCTTTATATTACATTCACAAATAAGTCATTAAGGCCCTAGCATTATGTGTCCTGGGCATTCCACACAGGTGGATTCCCAAGCAACATGCTGCATAATCGTTACACATTAAGATGAAGATCCCACCAATACAACACGTTGAAAAATCCTTTAAGTTACAGTGAACCACAGCACTGAATTTAGTATTTCCACTGCAGCTTCAACACATCAGTCACTAGAGCCTATTCATTTGCCAGACAAGCGGACATTCAGCTTTCCTTGAATGCACGCTGCCAGGTGTGCTCGTACATCACTCTGGTATGCAAACATGTGGTTAGATATAGCGGTTGCACATCTTCCCTGATACTAGCAACTCTCTGTACCAAATACACAGCTCATTTGTTTTTTTAGAATACAAACAAGGCAATCCAGACAGAAAGTGTAATATAAACCTACAGCTAGAAAAAGCCGAGATAATATTAAAAGCCTATCTTAAAGCATTCTTTAACTACTAGTTAAAAAAAAATATATATACGAGAACACATATGCATATGGAGGAAAAAAAAAAAAAAGACGGAGTCCAAATAATGCTAATGGATTAACGTGATTCTAAAGTAGAGCAAGACCTGTGGTAACAGCTTGGAGCACAGCGATGGAAGCTGGAGCACTGCACAGGATACAGGGTATGGGGAGGCACAAGCCACGCTGTAGGATGGAGGCAGAGGAGCGCTGGAATGGGACAATGAGAAAATAAGCACAGGGATGGCACTGAGTCGAAGAGCCAGAGGATGATGCGCGGGGATGACCTCGGGGTCCGCATGGGAACGGGGAAGGGACAACATGGAGGAAGGTGTGGGCGGACACCGGAGGAAAAAGGGATGCGGGGCGGTGGGCGAGCCGAGGGGAGGCCGAGCGTGAGGACACACGGCAGGGCTGGCGAGGAGGGGGCGAGCCGGGCCAGGCGAGAGCGGGGGAAGGCGCGGAAGGGAAGGGGGGCCGGGAGCAGCGGGAAGGCGGATCCAGCCGCCATTTTCCTCCCCTATTCCGCCTTTCCGCGGCCCGTGTCGCCCCCCGCGAAGGGCGCGGGGACCCGCGGGGGGCGGCGGGGAAGGGGCGAGGCCGCCGGGGCCGGGGGCAGCGAGGGGGCAGCGGGGCACCCCCGGTGGGACGGGGGACACGGCAGGGAGCGGGCGGGAGTCCGTGAGGGGCCGGGGGGGTCCGTGAGGAGCCGGGGGTGGCGGTGGGGCCGGGGGGTCCCTGAGGGGCCGGGCATCCGTGAAGGGCCGGAGGTCCGTGAGGGGCCGGGGGTCCGTGAGGGGCCAGGGGTGGCGGTAGGGCTGGGGGGGTCGGTGAAGGGCCGGTGGTGGCGGAGGGGCCGGGGGGTCGGTGAGGAGCCGGGGGGGCCGAGAGGGGCCGGGCAGGCGCCATCTTCTCCTTCCCTCACGCCCTCCGCGCCCCGCTCCGCGCCAGCCCCGCACCGGGCGCAGGCAGGGGGGGGAGACATCCCCATGGGCCGCGCAAGGGCGCACTCGAGGAACGGCGGGGCGGCCTGTCGGCGGCGCCGGCCGGGATGGCGTGGGATGGGGTGGGATGGGGCGGGGGTCGGGAAATGGCGGCGGGCGGGGTCGCGCGGGGGGACCCGGCACTCACGTCCTGCTCCGCGCGTGGCTCCGCCGCACCGCGACACGGGCGGAACTGACGCGGCGCGGAACGCCCGCCCCGCGGCCGCTCACGTGGGGAGCGCGGGGGGCGGGGTTGGAGGGGACACCGCGCCCTTTGTGTCCCTCGTGGGGCCCGGGGGACAGAGAGGGGTGGGCAGAGAGGGAGGGAGGAGAGCTGGGGAGGGAGAAGGGGATGGGGAGAGCTGGGGACAGAGAAGGGAGAGCTGGGGAGGGAGAAGGGGATGGGGAGAGCTGGGGAGGGAGAAAGGGGAGGGGGAGAGC
>JAWWEE010000085.1:62203222-62256515 GCA_035221455.1 Xenops minutus
TGCCCCCAGGACAGGACTGGCCCTCCTGGCTGCCAGGGCACTGCTGACTCACATTCAACCTGCCATCAATCAGGAACTCCAGGTCCCTTTCCACAGCACTACTTTCCAGCCTCTCATTCCCCAGGGTACAAACATCCAGGGTTGCCCTGTTACAGGTGCAGAATTTAAATCAACAACTGAAAAGACCGTGGAGCTATTATTGGCAGAGAAATCACAGTGTCTTCCTGGGGTTCCTGTTTGTCTGTGGCCATCGTGGATCATTTAAATACTCTCTCATCCTTCACATGAAGAAGAAATTAAAATTTGTCCATCTTAACATTAACTGCTGATAATTTGAAGTGGTTTTAAAGGCCAGATTGGTGGGTGCCCAATCTTCGATGGGAAAATGCAGGAGTACTGTGTTGTCGCTGTTTTAGCCCAGCAGGCAACTAAGTACTACACTGCCTCTCGCTCACTTCCTACTACTCTGGTGGGGAGGAAAATCGGTAAAGTAAAACTCCTGTGTTGAGATAAGAGCAGCTTAATAGTTGAAAGAAATTAAAATATAATAATACGAACTTTAGCAGTAAGAACAAAAAAAATGACAGTAGTAATGAAGGGGGCAGGGGGAATAAAGCCCAAAAGAAGAAAGTGATGCACAACACAGTTGTTCATCAGCTGCTGACCAGTGCCCAACCTCCAGAAGCAATCATCAGCTCCTGGCCAACTCCCCATAGTTCATACACTGAACATAGTGTTCCATAGTATGGAATATCCATTTGGCCATTTCTGGTCAAATCTCTCCATGCTCCCTCCTGACTTCTTTTTGCACGTGCTCTCTGGCAGACCATTGGACACTGAAAAATCCTAGATTTAAAGTGAGCCCTGCTGAGCAACAAGTAAACCATCACTGTGGTATCAGCATTATTCTCATACTAAATCCAAAACAGCATTGAGCCAGCTACTAAGAAAAAGATTAACCCAGCCAAAACCAGGACAGGCACGCAGGAGTTAATAGCATTTACTGTTGTAACAGGATAATCAGTATAGTTCCCTCAATTGACTAGGTAAGAAAGGGAATAGATTACTGTCTATTCATAAGTTCTAATTTTCATTAAACACACTTGAAATCTTAACTTGTTTCATATTTAATCAAAGGCTGCAAAGGAGCTAAGTGCCCTTTAAACCTGTTAAAAATGTATTAGAAGCATTCTTGTTCCTTTCAGTGTTGTTGCTGCATAAAGTTTCCTGTGACCCCACTTATTTAAAATTCTTTGTGTAATAATACCATGACTGAGTGAAGCAAATACTAATGCAGAAAATGTCTGTGAATATTGCAATACCTTTAAAATTTGTGCTTTATCCTAGTAGTGTTAGAGCCCAAGATTATAAATCTGCATTCAATCCAAACTTCATTTGTTACTTATTTAGGTGACTACTAATCCATCTATTTAGGAGCCTGAAATAAGTGTGGAATCCGGTGGTACTAGTCCTTATTTCTTTGTGTGTGTGTTCTGTAGGTCAGCTGAACCACTGCATATCTATTCTGTTTGCAATTAACACCCTAATATTGGCTTGTCTTTCACATGTAAAAAATAGTAGCATTCTTGCTTCAGTGCTGAAGAGAGGCATAGTTGTGGTTTATTCTGAAGTTTGCTGGTTGAAATGAGAGGATGCTGATGAAGAGATAGGTGCATTCAGTAATGTTTGGACAGAGAAATGTGCAAATGTGATAGTCTTGTTTAATTAACCTTGTGTTATGATTTTGGCTTCTTTTAAAAAGATACAGGTAATCTTTAAGTGCTTCAGTTGCATCTTAGTGATATTCATACCACATCCCTGCTTTGATCAGACAGGACCAGGATGGGAGATGCTTGAATAGTTAGGAGTGATTTGTTAGCTTTGAATTGCCTTCAAGCAGAGTGAATATTGCTAAGTGTGCTGAGCCTTCACAGGTACAGGCAATTTTAGCAGTTCAGGTTCAGAACAGACCACAATGTCTGTGAGTGTAGGTTCAGATGCAATCTTCTAAGCAGCCATATGAAAGTGAACTCGTGCAACTACAACTGGTTTGGAATTGAAGTGTAGTGCACAGTCTTAAAACACATTCAAGTCTGTTTGCAGAACAGCAAAGGAAGGGGAATTGCTGTGGTTGGGCGAGGTGGCTATTGAGAATTGATTGGGAGTGGACTGTTTTTTCACATTTGCTGGTGTTTTTAATTAACTTTGCTTTTGTCTTCAGTTGTCTGCCCCAGTTCACTCTTCTTCAAGGAGAGACTGGTTTGAAAGGTGCTCAGTCTTTCAGAAGTATTAAGGCTGTAATTCACACAGGCGTACCAGACCAAGCTTAAAGTATCACTAAACATAAGTCAGTGTTGTGCAGGTGGAAAGAGGATGGTAAGGACAAAACTGAGTAGACTTTCTTCTCTAGAGAATATATATACTGGACTTATGTTAAGCATTTATTCATCTTACAGTACATGCATCTTATTCTGAAGTGCATGAACAGTGAAAGTAATCATAGTTTTACCATAGGAGGAAGGTAAATACTCTAAATGCTTGCTCTATGAATTTTATGCCTATACTCTCTTGAGTTGCATCATATCTTGAAGCATACACATTTTCAGTAGAAGAGACTTCACTGAATATGATAGAGCTATGTGAAGCTGATTCTCTTTTAGTTTGGTCCTAAGTGCTGTGCTAAACATGCTGTTCTAGCTTACTTAGTGCCTCCAGTACCGGTGTTTATGAGAGGATTTTGATAGGCTTCTTTTCAAGTCAGTGAGGTCCTGCTCTCAAAGGAGGTACACCAACATTAGAAAGGCAATAAAGAGCTCTGAGCTTGTTAACACGGGCGATATGCCAGCATTGCAGTTGGCTGTAATGGTAAGACAAGAGGAGATGGTGGTAACTGGGGAGGAAAGGTTCCTCAGGAGTCAGAGGAGCCTTTGTCATTTTAAGGAGGGAAGTTTGCCAACTAGTTGAAATTTGCAGCAGGCTCTTGTCTTTAGAAACTGAGCACTTGGGGAAGCTTTTCTGTTAATGATACAGTTATGGTTAATAATGGTATGGTTATGTCCTTTGAAGTTGTATCCTCAGAATGGATTGATGATTGTAGGCTTAACTCTAGAGTGTTAAATAACGTGTAAAATTTTGTCTGATACTAAAATAAAACAATGGTAGGTTAATGTGTAGTAACATTATTGGTGCTAGAAAAAGTAAGATAGTAGCTTAAGATAGGAAAAATAGAATGTTTTAAGAATTTAGTACAATTTTCCATACTAGGAAAGTTTCTTTCCTTTTACAGAGAACGTGGCAATTTTAGCATTTTTTTCTTCTAACTTTTTATTAATGGTCCAGATGATAGGGCAGAGCGTCCCCTCACCAAGTTTACTCATGACAAAGTACTAGGAGGAGTGGCTGATATGCCAGAGGGTTGCAGTGACATTCAGAAGGACTTCAAGGGAATGCAGAAATAGGCTTACGGGAATCTCAGGAAATTCAACAAGGGGAAGTGCAAAGTTCTCTATGAAAGACCAACCCCGTGCACCAATATATGCTGTGGACCACCCAGCTGGAAAGCAGCTTGGCAGAAAAGAATCTGGAGGTCACAGTGGACACCAGACTTAAACATGAGCCAGCAATGCATCCTGGCAGCAAAGGAGGGGAATGGCATCCTGGACTGCATTAGTCGAAGTATTGCCAGGAGGTCAAGGGAGGTGATCCTTCCCATCTAATTCAGCACCAGTGAGGCCACCCCTGGAATTCTGTGTCCATTTCTGGGCTGTAGTAGGAGAGAGAGTTCAACAAAAGGCCCGCAGAGATGCAGCATTTCTCTTACAGAGGAAAGGCAGGGAGAGCTGGGATTGTTCATCTTGGGGGAGAGGAGGCTGGGGAGGATCTTCTTAATGTATATAAATACCTGAAGGAAGGATGCAGAGAGGACAGAGTCAGGCTCTTTTCAGTGGTGCCCAGTGCCAGGACCAGAGGCAATGGGCACAAACTGAAACGAAGGAGGTTCCCTCTGAACATCAGGAAACACTTTTTTATTGTGAGCGTGGTTGAGCCCTGGCAGAAGTTACGGAGTCCATGGAGACACATGGAAGCTCTCTGGATACAGTCCTGGGTGTCTGCCTGTAGATGTAGATGGCCCTGCTTGAGTGGGACAGAACCACCAGATGACTTTGAGTTTCTTCCCAACATCAGCCATTCTTTGATTTTGTGATTTTGACAGGGATAATGTTGGTAGTCGTCCTTTTCGGGCAGATGTAACATCTCAAGATCAGGTCTTTTTGTATTCATGTTATCACTGTGAACATGGCTGTTAACTAGACCTGCATGCCTTCAGGCCTCTTTGGATTGTTAGTGAATAGCATTACAAAGAGTGTTCCATTTACAAAATTATAAGAATAGCAAATAAAAAAATTTAATTTCATTAAAAAAATTAAGGTTCTATGAAGGTATACTGAGGTATGTGTTCATTGAAAATTTTTTGCCTGTAGTGAGTGACAGGCTCTAGAAAAACAAAAAAAAAGTGCAAAGGCACTTCTAAAGTACAAGTCTGATATTTCAATATTTTATTCTGTTTATTGTTACGTGTATTTAGGAGTAAAAAAAGCTTATGCTTTTTTTTCTTTTTTTTAATTATTGTTTTGCTTTGTCCACACTCCATTAGTACACATCAAACATCTGACCGGTTAATTTGGGAGTGCCTCGTCCTTGGTTAGGATCTGAAGCAGCATCAGATTGCACTGCTTCTAACAGTTTTTGTAGAGTTAGATCATACTTGTTTCAATCTTCATACTCCTGAAAGAACTGAATTTTTTGCTATTCTGCTACTAATAGAATAATCTAGGAAACTTCAAGAAATCTGACAGTTAAATGTCACTAAATATTGTTTCCTTAATGCTAAAATGTTCAAATGTTTTTAAAAGTTAGAATTCAAGATACTTATATTTTAAAAATTATATTAAGACTATCTTAAATGTTGTGCCAAGGTAGCATGGAAATCACTTCTTTAAATGAAAAAAACCTACGAGAAGTGTTTTTTAGAAGTTGTAATTTTTGAGGAAGACTGTCATTTGGATAAGAGACAGACTTGGTTTTAGGCCAAATGTTAACTCTCTATCAAAACAGCACTGTTCAGAAAACTGAAAAATTAAAGAGGTTCTTTGCCTCTAGGAGAGGAGTTTTCAGTATTCAGATACCTAAACAGAACTGGAATAATAGCAGACTCTGTGTGTTTGTGTGTGTGTGTGTGTGTCTGTGTGTCTGTGTGTCTGTGTGTCTTGGTTCTTAGTACAGAGATATGCTGGAAATCAGCATTTTTTTTCAGATTATGTGCATATGAGTAACAATTAATTTCCTTCTTGTTTTTAATTAATGAGCCAGTGTGATCAAAAGCAAGGCTTATAGGGAACCTTTTATGTGCTTCCTCTATATATAGCTTTTATCTGCTATATATCATATTTGGAAATAGACTGCATTTTCCTGAAAATGTGTTATTCCTCTGACAGTAATTGCTACAGATAGTTCATCAAATTTCTGAATGCATGACTTACTCCACAGATATCTTAATGTGGAAATTAAAGTATTTTAGAATCTTTAGTTATCTGGCAAAATAGATACCATTATATCAAAATGTATTTTATTGTTAACATGCAAAAAATAAATAAAGCTTTCTACTTTCAATTCATTTTTTAGCAAAAAAGCCTCAACAGTTTTTTCTAGAAAAGGGTAATAGCTGGAAATTAAAAAAACATTACCAAAGTGTGTTAGAGAAGAGAATTCAGTATTTTTTTTCTTAATTGCTCTTAATTCTCTCTCATTCATTGGTAATCCAGACCTTATATAGCTATCTAAGTCAGGCAAACATAAGGCTTTGGGACTGGAGGACAATGTTTTGCCAAGTGGAAAGCAGTACCTCATTAATTTGTATTGATGAGCCATTTCTGCCTCCTAGCCAGCTCCTGACAGTTTAAATCTGCTTTCAGCTTTTTCTTTCTTTTTTTTTATTTGCTTTACAAGTCTGTATTTCTTTTTTCATATCAAAAACACTGCTACTGTTTCCTTGCTGAAGAACTTCGTGCTGGTCAGGAAACGTTTTTAATTGCTGCTTGAATATTCTCATTTTTGGCAAGGGAAATAAAAGTTAGGGGAAAAAAAATTGAAATTAATCTAGTTATTTTAATAACAAATATGAACAGGTGAACTTTCTGAGAGCTAGTTCTCAGGGTGTGGACTTTTTGTTGCTGAAGTTTTAATACAACTTGGCCAAATGTGAGTGTTCAGGGTAGAATTTTCCTAGCTAAGTATCTACCTAGAATTACGCTTTCTTTTTTTAAAGCTATACCATAGCTTATTCAATTTTGTAGTTTAGAATTAGACAGTGAGGCCTTCATAACTCTCTGGTGCATCAGTGTTTTGGAGTGGAGACTTTGCAAATGAGAAGAACATTTTTACATTTTATACTGTTTCAGTGTGATAGTTCTGAGTGTACTCAGGAGGTCAAATGTTGGTCCCATGTGAACATCTGCTGTATTCCTCTTACATCCAGCTTGCAAAATATTCACCTGCTTTAAGAAAAGCTACTTGCACTTAGTGAAAGCAGTTCTGTGCACCAGACAGCCATGTGGACAAGGCCAGTTTTTGCTGTAGTCTTTGCTCTGGGATGAATTCTGCAAGACTATGAGACTGTGACCCCTCATCCCCACCATCAGAAAATGAGATTGCCATGTAATTAGAGATTAGTGTGCAGAAAGATACACAGTCACAGCTCACTGCAGTCAGTCTTATTAAGAGGTTTAATCTCAGTGATATTTCACAATCTGTGGCATTTGTTCTTATCTTAACACCACAGAAAGATTAGTGTTTCCTGTCGTTAGTGTCAGTAGAAATTAGAATAGATGTTATTCAGAGATTTAAGTCAAAGGTGTTTCACAGAAAATACTTTTATCATGCACTGTAATACAATACTTGTGAATAAAGAATTCTCTCGTTCTTGAGGTTATTTACTTAGGATGTGAATGGAGGGCAAATCAAATATACACTGGGCTGTAAAACTTCTGAATAGAGGTGACCTTGTTTGGGAGAAGCAAGAGAGCACAGGGAAACAATGATATACATATGGAAGTTAAAAAGCAGGTAAGGAGAGACAAAATACATTGCAAATGACCTTTTGTGGTTGACTGAAACACATACCTACAGAACCAGGAGCACAAATATTGAGTGCAACATGTGCATTGTAAATGGCTCTGAACAGGATAGCGAAAATGCAGTGACATGGGTATCTAAACTGGAAGATGAGCACTGAAGAATGTATTGTTCCTTGAAAGTACAATAAGTACTTTAAGTCAGCTTGCTGGGGAAGCACTGTTATTACGATCGGCTAAAAAATAGGAGTGGTATCAATAAAATACATTATTTTTGAGTGAAAATACCGCTTCTGGCAGAAGTGATATTGTAGTAGTAATACAGCAGAGTACAATTTGAAGGTACCCCATAAATTCCTAAAGAATGTTTATCTGGAAAGTAAATTTAAACACTGTAAGAATTAATTCTTATATTAAGTTGCATTGAATTGAATGGTTGGAAACTAGATCTGCCATATATCATTGTTGGTCTAGAGCTCATCTGCTTTTGAAACTGGAACTTCTAAGGAAACTAAGGAAGAAATTCTGGACAGGGTGCTCAAATATTGTGTGCTGATTTTGACTGAGGTAGAGTTCATTTTCTTCATAGTAGCTGATACTAGGCTGTGTTCTAGGACTGTTCTGAAAAGAGTGTTCATAGTAAAGAGATGTGTGCATTGCTGCTGTGTAGTGCTTACTGAGCCAAGGCCTTTGCTGCTTCTCACCCCACCCACCAGCAAAGGTGGGAACAGGGGGTGCACAAGAAATTGGGAAGGGACACAGCCAGAACCGCTGACCCTTGCTCACTAAAGGGACATTCATATCATACGGCACCATGCTGAGGGATAAAACTGGAGGAAGGAGAAAGAAAGCAGTGACATTTAGATTGACAGTGTTTGTCTTCCCAAGTAATGGTTATGTGTGACGGAATCCTGCTTACTTGGGATGGCTGTACACCTGCCTGCTGATGGGAAGTGGTGAATGAATTCATAGAATAGAATCGTGGGATCATTAAGGTTGGAAAAGACCTCCAAGGGCATTGAGTCCCATCTTGGACCAAACACCACAATGTCAACTATAGCACCATGTGCCACGTCCCGTCCTTTCTTGAACACTTCCAGGGACAGTGACTCCACCATGGGCCAGTGTCTAACCTCCCTTTCAGTGAAGAAATTTTTTCTAATGTCCAACCTGAACCTTCCCTGGCAAAACTTGAGGCCATTTCTTCATGTCATGGCGCTTATTCCCTGGGAGAAGAGGCCAGCCCCCACCTGGCTACAACCTCCTTTCAGAGAGTGATAAAGTCTGCCTTGAGCATTCCCTTCTCCAGGCTAAACACCCCCAGCTCCCTCAGCTGCTCCTCACAGGACTTGTGTTCCAGACCCTTCCCCAGCTCCATTTCCCTTCTCTGGTTACACTCCAGCACCTCAAGGTCTTTCTTGAAGTGAGGGTCCTGGAGCTGGACACAGCACTCAAGGTGTGGCCTTACCAGTGCTGAGTACAGGGGAGTGGTCACTGCCCTGGTCCTGCTGGCCACACCATTCCTGATACAAACCAGCTTGCCACTGGTCTTCTTGACCACCTGGACACACACAGGCTCATGTTCAGCTGCAGTCAGCCAGGTCCTTTTCCACTGGGCAACATTCCAGCCACTTTGCCCCCAGCCTGTAGCACTGTATGGGGTTATTGTGACCCAAGCGCAGGACTTGGCACCTGGGCTTGTTGAACCTCGTACCTTTGGCCTGGGCCCATCGATCCAGCCTTTGCAGATCCTTGCTTTGCTTTGCTTGTGTGCGAGACTTTTGATTTCCCTATTAAACTGCTTTTTATCTCAACCAACAAGCTTTCACACTTTTCCAGTTCTCTCCCTTCTTCCACTGTGGGGGAGTGAGTGAGGGCCTGTGTGGGGCTGAGTTGCCAGCTGGGGTTAAACCATGACACACTGGAACAGGTTGTCTAGAGCAGTCTTGCAATCTGCATTCTTAGAGATGATCAAAACTTGACTGCACAAAGCCCTAACTTTGAAATAAGCTATGTTTTGAGCACTGGGTAGGAACAGATGACTTTCAAATCTTTGGTTAAACAGAAATTATTCTATGATTTTTAAGTTCCACCTGCTTAATAAAGTAAATTGAACCCGTAAAAACAGATAATAACTTGGATAAGTGCACAGATGAAGATAGAGTGGAATAGGGAGTCCGGCAAAATAATCTCAGAGGAGATAAGTTCATTTCAGCGAACGTGATGAGGCACTAATCACCAAACAAGGATAAGAACTCTTACAAGTTAAGAAGTTGGCACAAAGTTATTTTCATATGAATTAATTACATGAAAATGTCTGCTCATCTTAATGTAAAAAGACCATAGTGGGAAGAATGTCACAAATTTAGAGGAGATGTCGCTGTGAGTTTGTGTAACATAATGTAACGTAACTTTTAGAAAGGAAGAAGCAGTCAGTTCTAGAATACTTTTCTTGCAGTCTTGCAAACTCGATCACTAGCTCTGCATGATGTTGCAGAAGCAAGGGGAACAGGTTTGCTAAAATAAACATGGTCATAGAACTGCATTAGCCTTAGAAATCACGTTATTTAGGGTGTTGATTCTATGCCATGATAAGAAATTTTGATGCACAAGAAATGAAACTCTGTATCATAATCTTGTTAGTAGTTCTGCTGGTCATAATCATAATCTTTTCACAATATTAGATACAAAAAAAATCAGGGTTTTAACCATATATATTCTGAGAACAGAAGCATTTTCTTTGATAAACTGACACTCTTATTTTGCAGTTTGTTCTGAGCACTATATCCTATTTTGCAGTAGTGACTTAGTGAAACTTGGAAGAGCCAAGCTAATACTTCTGCACAGGTCTTTCTCCTGCTCCCATTTTCTCCCCATTTCCCTATATATAAAGCTTACATGGGTTCTGGCACTCAGCAGACTTAATTTGTAAGCTCCAATGTTTCTTAATGTTTCTGGCATGTTAGAAAATGACCACAGCAAAAGAAAGCCTCTCATTGTTTTCTGCTAGATTAATCAGTTAAACCAGTGCACTGAGCAGCTTGACAAGTAGCAGCTTTAGCACCAGGGATGAAATAAGATAGCTTAGGTTTGATACATGGGAGATGGGAAGACTGAGAGTGGGAAAGAGTGGTATGGAGCAGGATTTACCTTGTTGGTAGTATTGGACTGTTGGTGTGTTTAGCTGCAGTCTGAGTTAAGCAGTCTGCTTACTGTTTGCTCAGTTTAATATGGTTTAGGAGATATATATGATAGTGATAATTACCTCAGAATTTGTGAATATATTACACTTCTCTACTGTTAGCTATGTAGATAATGCAGTCTAATTTTATAGTCATTCACTTTTACGCTCATAAAATAGTTTTCCTGAATTTGTGGTGGAGTCCTGTTCTAACCTTAAATTCCTATTGTACATCAGGTGATAGGAAGAATTGTTTCAAGCAGTGATGGGAGCTACATGAAAGTGGTTTAGTCTTTTCCTTTTACACTTAGGCTAATAAATGGAAAATAACATGAAACTTGATTGTGACTACAACTCACAACTGAATTTAAATTGGATAGAATGCAAAAGGTCTTTTTGCACTCAGGGACCTGTGATGAGCAAAAGGTGGAGTCTGGTCATGTTAGTCCAATAGCAGTAGAGTTTCCTCTCTCTCTGCTGTGAGAATGGAGGAATGGGGTAGTTTGCTTTGTTTTGTTAAATTTATTGAAGTAGATGGGTTCTGTTGTAATTGAAATGACAAAATCATGTTTTCCAAAAGTAAATTAAAAATGCTGAACACAAAGGAGTTGTTGTAGTCTTTTCCAAAACTAAGATACAGTTAAAAAGTGCTTTGTTTCTGGTAGTTATGTCAGAGAGAATATTGCAGACATTAGAAAGAAGTACTGTAGCTTGTTCCTTTTGGTTTTGAGCATAACCATATTGTAATTCCACTCTGCCACTGAGTGTGTTTGCTCCAAGTGAGATTTCTATTTTTTTCTGAAAAGTAAGGTGTATTACCTCTGTGCTAGGCAAGGAGTTGTTTTTGAAATATTTTCTAATAGTGCGACAGGGATTTTAAACCCTACAGAAATTCTTAGCTATTACTGAGCAACAGTGCAGAAAGTGTACTAAAAATTTAGAATTATCACTGTATCCTCACTTCATGTAATTTTTCCAGATAGTGGTATTTTGCCCACTTTGTTTAAAAATCAAACATTCTGAGCTTATAATAATAATAATCCACAGTTATACATCAATATAGGACAAAATCATGCAGTTACACATCAGTACAGGACAGTAATACTAGTTTCTATTCAGGTAATTAAAACTTAGAAGCCATCGGTTTTGATTTCTGCTGTTAAGGTTTGCTCATTCTTAGTAATTTATCCGCATATTAGTGTCCCACCTGCAAATTTTAAGAGAGACAGATTAGTTTCAGTACCTGCCTGGAAGATTGCCAGAGCTCTGGTGCCAGTCTTCTTGCTCCGTATGAGTGACTGCTCTTTTGATGCTTCGTGTTGTGTCAGTGGACTTCTGCACGGGCAAGTGGGGCCAGTTCTTACATTTCTAAACTTCTGTGGGAGAAGTCCCCTATCAGAGATGTATGTTTAAGTAAATGCAGTAGTTCTGGGCTAATTTTCATGGAAATCTTTAAAATCTCATTACTTGAATACGGTCTAATGAAAAACTTCATGCTAGTACAGGTCAGTAGTAAGCTTTCATAGAAAAGTAGCATTTTTCTTAATTTTACAGATTGTCTGTTTTGTTGAAGAACTACCAAAGCATTTAAAGTCATGAAAAGATAAGTTTTAAGACTACTGCATTATTTTGAATGAGAGATTTGTGTTCCACTGCTTAGAAAAAAACCCAACACAAACACCTCCCTTGCAAAGAGGATCAACACCTGCATGATATGTAAGGAACTGTAGTGATAGGACAAGGAGTAATGGGTACAAACCAAAAGAAGAGAGATTTAGGGTTAGGTACTTGGAAGAAATTCTTTGCTGTGAGGGTGGTGAGGTGCTGGAACAGATTTGCTCAGGGAGGTGGTGGATGCCCGAACCCTGGTAGTGTTTAAGGCCAGACTGGATAAGGCCTTGAGCAACCTTCTCCAGTGGGAGGTGTCCCTGCCCATGGCAGAGGGCTTGGGGCTAAATGGTCTTTAAGGTCCCTTCCTATGCCTTAGCATTCTATGGTTGTATTCTGTGTGTCCATCCACAGAAGCTTCAGAATGATGCAGTCTTTTTCATGGAGGTGAAAGTTGGGTGGTAAGAGTATACACAGATAGGTAGCTGCTCCAGGTCTCTCTGTAGAACAGACAAGTATTAATCAAATCTGTGATTTTGAAACCTGTAGGCATTAACTTTGTATGTTGGATTAGTTTACTTACTGTTGTTTTTCTTCCAATGTAGCCAGCAGCCAGCTTCGGGTGTAGCCTATTCCCATCCAACCACAGTTGCCAGCTACACTGTCCACCAGGCGCCGGTGGCTGCGCACACGGTCACTGCAGCCTATGCCCCCGCAGCAGCCACAGTGGCCGTGGCCAGGCCGGCCCCAGTGGCTGTTGCAGCTGCTGCCACAGCTGCTGCCTATGGAGGGTATCCCACGGCACACACAGCCACAGATTATGGCTACACACAACGGCAGCAAGAGGCCCCCCCACCACCACCGCCTGTCACCACGCAGAATTACCAGGTGAGTTCCTGTGGCGTGATTTTGAAATGATACCCTTAAAAGGAGGAAGGGTGTTTGGAAAAGAAAACATGGTTTTGTGAAGCTACTGCACTGTCTTGTCTCAGCTAGGTGGTGTTCGCATGGTGTTCAGTAAACTGGGTTCTGGAACTGATGGAGCTGAAAAGACTTCCAGTAAAAATTTTCACTGCAGGTAGAATAGTTCTTTTGTCAGGTTCTTGGGTGCCACAGGAGCCGTAGTACCAAGCCATGAGGATAGAAGATTGCCCTAAAAGATAAACTACCCTTTAAATAGTTTTTGGATGCCTGCCCTCTGTGAGATCCCTGCCTAACCTGCACATACAGGCTTCTGCAAAAGGGAGCTTTTCATCTTGAGATATTATGCCTCTTCTTTCAGGTTTTTAGTCCTAAACTTACCAAGGCAATATCTAGATTCTAATTAGCAGTTTGGTTTGTTTAAAAGGACTATATTGTTACCGCATGTCCTCAATTGTTTTGCACAGCTTCTGTAAATTGTTGCATATCGTAATTATGAGGTCAGTGATTAGATATATTTAGACCAAAAAGAGAGGCCCCCAAACTAAATAATTCCTGTTTACACGTATTGGATGGAAAAAATATTTTATTGTTAAATTTCTTGGAATTACAAAGGATTTTTATACATTAGTGTATTTCAGCTATAGTAGTTCATGCCTTGCTGCTCTTCAGTTGATTAACCCTTTGTAATTTAACATAAACATGGGGACAATGAGAGAATATATGTACATACATACAGTGCCTTCCAGGTCATCCTCTTTTAAGCTTGATAGACATCTCCTGAGTTTTAAAGGTGTTAAATGGGCTACTTGCCTTGCCTGTATAGACTACTTGTCTACCACTTTCCCTACTGGGAAGAAGGCTTTCAAAGTACCACTTTCACACTCCAAAAAACATAGCCAAGAAAAATGTTGTTAATGATGAGATTTTTTAAGACAATATACGCTTATGTTTCTAAACTTGTGAATTTATTTGGAGTTGTAGAAAATTCACATTTTGTGGAGTTCTGTCATGGGTTTTCGCTTCATATTTTGCAGAAATAGAATCTGATGCAGTCATTATTAAAAACTAGTAAGAGTATACACTTTTCAATAACAAAAATAGTTTGGTAGGAAAAGTGATTTAATAGCATGAAGTTAAATCCTGTATTAAGTCTGTAAAAGATCAGCAGGGTTGTTTCAGGCCTGAGGTATCTATGAATGTAAATTCAATTTCTTTAATGTGTTTACTTATGTATACTGTGTATGTGGATGGGGTTTTTTTACTCTACTTCAGTAGGCCAGAATAAAATGCATTCTTTATTTGACTCTGCTAATGACTTTTACTTCTCTAGATAGGTACCTAAAAGTGGTTTCTCTTTTTTGAATTCTTAGGATTCCTATTCTTACGTCCGATCTACTGCCCCAGCCGTAGCTTATGACAGCAAACAATACTACCAGCAACCGACCGCGACCGCGGCAGCCGTGGCTGCTGCTGCCCAGCCTCAACCCTCAGTGGCTGAGTCGTACTACCAGACAGGTGGGTGGCATGATTCACACTGCTCTCCTTATGCACAGTCTGCCAGCTACTTTAATACCTCAAAAATAGTTGTTTGAATATTTCACTTTTTTAGGTCATGAAGTCTCTGTCAATATATTTGAAAAATTTTCTACACCTGGAGCTTCAGCATTGTTGTGACATTGCCATAGGTAGCTTCCTCTGAGGTTTAGATTATTACTAAATAGACTCAAAACATACCTCTAGGCAAATTTCTTACTGGCTTGTCTAGAAACCTTGCTGAAGTAGGTTAAGATAGTGAATATTGGGTTCAGCTAATATCTTGATTAGTATTACTCTTTTAGTTCTTTATTTACTTCATGTGTGTACTTCTTTAATTGTTAATATCGTGATGGCTACAAATCATCAGTCCTGTTTAATTTTTTTTCTTCACTTAGAAATAAGAGGAAAGTTTACGTGCACTTCGGTTTAGTGTACTCTGGTAAAACCATTGGATAAGAAGGTTGTTTAAAAACATGGTAGCACAGTTAAATAAATTTGAGACTGACTTATGTGAGTTGTGACATGATCAAATCATTGTGTGATATATGGTATACAATACATAATCATGACAGTAAAGCACAGTTCTAAAAAACAAATTAAAAAAAAAAACCAAACAAAGCCCCACTTTTTACACATTTGTTCACAAGCATGTTGTTAATTATCCCTTAATGTGGTTTGCATTTCATTCAACTAAAACATATCAATATTTGTGTACTTGTATTTTCTATCCTAATCAGCTCCGAAAGCAGGATATAGCCAAGGAGCAACTCAGTACACCCAAGCCCAGCAAACACGACAAGTGACAGCTATAAAACCTGCAACCCCAAGTCCAGCAACAACTACGTTTTCCATATATCCGGTGTCCTCAACTGTGCAGCCAGTGGCAGCTGCAGCCACTGTTGTTCCATCCTACACTCAAAGTGCGACATACAGTACAACGGCAGTGACTTATTCTGGTAAGAATTTTTGCATATTTTGTTACTGGGTTTTATGTTCATGTTCAGTTCATGTTCAGTTACATCATAGTCTACTGACAAATATCAACCATTGTAATTTTCTTGTATCTTTAGAAGAGTTTTGATGCCTTATGTTCCTGTTTGGTTACATGTGAGGATATATAAATTGCATTGCTACATGAATGATGACTTACTGTAAGGTTTGAGAAGAAGAGATCAGGGACAGAAAAAACAAGGAAATGCATCCACACAAATAGATTTCTCATTTTTCCCCCGGAAAATGAGAATGGAGCATGCAGTCCCAGGGACAGGGAGGAGCAGTTCAGTATAAATCTTTTAAGTTTGGGCTGTCTTGACCCAAAGCAGGATGCAAATGGATGCTGAAAAAAATACTTTCATTCAACTGTTAAGAATCCAGGAAGTAGTTAAAGAGGAAAATGTGTTAACTTCATAGCTAGGTGGTAATCAACTGGCATGCTACAGCTACCTTAAATTTGTTGTTTTGTTTTCTGCTTAAAAAGGGATTTTAGTACTTCCTTGAGAAAGAGCCCAGTTTCTGTGTTTTATTCAATTATGATGCTAGAAATCAAGGACTGTGTATTCAGGCTTTAGTGACCAAGCAGCTTCTCTGCACTAAAAGACCTTAAATCAGTGTAATAGGATGTAATAACAGTAGACATTCTGTCTTTTATCTTCCTTTTTTAACCCCTTTCTCTGCGTAATGTTTGTCCTCCTTGCTGTTGGGAAACATGAACCCCAAATCTGGTTCTGAAAGATTTCTTACTTTATGTGGCCTTTGATAAACCTTTCACTGAAATACCTGTTCCATCATACCCGATTTTACCAGATGTACCAGGAAATTTTGAATGTTCTTTAGGAATGCTTTGATATATCTTAACTGTGTGTCTGCAAAGATGTGTCTAAAATGGAATATGCTCCAAAACAATTGGTAGCTGTGTATTTGTGTACTGTGAAACATCAAGCAAAATTCAGACTGCCTGACAAGATCTCAGTAAATTATTTATATCTTGCCCTGCCCCTCTGTTATGCAACATGATTTGAATTAGTGCGTCATGTAGTTGATCTATGGTACACAGTGATGTAACATTTGTTTTATTTTGATTTTTGAGGTACTTCTTACTCTGGCTATGAAGCCGCAGTGTATTCGGCCGCATCGTCCTATTACCAACAGCAGCAGCAGCAGCAACAGAAACAGGCAGCGGCAGCAGCTGCTGCTGCTGCTGCAACAGCTGCTTGGACAGGGACCACCTTTACTAAAAAGGCACCATTCCAAAATAAGCAACTGAAACCAAAACAACCTCCCAAACCTCCCCAGATCCACTACTGTGATGTTTGCAAGATCAGCTGTGCTGGACCACAGGTACCTATATTATCTGATATTCTACTATACGCCTTATTCGTAATTTCTTCAGCTTAAAATCTGACCCTGTTACGAGTCATAGAATGGCCTGAGTAAAGGACCTTAAAGGTAATGGTTAGTGACATCTTGCACTTGACCATGTTGCTGGCAGCCCCATCCAAGCTGGTCTTCAACAGTTCCAGGGATGTGGCATCCACAGCTTCTCTGGGCCAAAACTGTTCCAGTGCCTCATCATCCTCACAGTAAAGAATTCTTTTCTAATACCTAAACCTACTCTTTTTCAGTTTGAAGCCATTCCCCATTGTTCTGTCACTCCATACTCTTGTAAAAAGTCTCTCTTCATCTTTCTTTTAGACTAGCTTCAGGTACTGAAAGATCCCAGTTAGGTCACCCTAAAGCCTTTTCCATGCTGAACAAACCTCTTGGCCTTTCCTTGTAGGAGAGGTGCTCCATTCCTCTAATCAAGAATATTTGTGAATTTTTAAAGACGTGATTCTGTACTTCTACTAAAGGAATAACTAAATTAAAATGTGCACTATTACGGAAAGAATTCGTATGAGAAGACAAAAGGATAGATCCCCAAGCTTGTACAGAGAAGCTTCACCTATGTTTTGAACTTCAGAATTGTTTGAAACTTTAGTTTTGATTTGCTTATTTAGCATAGCAAACTTCTTAGGAAATACTTTTTGAAAGCTATGGAATTACATAAATTATATGAGTGGTAAGCCTGAAAATTTATTCTTCACTGTATTCCAGCATCCCACTTTAGTTTCACTGTGGGTACAAGTGCATATAAAGTAGATTGCAAATCATGTGGAGTGTTTACATGTGTGTCTGGCTAAAATGTTCCTTTTCCGTAGGTAAACTTGTCATTATTTCCCACCCTGTCTGCTTGCTAGATTGCCAGTGTTAATAGAGGAACTCAGCTCAACTTCTGCATTTCATTTTCAATACAGCTTTATTTATGCACTATCTTCTTTTAAGTTGACTTTTCTGCTTATCTGAAGAGCAGTGATGCCTGTGGTCTTGCAGTTTGAGGAAGAACCAAAATCAAGAATAATTAAATGCAGTGCAGGAAACTGCAGTTTTCTGATCATACCAAGTTTTCAGTGGTAATACCTGTTGACCAGTACTTGACTGGGGAAGTGAGAATTTAGAGGAAAAAGCCTGCATTTTTTCACCTAACCATGAAGTGCTGGTGGTGGAGAAAGTTTGCTGATCTTGAAAATGGCCCATTAATACCTGAGAGCGTGTCATGCAGAGTAAATGTTCAGGGTAGGAAGTATTTCTTGGGTGAAGTGTGTGTTTTATGCTATGTTCAGTATTACATGTGTTAACGTGAATGATGAATGAGCAGTACATAGTTTATTGTGTGTGTATTGTTTATTTAAACAGACTTATAAAGAACACTTAGAAGGCCAGAAACACAAAAAGAAAGAAGCAGCATTAAAGGCCTCCCAGAACACCAATAACAACAGTACTTCTGCCCGTGGAACTCAGAATCAGTTGCGCTGTGAGCTTTGTGATGTGTCTTGTACAGGGGCAGATGCTTATGCTGCCCATATCCGTGGAGCCAAGCATCAGAAAGTAAGTTTTCTCTTGTTATTACTATGCAAGTCAGTATCTAAATTCTTCCCATCATTTTTTCTCATCTTAAGAAAGGAGAGGATATGCAGAAACAATATAACTTGAATTATTTTATTTGAAGACGTTTACTGCTTCTTTTTATTTCAAACTTATCTTTAAGCTCACTATTAGAAAGGCCTTGTTCAAAGATTGGGGAGAAATATTGCCATGATATTAATCAGAAGAGGATTATCATAAGTATGTAAATCATAGGAAGAAAGTGTGGATTCAGATGAGCACAGGAGTCACTGCAGTACAATGTTTTTGTCCCCTAATTTTCAAGACTTCTTGAGATGCATCCTACTTGTCTGGTTCTGTAAAGCTTTCAGTGCACTTTCAAACACTGTAAGCTGAGACAGTGCCAAGAAACCAGGAGTATTATGTGTCATTTCTTGGTAATCCTTGCAAAGAAAATTGTCATATGAGAGCAAGGAACAATGCCCTGTGGCAGACCTTATAATGAGTGTGTTTGGAGGACTTCCGGTATGCATGTTTTTCCTGCTATTTTGGATGTGTTTAGATGGACATTCTGGAAGAAAATCTGTGGGCTGCATTGTGAAACATTGTGGCCTGTGTTTCAAATTTGGCCATACAACAGAAATGCAATGGTAGAATAGAATGTATTTTTAGATATCACAGATTTGCCTCAAAACTCTGGAAAGATTAATGTCACTAACAAATATAGTATTAATACTAAGCTTGTATAGCTCTTTGCATCTCAGAACACAGGCATCAGTAACATTGTTCCTATTAAAATAAATAAATCTCATAGCAGAGTTAAAATAAATTTCCCACAAGATAAACTTCTCTGGTGTTTTGTTCTTTCTTTTATAAATTGGACCATTACTTTTTTGAGTTGTACCAAATGATTTGGTAATTATATGGAGTATAGTATATGTTATATATTTGGTTATAGGTTTCTCTTTCTGATAGATTGTACCTGGCCACTGCTCTTCTAGGTTCTTACCAGGGTAAAAATGAAATCTCAAAGGACTCTATTTCTATGGTAACTAACTAACTGTGCATCCTACTGGAATAAAATGTTAATTTTGAAGAATTGTTTGAACTTAGTATTGTGTGACATTAATATATCTGTATTCTGATAGGGAACATAAAAAATTAGAACAAAAACCTAAGAATTTATACAGCTGTGGGCACATCATGCTTGTTGTGGATGTGTTTGCATTTAAGGCATGTGGCAGAGATTTGTGGGTTTTTACTACTCTTTCTAAAACCCAGTCTTTAGTTTTGATCTTGCTTGTGTTCTTCTTATGGATTACATGAATTGCTTTTCCAGGTGATAGTCAACAGTCCAGAAAAAGAAGTGTTATTCTGACATGCATTGTTGTGGAGAGGCTTCTGCTTTTTACTTCTAAGAATGAGCATGTCCCTCTTTACTTTCTATGAGATACTGAAGAGCTCTGAAATACCTCTTGCATCCTCCTTGACTATTTCTGTATATGTGTCTTTTCCTCTTATTTTTTTAAAAAACACCCTAAACAATAGTTTTGCCCAAGGCAGCTCTTCAATTTTGCTATCTAGCTTTAAACTCTTTCAATATGAATACTCTCAAAATGTAGCAGTTAAAAGATACAGTGTTGTTGAATTAATTAAATGTCTTAAACAGTTGAAATAGTTACAAATGTTGGTTGGAACCAAAATAGTTCAATGTGCTATACTTTTGGAGGGAGAATAAAAAGCAACCAGACAAAAAAATAAGAGACATTGAAACAGTGGGAGCAAAATGTTTTCTTTAGTTTTGCTGACTTACGAGTTTGGTGAATATCTGTTCTCATTCACACAGCTGTGGGAGTAAATGCATTTATTTCTTATGAAAGTAAGCAATGTGAGATAGAAATTAGCTGTTTCCTTGTAATACAAATGACAAGAGCTTTCAAATGTCCTTATTTTTTTTTCTAAGACTAATTTTTGTAAAAAAAAAAAAAGCTAGCTTTTCAGTTATATTGATCTTTGTGATACATAATTTTGTACAGTTTTCCCAGGGAGATCATATTATGAATTTCTCTTCATACTTACAGGTAGTAAAGTTGCACACAAAACTTGGCAAACCTATTCCTTCAACTGAACCAAATGTGGTTACCCAAGCTACTTCCTCAACATCCACATCTGCTTCCAAGCCAACTGCCTCTGCTTCAAATATAGCAACTAGCAGCAGTACTGTGAACTCCTCTGTGGCATCCTCTGCAGTGAAAATTCTTACTCCCACGGCAAACACACCACTTAATACTGTGTCCAACAACAAAACATCTTCAACCGCTGCTAACATACCTGTAAAGAAAATATCTACACCGAAAATTAACTTTGTTGGCAAGTACAGAAGTCAGTCTTTATTTTGAAACCTCACCTATTCTCTAATTTTTTTTTTAAAGTATGAATGCAGAGATACAAATGTATTTAGTTACCTTTATGCGTGAGTAACTCCGTTGTGTTGAAGGGAATTACTAATAGGTGAGAATAGGAGTGTATATAAAAGTTTCCTTCAAAATTTATGGTAGTTTTATGGTAGTTATGGTTGTCTCCACCTGGTCTCTTTAAAATGCTTCTCTCACCTTCATGAGTTTCTTATGTAGTAGCTCCTGGAATATTGCAGTTCATAGTCCAGTTGGTCCTAATCTCAGTTGGTAACTGGGCAACTGAAACATCCTTGAGGAAATCTAACCATGAAAACTTTGAATTGAGCATCATCAGAGATGGGAAACAGCTGCTCCACAGTAACCTGTAGTGCTCTTCAAGAAAAAAACATACAGTTGCAGCACTAAGAGTATACTGCCTTTGCTAGCAGAAACAAAGTTTTAAAGTACTTTTTTTGGATATATTTACACAATGACAAAGAGATTATTAAATTATATTTGGCTGAGTTGTTCCAATTCTGTCCTATCTCTTCAAAAAGCAGGAAAAAAATAACAAAAATTATCATTTTATAAAGCAAAAATTTTTCATGTTAAAATAAAAAACTTTAGTATTTAAATAACTTGAATGTTGCGAAACTTATTTTAAACTCTTTAATTATATTTAAAAGTATGTTTAAGTTTTAACTGATTCTAAAAGACTGATGATACTTTGGCCAGACCATTGATACTTGCAAATAAAGTCTTCAGCTTGCACATCATGTTTAGTCACATTCTCATTTTATAAAAGTTAATTTAATTTTTTTTTCATTTCTAGGTGGTAACAAGCTTCAGACAACAGGAAGTAAAATGGAAGAAATGAAATCACCTGAAAATGTTAAAACAACTCCTGCTGCTACAGTACAAACACAGGAAGTAAAACCAGACACAGCAGCTGAACCAGTGACTCCCACAGCTCTTGCTGCCTTGCAAAGTGATGTCCAGCCAGTGGGCCATGACTATGTGGAGGAGGTATTAATATGAAAATGTGTATTTTAATTGTTTTAGTGAAGCATAATCACAGAGTGGTTGAGGTTGGCAGGGATGTCGTGAGATGCATCTGGTTCAACCCCCCTGCTCAAGCTGGGCCACCTACAGCCAGTTACCCAGGACCATATCCTGATGGTTTTTGAGAATGTTCAAGGATGAAAACTCTATAATTTCCCTGGGGAACCCATGCTGGGGCTCAGTCACTTTCACACTAAAAAAATGCTTGCTGATGTTCAGTTGTGTTTTGGTTTGTGTCCACTGCCTCTGGTCCTGGCATTGAAAAAAGACTGGCTCTGTGCTCTTTGCACCCTTCCCTCAGGTGTTTATATACATTGGCAAGATCCCATTCCCCTCAGCTTCCTCTTCCCTACTTAGACTCTCGAGGTCCCTCTGGATGTTGGTGCCACCCTGTGGCATATCAGGCACTCCTCTTGTGTTGTGTCATCAGCAGACTTGCTGAGGGTACACTCTGCACCATCACCCAGGTCATTATTGAAGGTGTTAAAAAGAACTGGAGCTCGTATTGACACTGCTGGCTCCTAGTCTCCAACTAGGCTTCATTCCAATGATCAGCACCCTTTGCCAGGCCATTCAGACAGCTTTCAGTCCACCTTACTGTATGCTTATCCAACCTATGCATTACCAGCTTATGTATAAGGATATCGTGGTGAGACTGTGTCAAAGGCTTTACTGAAGTCCACATAGACAGTATCAACTGCCCTGGCATTATCTGCCTGGTTTCACTTTGGTGAAGCCATGCTGACTGCTCCTGGTGATTTTCTTGCCCTCATTTGTACCTGGAAATGGTTTTCAGGATTAGCTACTCCTATCACCTTCCCTAGGATCAAGGTGAGGTTGACTGACCTGTAATTCCGTGGTTCCTCCTTGAAGATAAGGGTGACAAGGCATTGAACCTGCAAAGGCTTGGGCATATGTTTACATTTTTGTACTGTGCATGTTTCTTTTTTGCTCAGTGGGCATTCTTCATGGGGGTGGCACGAGATAGGTGGATCAAGTCTAAAGTAAATTTTGTGTTATATACAATAGTATGTCGGTTTGTAATTTATTCAACTCAGTATAGGCTTGAATTTAATTTGTGCAGTCTTTGGAATGGAAGAACTTTGTTGTTCATTACCAACCACACTGGTTGTCAGTATTGAAAGTTCTACTTTGCTTTCTTTCAGTTGTTGTGTGAACTTCTTAGCATGTTTCAAGACAGCTAGATAGTAATCATTGGATAATTAGATTAATGAATAATGAATACATCAACTTTATAAAAAAGACAAAAGCCAAAATGTGTTATAACTTTATTTTCCAGGTAAGGAATGATGAAGGAAAGGTGATCCGCTTTCACTGTAAACTCTGTGAATGCAGTTTTAATGATCCTAATGCCAAGGAGATGCACTTGAAAGGGAGACGGCACAGACTTCAGTATAAGGTTGGTAGAAATGCTAATGCATCTCTCTGAAAATGGGCCAGAAGTCACTGATCACGTGTTCTTACATCTAAGGACTAGACAAAAGTAGGCACACTGAGTAAATATCATATAAAAAAAAGTAGAGAAATACATTACTTAGGGAGTATATTTTTTAAAGAATAATGAACTGTGAAACTATATTTTGGTTTGGGTTTTTTTAAAACATTTTGAACATTGAATTTCAAATAGCATAAAATAGTATTGCTCAATGTGTTTGGCAGGATAAACCGCATACTCTCTTTGTGGAGACACTGATACACAAGTGTTGAAGAGTTAGTGATGAGTGCATTCATGCAGTTCTAAAACTGCGTTTTACTCCCCTTGATTTTATTGTAGGCAAGTGGGTTATGTTAAATATGTCAGAACAACTCTGTAATCTTGAGATGAAAACAGGACATCAACATTTAATTCATTATTTTTTTGAACTAGAAAAAAGTAAACCCAGACTTACAAGTAGAAGTAAAGCCCAGTATTCGAGCAAGAAAAATTCAAGAAGAGAAGATGAGGAAACAGATGCAGAAAGAAGAATACTGGAGAAGGCGAGAAGAGGAGGAACGCTGGAGGATGGAAATGAGGTAATGCATTGTTCTGTGAATGAATCAGACAAAGCTGCAGTCAGATTGTCTGAAACTAAATTCAGTAGTTCATACCTCTTTGGGGTACTCTGTACTGTCTTAAATTATCGTTATCACTCTGAGGTTTTTGTTTCTTACTGTTCAATCCCTCTGAGGAACATAGAGTTGTTAGAATTACTTTGCTATAATTTCAGACCTACTTTTAAAACAACTCATTTTAGTTACCCTCTCGAGTTCACTGATACTTGCTTATGACTACTAAAAAGAAGTTGGTGAGAACACACAGGAATCTTTTTAGAATGGCTGCAAGTATTAACTGGTATATGAAGAGAACACTTTGATTGGTGCACTTTAGGCGATATGAAGAGGATATGTACTGGAGGAGGATGGAGGAAGAGCAGCACCACTGGGATGACCGCCGCAGAATACCAGATGGAGGATATCCTCATGGTCCTCCAGGACCTCTAGGCCTGCTGGGAGTTAGACCAGGAATGCCTCCTCAGCCTCAAGGACCAGCTGTGAGTTTCTTAAATTGAGAAAAAAAATTAAATTATAATTACCAGGAAGCACAGTTAAGAATTACAGATTAATCAGTGTTATTTCACTTGTCTCCAATGTTTCTTAATAAAGGAATTGGAAAAGTGAGAAACAGTTTATGTCATTGTAACAGTATATGTGGACCTGTCTTCCAAAATAAGTCCACTGAAATGACAAGAGGATGCTTAAATATTGTTTCTTCTGAAATACAAACCACACTGGATTTCTGTAGTTTTTATTTTATTTGACTGCATTATACAGTTTGTGGACAAATACTTGGATAAAAAATGGCTGGATCATCAGTCTCAAAGGATAATGCTTAGTGGTGGATCCCACTCGACCTTTGTGGAGTGCAATACCACATGGTTTTATCCTTGGATTAGTCTGATAAAGGCCTTATCAGCGATCTGAAAGGTGATGGGGTGAGTGCACACTCCTGAGATTTGCAACTGGCATGAAACTGAACCACTTTGGGGTGGGGAGAATAGCTGATGCCTCTGAGGACAAGGCCACTATCCAGAGGGATATAGGCAAGCTAGAGGAATAGAAATTTAATGGAATTCTGCAAGGACAAATGCCTAATGCTGCCCTCAAAAAGGAATACCCCCTTGCCCTGATACAGGCTGGGTAGCAGCTCTGATGAAAGGGAACTGGGGGTCTTGTCAGACAGCAAGCTGAATGTGAGTCAGCAGTGTGCCCTGGCTGCAGGGCCAGCAGCCACCTGGACTTTAGTTACAAGAGCATAATTGAGATGAAAGAAAGTGAACAGTTTTCATTAGAACCAAACTGAAATACTACTTTTAGTTTGGGGATTGCCAGTAGACTAAAGATATGATAAACCATATCTGTTTCAGTGTGGGTCTGGAATGCATGCAAACTGAGGGATCTGGGCTTGTTCAGCCTGCAGAAGAGAGAGCTTCAGTGGGATGTCATCTAATACCTGTGCATTATGAAGACAGTGAAGCCAGGCTTTTTATAGCCATGAGAGGGTGAAACACATCCAGCTTAAGCCAAGTCAAAAAACTGAAAACAGGAAATCATCTTTTTTCATGCAGATGTTGTGCAGCCTCCATCTTTGACAGTTTTCAAAAAGCAGCAGGCTAAAGCCGTGGCAACATGAGGTGGTCTTACATGTTTTGCACAGAAGGTCAGACTGTACAAACCTCTGAGGTCCATCCTGTGATTGTATGAAAGCAATCATGGATACTTTATTTTGCATAATGTACAAGTATTTCCCAGTTGACAGAAAGACGAGATATTTTTGTTGGGGAGGTCCCTCTGATCCTGGGGTTTGTAATTTGTTTATTTTTGACACATTTCATGTCTTAGACACAATTGTGACCAGTGTAGGTTCTTAAGGACACTTCAGTTCATGTATTGTTACATTTCAGTGGTATGAGGTTTGAATATTCTGTTGTTTAGCCACATGTTTGGGCTTTGGTCACTACTTGGAAGTGCACCCAAGTTTCAGAATACACTTTTTTTTCTGTTTAGCCTCTGCGCCGCCCCGACTCCTCTGATGACCGCTACGTGATGACCAAGCATGCCGCTATATATCCAACAGAGGAGGAACTTCAGGCAGTCCAAAAAATTGTTTCTATTACTGAGCGTGCTTTGAAGCTTGTTTCTGACAGTATGACTGATCTAGAAAAAAGCAAGAACAAAGAGGGAGATGACAAAAAGGATGGCAGTAAAGACAGGTATTTTGTTTATTTTATTACTTTTTAAGAATTTCATTGTTTTTCCTTACCCTGTTACCAGTGCTTCCAGGGATTATCTTCTCTTTGGGCTTTTATACAGTATAATGTGGCTATGGTCTCAGAAGTATGTGGAATACTGTTTTATTTCACTTCTCTATGTTAAGCATTGTCAAGGTTTTTACATTATTATTTTAAATACAACTTTTAACTATAATTCACAGAGCTTTGAAGGGAGTTTTACGGGTAGGCGTTTTGGCTAAAGGATTGCTGCTCCGTGGAGACAGAAACGTCAATCTTGTTTTGTTATGTGCTGAGAAGCCTTCTAAGTCATTACTCAGTCGTATTGCTGAAAGTCTTCCTAAGCAACTTGCAGTAAGTAGAATTTTGGGGTTTGGATTGGAATTTTTGTAGAAGTACTGTAAAATTCAAGTTAAATATCAGCAGGGCTCACTGTGCAACATTTCATAACTCAGGTTCAGTTTCTTTCCATTTTCTGAGTGTTTTCATGTGGATTCAGAGACTGCAGCATATTCTGCTTTCTCTGTATTGTGTCCATACAAGTATGTACTCTAGTGGTGTAGTACCAATCATCATTTAATAGATTTTGTTTAATTGGGAAATTAAAATGAGCACAAGAAAGACTGTTATTCATTTATCAGCAGCCATAGAGGTAATTCGTGCAGTGTTAGAGAAAGCTTGCTGCCTGAAGGCTAAATTTCTCCATTCTTTTCATAGCTACATCTTGTTTCCCATTTGTACGTGTCAGTGCTCTGTAGGTCCACAGTTAGCTTAGTCTTGTGTGGGGATTTTTATAATTTGGACCTTTAAAAAAACAAACATAGTCTTAGACCTTTCAGTGAAATTAATATAAACCAACTGCAGTATTTCTACAAGAAAGTAAAGTACAGAATAAAGTCTCTGCACTCTGCTGAACAAAGACTGTCACTGTAGAGTCCGTGTCACAGTATTAATATTTCAGTGCAGTCTGGTAAACTGCTCGACAGAATCACTGGCATGGTAGAAGCTTTAGCACGATCAGGTTAACTAGAAAGCAGTCTCAGGTTTGCTCTCATTTAAAGTAACAGAACAGAAGTCAATTTAAAAAATGCACATCTTGGGCTGGCTTTGTGGAGTTGTCACTTCTCCATGTAGTTTGTGGAAGAAGATCACAAAGGTGCCAGCAGCTTCCTTTTGGGGCTATTTAGAATTATTAAAGTTACAAGAAGCAATTTGGGGATAATTACCTCGTTAGTTACTCTTACATTTTTTTCGCCTGTTGTTTATCTTGCCCTTTGTTCTTAGCACCTTGTGACAGCCAAGCATAGGATGTATTAGCAGTACCCGTCTTGTGATCTTGAAAAACAACCACTGTATCTTTGCTTTCGAAAGGCTTCTATGATACAATGAGAAACACTCTGCTAACATTTTAAGTGGCACTGAGGTTTTTCTTTATCTCAACTACGGTCAAGATTCTCATTATGTAATTGTGTCTAAATTTCCTTTCTGGGTATTTTTTTTTCTTTTGCATGCTTGGTTACTGTTGTGTATTTTCATTAATGATTTGGAAACAACATGGAAGTCCAGATATCTTTATATCTTTATAGTGTGTACTGTGTTTTCTATGGCTACAAAGGTATCTGCTTCATATAATTATTTTGGATTTCTGTCTTTCTGTTATAAGACTGTGTTGGAATCCATTTTCTTCCCCACACTTTTGTTGACCATATGCTAATAGAAATTTCTGTTTCTCAATATTTAGGTAATAAGTCCTGAGAAATATGATATCAAGTGTGCAGTCCCAGAAGCAGCAATAATTTTAAATTCGTGTGTGGAACCCAAAATGCAAGTTACAATCACACTGACATCTCCAGTCATTCGGGAAGAGAACATGAGGGATGGAGGTTGGGAAGTTGTTAAAGATGTTACTTTTTCCTCCCTTGTTTTTTTATATTTATCTATTCTGCTTAAGATGGCATTAAGGTCCTGGAAGGCAACATGCTGGCACATGTATTTGGTCGAAACCATGTTTTTCAACAACCAGTCTTGGTAGAGAACAGTTGGTTAAAATAAATGCGTATATGATGCTTTTATTTAATTTTTAAAATTTCTAATTTTATGTCCAACCTCAGCTTTCTGGAAAAGGTACAAACTTGACTTTTTTCCCCTCTCTTAAAATTAACGTGGAAAACGAAGTATTTTACACCAAGTGGCTATAAACTGGCTTCCTAGAGCAGTCTTGCCGTAAGAGAAAGATTGTATGGTTTTAGAAAATCAAATCACAGGCTTTTGGGTTTAAACTGGATCAGCATTACCATCACTTAGACATTTCAAATAGCAGCGCCACTTAAAATGCACCTCTGTAATACTTTTGATGGTAACAGTGCTTCTAACTTTAAAAGACAATGCGATTTTTTCCAGCTCTCTGAGGTTGTTTTTTGGTCTGGAGTGCTTTTTGAGTATATTTAGGCTCCTGCTATTACAATCAGTCGTCTATCCAACTGGCAAACCCAGACTAGTACAATAAGAAATGGCTTTGTCGTTGAGCTGAAGCAGAAGGTGGAGCTTGTAAATCAATTTATATTTTTGAAGTCCACAGTTTCTATGGTGCCAGCAGTGTTGCTTTAGGGTCTGTTCTGTAACACTTTCAAAGCTCCAAAAGCTTTTAAGCCAACAAGCATGATTAATGTCTGCAGTACATTGGTTCTTTTTATTTACGGGTCAGATAAAATTAACTTTTGTTTCCTTTTAATCCTGTATTTTCATAGTTGAAAGTGATCATAGCAAACAGGGTTCTGGTGTTTGACAGTGAACCTAGAAATAGGAAATCTAAGGCCGTCTCAACACATCTCCTATGCAGGTTGAAAGAAATTGTATGTGTGTATGTATACGTGTGCTTGTGTATATACGTATTTATATAAGCCACGGAGGTTTTTTTATTTCATCTCATCATTACATGTCCTCTAAAATACTGAGGTTTTCATACTGCATTAGTAAATGTCCTGTAGCTGTGACTAGTGCATTTTAAGCAAGCTGTGTTAACAGAGTCATCCTGCATAATCAGAAAGAAAAATTTCAAGATGCATTCTGTGGTTTGGATGACTTCCAAAGAGTCTTAGAGTGTTTTGTACTTTATTTTTAAGCTGTGCTTATTATTCCTAGATATAAAGGCTTTCTAACATGTACTGTCACACCCAACCAATTTTACTTGATTTTTGACGATCTGAGTGTAACATGACTCTGGGCTGAATCTGACTTCCCATATTATTTAAGTTCATAAAGAATACATTCACTTAAATGTTTTATTACAAAATTAGACTAACCGTTAAATTAAATTACCCTTAAACACCATGCTTATTCCTTGATGTACTGTGCAAAAGTGCAGTATTGATTCCTGCTAAAATATTCAAATTCAAATAAATTATTTCTGGCCTAAAATTCCATGATGTGAACTGAAAATAAAAAACATTTCAAATTACTGTCATCAATCCCTTAATTTATGCCACCAAAAGGAAACAAATCTGTATTTTTGTCTGACCCACACTTGAGATAAATTATCTTTGTGAGTTTATTCACTGCTGAACGCAGTACTGCCTCTAGGCAAACAAAGTCAAGTTAAATTTCTCTTCAAGACACTGAGCAGTGTAAAAAGGATGTGCAGAAAAGTTCACTTTTGAAACTGGAGCAAATGGAAGACTGAATTGACAATTATTGCAGCAAAGAAGTTCCTTGTTGCGAAGACTGCTGCTTATTTGCTGCAGAGTAACAGTATGTGTTTGTGTTTTTCTTACTGCAGCTTCTCATGCTCTGTGTCTTACATTGGTTTAAAGTTTTCATTTTTTTTTAGCTGGCTTGGGGAGCTAGTTCAGGTGTTAAGGAAGGCTTTACCGGAAGAACCAGTTTGAGTAAAGAAGAGACTGAGTCTTGCACGTGGTGTAGAATCATGTTTGATGTGTAATTACATGATGAAAGGCTTAAAAAACCCGAAACAAATGAGTGAAATAAAATTGTTAACCGCATAGCTACTGTTCCTTACAGTACTGTGTGTTTGACAGTTTACCAAATCTGGTATTCCAAGGGCTCTAACCCCTGCTGTGGAGTCTTCCTTCAGCAAACAAAGTGTACATACTTACACATCTGTGTGTGCGCGTGTGTCTTTTTTTATCCTTAGCTAACAGCCCCGGTCCAAAGCCTTCTAGCAGAGGGACTTGATTCCTGTCAGGGGTGGCTGCCAAGACATCGGAAGGATTTTTGACCAAGGTTTTCTAAAGCTCAGTGTCACACCTGCCATGCTTTACAAAGGAGGGGTTTGGATGCATAGTCCTAGCATCTACTGTTACTTTGTGTTTGTTTTTTTTTCTTTATGTCTTTGTCTCTCTCCTAGAATTAAGCAGTGTTCACACTAGTCTTGAAATAGTTGACTGGATAAAACGTATTTCACATAATAAAACTTAACTAAATTGATAGACCTGTTAACTTTTAATGAAGAGGTAGTGTGGACACAGCATGTCTAACTGAAGATTAACCCCTTATATTTAGCCTAGTAGTAAGTTATACAGGGTAAGAATTCGTGCCCATGTTTTGTAAATTAATTCAGGTTTTGTCTTAGTTTAATAAGGTAGTAGGTTAGGCATCTGATTTTAGTTAAATAGTCGTTAAGGGGTTAATCCTGAAATGTGAAACATAAGCAAAAATCCACAGATTAAATATTACAAGAGTTCCCTTGATCTGTTTTTTCAGTCAATGTGCTATACATGCCTCAGCAACTTCTTACTTTTTAAGGTTCAAGAATATGCTTATGGTAGCTATTATTAGCCCATTTTAGATGGGCATTTCCAGCACTGAGTAAGATTCTTTGCTGTGCATTTAAAATTCAATTCTTCTTAGTAAAATTATTTTCCAAATTAAAGTTCCTCAGAGGTAGAAGAAAAGTTTTAAATTATTTAATGAATTGTGCTAAAAGTTTGCACAGTGTCACTTATTTGCATATTAGTTTTAGAAGAAAGTACATAATTGAATGGTTAGGCTAGTAGGCCCAACAACACATACTTTTTTTTAATTTCTCAACCTTACTTTGCTGCTTTTTCCTGCTGTGGGTTTTCTTAGGATGTACTCCTTGTCTCTTACATCCGTGTTGTGCTCCTTTAATCTGTTAGCTTACATCTTGTATGGGTTTGGAGGAGACTTTTTTGTTTGCATTTGTTTTGTTTTTTTAATTGGTTTTGTTTTAAAAGAAACACCACTATAAATGTCTTCATTTGCTCTGAATTGCCTTGTTAGTGCAAATTTTCATCTTTCCACTTCAACATGTACTATGGAAGTTGGAATATCTGTGTGAGAAGATACTTGAGTTCTTCTCATGTTTATTTTTATGAAGTCCTCTGCCTTGTATCCCCATGCAGAGCAATGGGACTGCCTTATCAAAATGCTCAAATCTGAATGTAGTACTTCACATTAAATTTAATTACTGTATTGCAAAACTATACCACCATATTAGTTCATGGCTTTTTACTGCTATATAGTAAGGTATCCTACTAGTTGCTTTACTTTTATGATTTCAGAGCAGTATTTCTGCAACATCTCTAAAAGCTTCTAGTTGCAGACATGTTTCATAAGCCTCATTTTTTTTTTCCATTGTATTCTCTAGCTTAGCTAAATTTATATCACTAGAGTAAAATAAAATGCTCAATACAACCAGCTCCTACAAAATGAGTGCCATTGAGTGTCAACCTTACGTTTCCTCTTATCTGTTCTATCACTAGTTATGCTACCAATATACTTTGTTAGTAGTCCCAATAGCCATTTTCACAATTAGTAAAAAAAAACTTTTAAAGGTGAACACTGATCTGATTATTTCCATATAATTTTCAGCCTGAGGATACCATTTCACATTGTGCAGTGATTCCAGTTTCACTGATGAAACCACTTCTGTGGTCTCTTCGTTTTTCATAGCAAAGTAGTTTTGGTGATTAAATCCTTTTCTGAACATTTAAATATACACGGCCTACTATATTTTCTTTATCTTGCAGACATTCTGCTTTGTTTTTTAGACTGTTCCTTGCTTTTCTTTTTCCTGCTGAACCCTATGTAAAGCAGACCTTTTTCAGATCTTTCCTTGCATCCTAAGAACACATCACATATATTATGAGCTGAGGAATTTTATTTATGTAAGTAAGAGAGGAGACTAGAAAGCAATGGAACTCTGTAATATTGAAGAACATTTCACATTCCTTTAGTCAGGTTTTAAAAGCAAAATAATTTCAAGTTTAAGGTGTGATAAAAATAACATCATTACTAAACATCTAGTGCTTTTAAGATTTGTTATATTTAGTTTTTCTTCTAAGAATAGGTCCCAAATAACATGTGACCATTAAAATTTAAAAGAAACTAAGTTTGAATGTTTCTACTTGGTTAAAGTGGATTTTTGTGTTCCTTCTGTCTTGTGTTCTCTGTGCTGGTGCACTGTGTCCAACCATCCTTCCTTCGGTATTTAATTTTAGGGGATATGTGTTCTTCCAGTGTTAGTTTAAATAAAGAAATACTACGCATTGCATAATCTGCAATGCATTTGAAAATAACTGCGGATCTGAAGCGTAACATGCTCTTGATCTTCATACTGGGTTGATGCCCTGATCCGAATTGAACGACTGTTGTTGAACATTTACATTTGTTGCTCAAGGGATTAAACTTTAAATGGCATGTGTGACATTGAAGCTGTTTGAGGAAGTGTCTTGCTCACCTGGTCAAACACCCATTCCTCACTGCATTTTGCCAATTCAATCCATTTTAGATGTAACCTCGGGTATGGTGAAAGACCCACCGGACGTCTTGGACAGGCAAAAATGCCTTGACGCTCTGGCTGCTCTACGCCACGCTAAGTGGTTCCAGGTTCGGAACATCATTTTACTTTCTTCTTGTAGCCTTATGAGAGATTAGTTCAGTTGCAATATAAATGTTTAATCGTGTGAAAACACTCAGCGTTGTTCATGCTAATAATACTTAATACTTTTCTGGTCCCTAAATTTAACTGTTGCAGGTTGAGTATGGAGGAGCTGCTTTATGCAGTTATTGCTCATTTGACATCATTTTTTTTTCCGGTCATTGAGAAGGCGATGTTGAAAGCTTGACTCGCTTGGGGTGATCATATGGTGTATATTTGTTATATATTCCATAAGGCTGCAGGGTAACTTTGCTTTAAATAATGAAATATGTGTTTAAAGCTTTGTGTTTAGATTTTAAGACTTTTTTTTTTCTATTTCTTTAAGTGCATTAAGTGTAGGGAATGAAAGGTGAGAAGCAACTGTTTGGTTTAGTGACTTTGCTTGCTGGCAAAGGCACAATAAAGAAACCAAACAGATTCCCTTGACCTTTCAGTCTCTATACCTATTTCTTAGATCTTTACTTTATCCTTTTTTTTTCTAATATAGAAAGATACTGTATTTACTGTTACAAATGAACATAGGTCAAAGTGTACAGGGGATCAAGAAATGTTATTCTTGTATAACCTGTGCACTTTGACTTCTACCACCTTAAATTACTAACCCTGTATAAAATACTGCTGTAAATGGCGGCTCATGGAATAAAGTTGTAGAATGATTTGTTTCAATCTTGTATCTGAGCTTCCATTGAACAGCGGTGTTTTAGCCGTTCAACAAGTCCTATTTGCTGCAGGTGCAGGGATTAATTAATTTGATTTTGTATTGCTCTCAAGGCTAGAGCTAATGGTCTGCAGTCCTGTGTGATTATCATACGTATTCTTCGTGACCTCTGTCAGCGGGTTCCTACTTGGTCTGATTTTCCAAGCTGGGTAAGTAATGTTCTTCTGAGTGAGTCCTTTTAAAAAACATGGTACTCCAAGTAAAGCAAAGGGAAGTGGTACTACAATTTTTCAGTTTAGTCTTTTTCGGAAAGTAATGCAGGGTTTTGTTTGGGATTTTTGGAGGGGTTTTTGCTGAGAAATACTCAGATTCCCTCTTAAAACACTATTTTCAGAGGTTTTGTCATTTAAAACTGGCAGCAGTTATTGTTTTCCAAAAGGAATTTTCCGGTTCCTTTGTATCCTTTGTGGGTAGATTCTTATTCTAGGTTTTAGCTTTTTTTTTCCTTACTCTGTGTAAAAGAATCTACTTTATCTACTCTAAAATGCTTGGAGTTGGCTGAAGCTTATTTAAAATAATGTCAGCTGTGCCCAAATACTTCCATGATAACAGAAAGCCTCCTTGAAAGAAGAAATCACTGTAATTCTTGTTATCATTAATATGGCCCTCCCACAAGTTGAAATGCCACAGTACTTCACTAGAGTCTGTGGCTGTGTCACCATCAGGTTTTAATCAGTGTCACTTAAATCTCTGGGTTGTATTGGGTCAAGTCTCTTCATTCTTGCAGCTGAGTGTTCTTGAAGCATTCCTTTTGCATTGAGTGTCTTAAATTCCCTCTCCAGGAGTGCAACGTGCTCCAGATATTAACAGATGTTCAGTCTATGGACTGGACAAAGTTAGTCTGAAACAAGACTGTGAAAAGTATCACGTGGAAGTAAGCTTAGCTCTGATTATGCTGTTTCACAGACCAAATCCAGTTGCACTGTACTCCTTCCTTTTCAATTTTGGCAGGAAGGGCACTAACATTTTATGGGTGATTTCAGCAGTTGGCTTTATTTCAATGATAAATGTTTTACAACTCTACTAAGTTTGCAGACAATTTCATTAAATTACTTCTGATAATATTTATTGTTTCTGGATGGAAGTGGAGCAGTTACATCTGTTTTTAAATATCTAAAGGGGAAAAAATAGTGTCAGTTTCTGTGCTACATTTCATGAAAAGTATACTGAACAAAACCAGTAAGAAGTAAGTCATAACTTACCGTAAGAAGTGCCTTCTTAATATCACCGTGATACTGAGTTGCCATAGAATAAATCCTGGCATACTTTTACAAAAGCATTTTTAGAACTATTGCAATGCACAGCAGGCACATGAGTGAAGAACAAGGAATATGTAGTTTCTTGATTTTCACATTATGTGTTCTAAGGCACGTCCAGAAGGGAAGAGAGGTAAGGAGCAGTGTGTCAGACTTACCTAAGTCTCCGAAAGTGATTCCTGCTTTGCTCCTGGTACCTGATGCATTATCAGTGACATGGATCAGCATTGAAGTGTAGTCAGCAGCTCTTTTGGCCCATGGGAAAACTCTTATGGATAAAAACAATGACAGAATGAAAGTGGTGATTTCTGCCAGTCACAGGTGGAATTTCATAGACTGGAGAAACACAGTTTTCTGGATACATACCTTTTCCTAACTTATATACTAGAAACCTCTTACAAACCAAAGAGATGCCAGAGCTTTAAAAAAACCCCACTTAAGTAGTTGTAAAAACAGAAAGTATTAGGAGCCTATATATTGACATTAGTAGCACTTTGTGTGCATAAAAATAAAAATTAAATTAGAAAAATTTTGTTGAGTTCCTACAAGTTAGAAGAAACTATTATTCAAGTTTGATTTTTTCAAACTTGAAATCGAGCTTCTTGTGCACATAAACAGCAGGGCATCATAATTCACATTTTCCTAGAACTGAGTTGTAGACTGTGAAGACTATGAGGATCCAAAAGAACTTGACTAGAATAAATGCAAAAATATGATCTGATTTTTTCTTTACTGATGCATTTTTCTTCATACTTGTAAACCACAAAATTACTGTTGCCAAATCCTGAGCAATACAGTGGGAGTATGGAAATAATATGCTCAAGAATTGAAATTTGTCAGTTAAATGGAGCTAAAATAGAAGGGAATGGGCACCCTTAGTGAAGGATTTGGAAGCACTGCCTGTATTTATTTGCATATATGAGAATAAGCATTTACACCTGGAAAGGAAAAAAAAAGGTAGCATTTGAACGACTGTAAATGCAGTGAGGAGGACAAGAACCAAACAAGCACCTCCAAAAAACCTGCCTAAACCCAAGAGAGACACATTGTTCAAAAATTAAACTTGCCAAGGAGGTAGGAGTGAAACATCCATTTTGGGAAAAAAACTAAGGAAAACTAGTCTTTACTTTTACAAGTAATCTTTTATAGATTTTGCTGGGAAAAAACAGTGTCTTATAAAAGTAAACAATTAAAATAGTCACAGAAAAAACACCAGTGTTTAAAATACAACTAGTGATTTAAACCATTTTAACTAATATCAAATAATGTGTAAATTTTAGAAAACGTATTTATTGTAGAATAGACCCTTGTTTGACATCTGAGTTAGTGTTAGGCAACAACCAGGAGAAAACTTGCTGTGAACTGCAGTTTTGCCAAACTGAAGAACTACTAACCACTTAAACATTTTGAGAAGATTAAATTTTTTATGTTCTAAGTTTCTGTACTTTTGTAGATAAAAAACATTTTTTCTGTATCGTCCTGTTAATTTCATTAAATATACTGTGTACTGTATTAACATGGCTGACAGAATCAAGTGACCCATGATGTTTCATACTCAAAAAAATGGCTGGACAAGTTGTCTATCTGCATATGTAGCCACTACTGTATAAATTTCAACAAAAGTATTGAACAACTTCTCATGAGAAGAAGCACATTGTAGAATCAGAGAACCTTTAAGACTGGGAAGGACCTTTAATATCATCAAGTCCAGCTGTTAACCCAGGACCGTGACCATGTTCACCACTAAACCATGTCCTGAAGTGCCATATCCACATGTTTCATGATCACTTTCAGGGAGGGTGACTCCACCACCTCCATGGGCAACATGTTCTAATGCTTTAGAACCCCTTCGGTGAAAAATTTTTTCCTAAGATCTAAACCTTCCCCGCTGCAACATGAGGTCATCCTTGTCCTGTCACTTGTTCCCTGGTAGAAGAGGCCAGCTCCCACCTGATCACAATGTCCTTTTAGGTGGTTGTAGAGAGTCGTAAGATCTTCCTTGAGCCTCCTTTTCTCCAGGCTGAGCCACCTCCAGCTGCCTCAGCTGCTCCTCATAGGACTTTGGATTCAGTCCCTTTCCCAGCTCTTTTGCCCTTCTCTGGGCATGTTCCTGCACCTCAGTGTCTTTCTTGGAGTGAGTGGCCCAAAACTGATTGTAGGATTTGAGGTGAGGCCCCGAATGGGGACAGTCACTGCGCTGGTCCTGCTGGCCACACAGTTGCTGACATAGACCAGGATGCCAGTGGCTTTCTTGGCCATCTGGGCACACTCTGGCTCATTGGCCAGCACCCCTCAGGTCTTTTTCTACTGGGCCACTTTCTAACCACTATGTCCCAGGCTTGGAGTGCTTCAGGGGGTTGTTGTGACCCAAGGGCAGGACCCAGCATCTGACCTTATTGAATTGCACACAATGGGCCTTAGCCCATCAATCCAGCCTGCCCAGATCCCTCTGCAGAACCTTCTACCTTCCAGCAGATCAACACTCCCCCGAACTTGGTGTCATCTGTGAACTGAGGGTGCACTTGATCCCCTCATCCAGGTCATTGATAAAGATACTAAACAGGACTGGGCCTAATACCGAGCTCTGAAAAACACCACTAGAGACCAGTCACCAGTATCATTACTCAGTGTTAATCTTGCACCACCATTCCTTTTATTCATCTTTTTAAATTGACAGGACTTTTTTTCCTTTTTGACTGAAAGTATTGTGTGATGTGTAGTGCTTTTCAAAATTCCCCGTTCAAAAGTTCTGTATTGAGCAACAGGAGCAGCTTTTTTCCGTCTTAATCCACCTTCTAATTTGGCTGAATCCTCTTATTTTTGGTCTAGGCTATGGAGTTGCTTGTGGAAAAAGCAATTAGCAGTGCTACTGGACCACAGAGTCCTGGAGATGCACTGAGAAGAGTTTTTGAGTGTATATCTTCAGGAATCATCCTTAAAGGCAAGTTGCATTTCATCAGTGTATGTATATTTATGCTTAATTAACATAAAATCTGTAATCTTAATTGAAAACATGTAAAGATGAGCTACTAATTATTGATTATTGTAGGTGGTCCTGGCCTTCTGGACCCTTGTGAAAAAGATCCTTTTGATACTCTTGCTGTAATGACAGATCAGCAACGAGAGGATATTACTTCAAGTGCACAGGTATGGAAACGTGTGAAGTAACTAAATTTGTTGGATGGTTTTTTGTTTAGTTTGGATATGAATTTTTCTTAGAATGTGGTTGGATCTTACCAGTCTTAAACTAGGCGTTGAACATGCCACAACAGAGAATGTATAACAGTATTCACTCTTGTACAAAAATTAATGTATTGTTCTGAAAGGTTTGTAGCACTCTCATCTGTATATATATCTGTAAACAGGCTCACTCTAAAGCAGTACGTTATTAGATTGGAAATTACATTGACATTTTAATATTTTATAACTAAGTCTGTGTAAGTTTAATTTTTAATATAACATTATGCTTGCAGGTTAAGGGGTTACTGCCTCTACCTCTTCATTTGATCCTCTTGCTAAAGATTCCTAATGCCTAATGGGACATGTGCCAAGCCTTGCCTGCTTCAATGCAAGCCCAGGAGCTAAAACACACGTACATGACTTTTACACTAAGATGATATGCTTACAGAAGCAGCAAATGTGACATAGATGTTTTATTGTATTGACTTTGTCGTGGGAAAGAAAGAAGGGATAGTGAGAGCTAAGGATTATATCAAACAGCACTAGTATTCTTCCATAATTGCTTGACAAAGTGCTCAAATTGACTTTTGTTCCTAACAAATAACTTTCTTCTACTCTTTTCTAGTTTGCACTGAGACTCCTTGCATTCCGTCAAATACACAAAGTTTTAGGAATGGATCCGTTACCACAGATGAATCAACGCTTCAACATCCATAATAATCGTAAAAGGAGAAGGGACAGTGATGGGGTTGATGGATTTGAAGCAGAGGGAAAGAAAGACAAAAAAGATTATGATAACTTTTAAAAATATTTGTCATCATTTGTAAGATTGAAGGTAATGAAAAGTCCATTTGTTGCCTTGCTTTACTTCATTCATAATAATGTCTGTTTAAAACATCCAAAACTTGGACCTAATTCCAACTTGGGAATTAGATTTTGAAGAGAAAAACCTCACTCTTCTGTGAGATTCTGAATATTTTAATTGGATGTACTGTACCAGACAAATTATGGGTGGAAAGACTGCAAATGGAAACTCTGTTGTGATAGGAAAAAATAGCTTTTCCTCATTTTATTTTCTTTAAATGTGTTGCTAACTTTAGTAACTTCTTTTATTTTTGTTTTGTCTTTTTTATTAACAAGTGCATTGTCTTCCTATCTTGACTGTATTTAATGCAGGATTTGTGCTTCTGTTGCTTTGTGTATTTTGACTTTTTATTTAGAAGTATTTTTGTTTGCCTTTGACACTAGTTGTATGAGTTACTTTGTGTTAGGTAGTAAAATTGTTCCCCTCCGGATTAATATTTTGCAGAAGTTGGTTGGTTTTTTTGTCAACTGAGACTGCAGGATCATGTTTTATTCTAAGTGTGAAGGGGTTACAACACATAATTGTCCTGCCATTTGAGTGCTCAGAATTAAATGTTTTTGCCAATCTTGTGGCATTTGTCTCCTTAGTGTGATATAACAGTGTAATTAAGACAAATTTGTGTTAATCTAATCGAGTTTGCTGTTAGTTGTGCATTAGCAGTATAAAAGCTAATATATACAGTATGGTCTTGCAACAGTTTTAAAGCGCTGCATAATTGATCAAAGATTTGCATGATGGGTTGTTGTTTTTTTTATAGAAGGGCTTTTAAAACTATTACCTTAGGTTAAATGCATAGGTCTCCGTATGATTGACTTTGTGACATAGCAAGGCCAAAAAATAACTTTCTGAATTTCTTTTCTCAACAAGCAAAAGTGGGCATTTCCCATTTAGACAAAGTTAGTCATTCTTTTCAGTCAACTTTGTCGATGTGGTATCAATGCCTCTCAGCCCTTAAAATAAATGTTTGTCATATCAGTGCCTGTGAGGTTATTCCTTATATCTGTTCCTGTATAAACTTTGTGATTTTTTCAAGAATTCAAAATTTAAAAGTGAAGTATTACTAAAAAAGTGAAGGTTATCAAAGAAAAAAACCCAGAAAATTATTTGCTGTGGCCATAGTGTATGCTTATGTCTCTTTCAAAAATCTAAATATAGCAGTGGTGTAAGTAAAGTTACATCATACTGTTGATGTATGCTCTGGTACACAGGTGTGATTTGTTGTCACAGCACTACAGTGGAATACACAAAAATTAAAATTTATTAAATTACTAAAATTCATTATATACTGGAAACTGAAGTTTCACTTACGCTGTTAAATGTGTATTATGCTTTGTTGCAAATCCATAAAACACAGGTTAACATAGACTAACATTCCAGTAACTACTTTATCAATGGCTATAGGAGAGTATCACACATGACAAAGATAATTTGTTAATTACCTGGTACCATTTATTAAGAAAAACCCAACTTTTGTTCCATTTCAAGGTCGAATTTATCTTTGACCTTTTTAATAAGTCACTCTTGGAGTAAGGGGGATGTTTCTGTTCACAGCATTCACTGTTAAATAGCACGGGGCCTATGGAATGAAAATTCAATATTTTAGAAAAATAAGGAGAGTCTAAAGAAAAACACATAAAAATATGTGTTCTTCAAGCACCAGAGTGCAATTTTCTAGGAAGTTATTAGCTTTTTAAATAATTTCCACATCAGAAATACAAAAAAGCAGAAATGCTTTAATGTTACTTAAAAAAATTACACTAGTTCTGTTGTCCATTCTTCATGCATAGCTCCAAGCATATGCTTGTTCTTAGGGGATATCTTGCTGCCATTGTGTCTGGTTAGCCATTACTATTTATTTTGAAAGCTACAGGTGCTATTCGTGTGGCTAGTTTAACTCCATACCAAAGTTTCTTTCCTCATAAAGCAAACTTGTCTATTCAAGAATGTGACCCTAAAATATAGGATTAAAAAGGTCAAAGATGTGTTTTGGATTTTCTGTATCTTTGTTCTACGGCTTTTAGTTCCTAACGAGTTTCTGGATCTTTTGAAATATTGTATACTTAAAGTGATTCCACATTAAATATGAAGCTGTGACCATGATTTTTGTGCTGTGTGGTGAAGGATGAATTTGCAGTTTCTTTCTGGTTTTCCTGCGAATTCTAATGGGTAACTTCTGACTGATGTTAGTAAATCTAAGAAGAATGGAAAACAAGGTTTTAAAAAGTACAGAGCCAGGTTTGACTTTAAATATTACACTTAGGAAGACAAAACTGTGACCAAGTAAGCATTTTAATATCCTGTGTTTTGTCAGTGCTGGCAGTTTACTCATAAGCAGTGTTTGCCATTTTTACTAAGCAATACTGTGTTAAATCTGAGAATCACAGACACCATAGTCCTTACACACAATGAATAGAGAAGTATATTTCCCTCCATCCTCACCATCCTCCTTCCTCATCCTGAGGAGCAGTTTGTGAGAATGTCAGCTCTTTTGTTTTGAAGCTTCAAACTTCGACTTGTCTGCCAAGTTTCTAAGTGTGTCCACAGATTCTTGCATGAAGGCATTGCTGGAAATTTAAGCCCATTGGACGTGCCCATCAACTTCTTGCCCTTTTATGAAATTCTAGATGAATAGTTAAAGAGTTATTGAATGTGATGGGTTCATTTGCAGCTTCTATTTTTAGACCTGTTTCCCTACTCAGAAGTGATTTAATAGTACTTAAAATTGTTCTACCCAGAAAATTTCTGAGAATTGGAACCAATTTTAAATATTCCTGCAACAATTTGTACACATACTTAACATTCTTGTTGCTGGTTGAATATCTGCTGATCATGAGTGTTAAGTATTCAACACAAGGCCAAATTAATTTCTTTATTAAACAATTAAGACTTCTTTGGACTACCCAAATGGATTTGAATATCATAGCATTAATAATGGAAGGGGGAGTAGACACAGTTGGCAATGGTTTTTTCCACATTTATGGTAAGTTTACAAAGCACAACGATAGATTCAACAAAAACATCTGTTTTCCTTCCGTTTGTTGGATTTTTTTCCAATGACAGCTGTAAGCCAAAGAGCTTTCTAGCCTAAAAGACTAGCAAGTTAAATTTCTCCTGAGAAATTCTTCTATGGGTCTTCTCAGAAGATCTTTTTCCTCCCGCGTGGTATTTCTCAGACTTTTAAAAATTAAACAGATAGTTGGGTCTTTTTGAGGAGGAAAAAAATACGTGTTTGTTGTCTGTAGACTTACAATGATGATTTTGATTTAAATCCAAATAAAAACAAGGCTTCCTTCAGTAACTATCCAATAACTACTATTCTCCCATGTTCCACCTTTCTCATTTAGATTATGAAAATCTGAGAGAAGTTTGCTGTTGTTTATTGAACTGCTTTCTGATTGTTTACACTTTACATTTTAAGAAATGCTGCCCTAATAATACTTGAGAAGCGTAAAGTTACTTCCAGGGTAAAGGTCACTCTTTCAGGGATATGTGACTGGCAGCTCTTGTACACAGAGCACTTTCCCATATAATGTGGCCCTTACGTACCTTTTAGTAGGAGTCATCATTAAAAAACCATAATAATGGTTTTAAAGAATGTATTAAAGAAACCACTTCTTTAATACATGTGTTTTCTCAAACTATTTTGCAAAGCCATGGCTGTTAGTATTTATTTATTGCAGGGTAGTTTGAAGCCTGTCATCTCTTAGAGGCTCAGACTCTAGCTTAAATACTTTCCATAATTCTGTATCAGTCCTATTTGAGGCTGATATCCTGAAGTGAAAGAAACATGGAATGGCATCAAGAAATCTTTCCTGTACTTAAAAATCGAAGATTGCAGAATGGAGTAGCTGACCAAGAGAAAATAAATGGCTTTTTCTACAGTAAAATGTTACTTTTAACATTAAAAGGGAGACCAAAACCCTCTTATTTCTACAAGAGAATCACAAACCTTGGTCCTTACATAAGCTCTTTCTGCATGTTCGTCGTGTTTGTATTAATAGTATGCATATATGATCAGGAAGTTCTGTCCAGAATATGGAAGACAGCCTTGTCACAGACTTTACTTAGAGCACACATTTAAATTTGCCAGTAATTTTCTGGCTATGCAAGTTAATGAACGATATGGGAGAGATGAAGGTGCCTGAATACAGGAGTTTACTGTCATGTTTTACATGCTCCTAAGAGTGCTCCAAAAGGGGGTGCGTTTCTCAGGTGTTCAGGCCCAGAGCTGCCAGTCCCACATGGATGCTTGGATGGTTTAGGATGTCGAGGATGTCATGGCTTAGGTAACTCCCATGTATTTACACACATGAGAGAAAAGTGGTACATGTAAGAATTGAAGCCACAGTGGTCCGGAATGTTGCCAATACAGTCATGTGAAACTGCAGCTTTAGAAAGGTAGGATAATACAAAGGAAGCACTGTGGTATCAGCAACAGTGTGCTTGTCACAGGAAGGTGTCTGTGGTAATTAAATGCCATCCCAATTTCTACCAATAATTCCAATAGTTTAGTGTATTTTGAAAGTGCAAAGGGAATAAAATGGAATACAATAGAACAGACTCCTTCAGTTGGAAGGGACCTGCATTCTCTGTCCAGTCCAACTGCCTGAACACGGCAGGGCTGGCCAAGCTGTTACTTTAAGGATGTTAAGGGCAATGTCCAAATACATTTGAAGATTGACAGGCTGGGAACATCAACTACATCTCTGGGAAGCCTGTTGCAGTGTTTGGCCACCCTCTCAGCAAAGAAATGCTTCCTAATGTCCAGTCTAAAGCTCTCCAGGTGCAGCTGTGAACCATTCCTATGCGTCCTGTCCCTGGATACCAGGGAGAAGAGCTTGGCACCTCAGCCTTCTCCAAACTGGACAAACCCAAAGTCCTCAGCTGCTCCTCACAGGACATTGCTTCCAGCCCTCCCACCAGCTTTGTTTCCCTCCTCAGGACACGTACAAGACCTTCTCGTCCTGCTCCACCTGCAGGGCTCAGCACTGCCCATGGTGAGGCTGCACAAGGCTGAGTGCAGCAGGGTCATCCCCTCTCTGGGCCAGCTGATTGTGCTGTGTTTGATGGATCCAGGGGTGGGCTTTTCCCTCTGGGCTGCCCAGGCAGGCTCTGCTGACCCACAGTGGGCTCAGTGTCAGTGTGGCCCACATCCCTCTCTGCGAATGTCCAGCCACTCCTCTCCACTTTGTACCTGTGCCCAGCAGTGCTCCATCCCAGAGTCCAGAATGCAGAATGCAGAATCTGGACTTTTTTAAAGTCCATTCTATTAGAAAGGAGGGGAAAAAAATCCAAGAAAAATGGGAACAGAAGGACAGAACTAATTTAATGGGTCCAGCTGAAGAACTAAGATGAAGAAGGCCAGTAGAGAGCTATAAATCAAAGCAAAATTAAAAAAGGGAAAAAATATCAAGTAGTACAACAACCAACTCCAAAAATAGTGTGAAATGTTGACGTGAAAGGCTCTATTTCATGCAGAAAGAAGATCAGTCCATGGTTTGTCACCTATGCAGCAACTGGAGTGCCTGACAAAAACACAAGAAAAAAAGTTCCAGGTGATTGAGGAAGTTGAGACTGAGACAGTTTAGGCCAGCTGAGGTTTTAGTAACTGTTACATGTCATGTTGCTGCAAGTGAGCTGGGGGAAAAGGTGAAGGGAAAGCTGAAGAGGGGACTGGAATACCAACCTTTCCTGCATCCATCCTATTTCACAGAAATGAACATCTAGTGTCCCTGCCTCACTCCTTTACACGTGAGTGGAGCGTGTTGGAAGCGTGTGTGAAGACACTTCTCCAAACACTTGAAAACCTGAGTGAATGCTTCACACCAAAAAAGAAAGTGCAGTTTTATGCAGCAGATCAACAGGGCTGTGTTTGAAGGGTCCCTGTGTGCTCCCAGCAGCAGGGAGCGCTGTGTCCTCAGCAGCAGCTCCCATTGGAGAGGCAGAGTTCATTCTCACCTTTCTGTGACAAGCATGAAGAGAAAATTCTGATCAGTTTCAGCTACTACAGTTCCTCTCTATTGCTGAAGAATACATTTTTAAAGCATTTTAAAATAAGGTTTTAAAAAATGCAGCAAAGTCGCCATGGCAGCTAAACCAAAAATAAAATCTGCTAGTGCGTTAGAAGAGAGCAGTGGTTAGAAACACAATCAGGACTATTTAGTTAATAACTTAGAAATAAGTACTTTAGTGGGGGTAAAGAAATTAAACAATTCAGAGTAGGCAGAAGAGAGATTCAATTTGTCTGGAGTCACTGGGGGGCTGCAAAGAAGAAATGAGCTATAGAATTCCTGCAAGGTAAGGATGGATTCCCACTGAGGAAGGTGACCTGAGGAAGAGGTTATAAAGGAAGACCTGACAAAATGTGTGACAGAAGACAGTATCTGACACTGAGAACAGGAGGAGAGGGGCATTTCAGATGTAATTCCTGAATGAGGAGGTAGTGCGTGGTTTTGCTTTCTTGTATCCATTTCTTAAGTTTCTTGCAGGCTGCTGCCAGGGGTGATTTCAGGGCAATGTAGTCAGGGTAAGAATTCCTCATTTACCACCTCAGTGGTAAATCATAAGTCAGGATGCTGGAGGCTTTAACTAATGTCCCCAGCATGCTCTCCAGCATATCCAAAGGCCTAAGATGTGCCAATTTACAAGCTGTGTGACCAGTTCAGAGCTCCTGCTACAGGAGCAGCGAGGTCTGAAGTGTTTCCTAAGATGCAGTGATGCAGAGTCAGAGAAAACAGATTTGAAAACCAAAGGTTTGGTACAAAGTCCACACAATAAACTTCTACCAACCCTCTGCTGGTTAATATATTATCCCAGAGGAAAAGTCCCTCTACAAATTCCAGCCACACATCAGTAAAAAAACCCAAACAAACACACAAAACAACAACAAAAACAAAAACCCAGAAGAATTAAAAGAATTTATTTCCTTGAAAAAATGTTCTGGAGTTCTGGAAGGGTAGGTGAGTTCTGGAGTCCTCAAGAAAAATACTACCAAATACCCATCTGACATTCAGACTTGACAAATTCCCATATAGACATCATGAATATGTGTTAATTCTAGCACAAATATATCTTAATTCAGAAAGTTTAGTCAAAAAACTTTCCATTGGCCTGAAGCTGAAAACCACAGCAATTCCAGAGGAAAATATTCTACCAAATCAAAGACAGTTGCTAACAGGAAATAATATATGGGTTTATGAGATTTCTTTTACAAGATTTGCTGCTTCTATAAAGTTCGCTACTTCAAAGACCCATTTGTCTTAGCCAAGTAAAGGCTTACTTTACTTAGACAAAGGCCTTTTTGGAGTCAGGGACAAAAATGGGAAGTTAGATCCAGCCTCTAGACTTAAGTTTCTGTTTTACCATTAGTTCCTGCTGAAGAGCATGTAGCTTTCCTGAAGGGGTAGGTTTGTGCCTGTTTCTTAAATTACGAGGGCTGGGATTTTTCAGTTGCAGCAGCTGTATGGGAGGTGGGGATGACTGCATGAGCATTCCTTTAGCTGGACAGCTTCTCTCATTACCCAAATCCATGATTAGTGACACACACGTGCATTTTGCATTAGCAAATCAAAGCCAAGAGTGTGTCAAAGGCCTGGTAGGCAAAGTAAAACAAGCACATTTTTTTACTGCAGTCATGCACGAGCTAAAATTTTCTCTGCTAAAGGAAAGAACAGCTACCAGAAGCTGCAAATCTGTATGTGCTCTTCATAAAGAAAAGAGGTTACTGTAGAGGCCTTGTGTTTCTCCCTGTGATACACTGGAACCTGCCTGTCCAGTACCCTGTAACTTGGATGCCAGACAGTTCTCAGGAGCTTCTCTTCTCCCAGAGCAGGAGTCCTCATACCCAGGAGGAAGAGTCCTGCAAAGGAACAGCTATTTAACTAGATGGACCAGATTCCTAGCTAGTGATGGATAGCTGGAAATCTATCCCGAGGACTTTCCAACCACATTGCATTTGGAGCAGTTACTTGGGCAGAAAGAACTGGGGCTGCCCAAGGACACCTGGGCAGATTTTTTTGCTACTCAGCTCAAGGATTGGCATCAAATTTACCATCTCAGTGGTAAATCATAATCAGGATTCTGGATGCTGTAACTCATGTCCACAGCATGTTGTCCAGCATACCCAAAGGCATAAGATGTGCCAGTTTAGAAGCTGTGGGAGCCAAATGTTGTTCTTTGCTTTCCTGGTGTTCATTCCAAGAGAGAAGAGTCAATTCACATCCTTTGGTATCAGAAGGACCCCACAGCTATTTATCATATCATATCACTATTTATCATTCTTGTTTTCCAAGAGCTCATGGTCTTTAGGACCTCCCTTTGGACTGCAGGTTTAGAAGAACCACGGATGAGAGGTGATTCCTGATTTAACTTTGCCTCACATCCAGACATGGCACAGGCTTTCTCCTGATACAGATGGGCTTTGGCTCACCCTTAGGGTACTGTTAAGGGTAGGAAGTGTCCAGCCTGAAGTGATTTGGATTCACAGCCCTTTGGAGAATAAAAGAAAGAGGTTCACCACACAACAAAGAAGACTCTGTGTGCCCATGAAAAAGTGATTGTGTTTGCTTTCAAGAGATCTAAAAAAAAGGTGGGGAACTTCCTTAGCTCTTTTATTATTGTTTATGACACCCATGCTTTCCTGGGTGAGTAGAGTTGTCAGTTACTCACTTCCTCTTCTCCCACTTGTAGCTAATAAAAGAAGGTGATTTTGCTATTAGATGTGAGGTGCTTTGTTTCCTCAGTTTCCACAATTGTCATAGCAATACTTTGTTTTCCATCCTCAAGTTTAAAACATGTGATTCCCAGCTCTGTCTTTATGACTAAAGTAAACACTCTGGTCCAGGGTGTGTTCTCAGTAGTTAAATGCCTCTGTCTCATTTCATAATTGTTAATTTGGTCTTGCACTCTTCTGCATGCAGGTTTTGGCACTATATGCCCTATATAGCCCAAACGGGAGATGAACCTTCCTGGTCATTGGTCAGAAGTCCCCATGGCCCCTCTCTGTGGCCTCCTACTATCTAGATAATAACTTGATCAGGATTTCAAATTCTAGTTTGCTCACTAGCACTGGAAGGCCCTTGTAGAACAAAAACATTCAGTAATTAGGGGATGGACACAAAATTGCACTGGTTTGTAGTGCTGCTGCTGAAGGAACTGCTACTTGCTGTCTGAGTCATAAGGTAGCCATCTGGGACATCCCAGATGGCTTTACTTAAGAAATAAAATGCATCTCTTTAACCACCTACTGGGAGGAACTGGGCACATGGTGTCCCAGGGCTGAGACATGGGATGTATCAGGAGTCAGAGCCAGAGTTTTCAGCTGATGAAAGTGAGGACAGATCTGCTTTTGCTTAACTGGAAGAGATTCACACAAAACCTCATCAAAGAAATTAGGTTCTCGCAACAGTGAATAGAAAACTCTGCTTAAAAAATTGAAACATGCAATACAGTCAGTACAGAAAGATCACTGCAACAAAGATGAGATATGAAGAGTTTGTATAAGACACCATTACATGAGTTCTGACCATATACTTCGTAAACAAGAATGGAAATCATTATATTCTACAGTTCTGGTATTACCTCGAAGTTCACCTCGAAGGTGACAGACAGTAATGTGAACTAAGTTTGGAAACTAATTCCCAAAGAACAGAAAGCACTGACAGATGAAAGTATCAGTGTGAATCCAGTGCTAAAAGCAACCTCTTAGATCAGAGCCTTTCTTCTATTTCCTCTTACTTCTTTTTCTAGAATTGTCTTAATTTGCATAAAGCTAACACTCGTGACTTTTCTTAAGAAATTATTTTAACCTGTGTAAAGAAGAGATAGCTGCTGGCTCTGTGCTTTGCTGACCTTTGCCCAGGGGACATCACAGTATATTCATAATTTATGATTTTTTTTCTCTGATAGTTCCCAGTAATCTGACTTCCATCTTCATCTTAAGTCTCCTTTATTTCTTGCATACTGATTTCAGCCACTTTAATGTGTTTACTATACTAAGCCCTAAACTGAGTTACTTAATTGAAGAGTAGAAATAGGGAGTATCAGACCCAGCATGTATGGCAGATCTGTGTATACTCAGGGTAAATCCAACACTTCAGGGAGACTGGCTCCCTTCTGAGTACATGTGAGCATCAATGATGCTCTGGGAAGGATCAGAGTAACTATACATCTATGACAGAAATACACAGGGTTGTACACCTGAGTGCAGTTCTTCTGGTAATGCCCAGAGAAGTGGGGAAAAAAAAAAAAGGAAAAACCTTTAAATTCTACCCAGGTAGCTTCTCTGGATAGAAGAGGATAGTGAAACCTTGACAAATGGTAACTTTGTGAGATTCTCTTCCCAGCTGCTAATTCAAAATCTTTACCTGTGTCACCATGGGAGGTGAATTTACTAAAAGCAGTGTCCACACCTGGATGCAGATGTGATGGGAGGTCAAAGGGGAGCACAGCTGCAGAGTCCTGCCAGTGATTTAGCACTCTGGAATGGAACTTCTGCAAACCTGTGACTTTGCAGGTCTACAGCAGGGCAAAGACTCCCTCTATTTTCTTCAAAAAGAGGAAATAGGGAGTAGAAATTCAGTAGTCATGCAAGTTTGCTAAACACCCCGGAATGGCTTTAAAAATTCATTGTACCTATCCAACCTGTAGCAAAGCACCTGTGACACAGGTGACAAAGCACAAAGTGACCTGCACCCCTGTGCATCCAAGCACCCTTGGGACTCCCCAAGGCATGGAGATTTACAAAGCCCCAGGCTCAGAAAAGCTGGAGTGTGATGAAAAGCTGTGTTCAGGGATCTTCACCAACTGCACTCCAGACACTGCCTTATCCAAGCAATTCTCTCCCCATAGCCAAGGCAATGCTGACAAGGAGGTCTGCCATGAAGGAAAATAGGAAATACAACTTGTAGTTAAGAGGATCCCTGAATGAAAATTGATAGAAAAGCTGCAAACAGTTTCTTTGTGTCTCCCCTCCATCAGCTGTTCCCACCAAGCCTGGGCACAGCTGAGAATTCAGCCCAAAGAATTACTCAAATTAATGGCATGTACATTTTTGAAACAAAGCCATCTCTGTTCAGGGGAAGAGCAGAGCTGGTCTGAGTTTCCCTCCTTTAGAGAATTAAAGGTTAATACTTTGATTATATTATTAGAAATAATGCAAAGTCTCAGGATAAAATGTGGGCAGTAAAATGCCATATGTTCTTCACCCACAAACTAGAACTTGGCTTTTAAAAGTTTTCTACACATACACATAACTGTCACTGATAGACATGTAAAACTAAACAAAATTAAATTATATGATTTTACATACTTTTTTTTTTTTTAATGGACTGGAAGTAATTGGCAGCATGGAACAATACTTCCCATTTAGAAGTAACATGGGAACACAGATCCTGTTAATATACCATCCCAGGAACTTAAAAAGTCTTCACTGGTTAAGACAGCAACCCCAAATGATACAGCACTGAACTGCCTTATTTCCTCACAGGGAGGGGGCAGTTTGGAACAACACTAGGGAATGAAAATGTGCTGGGAGGGAGCACATGAAAATGACAGAAAAATAAATATATAAATACATAAATGAGAGGCAGTAGATGACTATGGGGGGAGTGTAAAGACAAGGTGGGCAGGGAGGGCACTCCAAATGACCTACTTCAGTCTGGCCAACCTGATATCCTAAGGTGGTCTGACCACTGGGCAGTCTCAAGGCAGTTTCTGAACAAGGAGTTTATCTGGGTGCTCCTGCTGCCTTCAGAAGGATCCTATTTCCCTCCACTGTCTTCAGGAGGAATCTATGGAGATCAGGTGGCTGGGCTGAAGTTGGCTTTTGTGAGTACTCCCCACAGACATTCCAGGTTTTAAAGAGAAAGGGAGAAGACAGAAGCCTTTCTGAGGAAAGGGAAGATTCCTGAAGCCCGTGGTTCTCTGTAATCTGGGGCACAGTGTCTGGGTTGCAGCTGGTCCTTTCAGATGCCAGTGTACTTTTTGAGGTCAGTTAACTTGCATGTGTGATAGCTGTATTTTGTTCATTCTAGAAAGGATGAACACACTGACTGGTGAAGGGGGTATCTGAATCCCACTCTCATTTGAGGCAAAAGGCTTCAAATCCCTTCTGCAGTGGGTTCAGCCCTGCACATTTGGTAGCCTAGAGAGCAAACCCCAGGAAGAAACACTCCCTGTCCATTACCAGGGACAGGACATGGGACCATGTGGATATTTTGCTGATGGGGAACAGCAGCTACATTACAATTTTTTCAGATGTAGGGCTCTTTTTTTTTTATGATATGTTGACGAATGAATTCCCATGTGCTATGTGGGAATTAAGGCTCCTTTTGCACTTCCCATCCAAGTTAAGACCCTGGCCTGGTGTCAAAACATCCCTTCCTCTTTGAAACATGCTATGTCAGTAAGTAGCTGATTTTTGCCTTAGTGTGCTGTAAACTTCATGGCATGCTGAGGTTTTCATGCTATTCCCACTGCAAATTCAGATAATTTTAGATTTCTTTTTTTAATAGTGCCATTCTGTTTCTTTGTGTATTTTAACACACTAGAGAGCACAGAGGTGCAGTCCCACGTTTCCCCTCACCCTGGATTTACACCAATTTAATCCCAAGAGGGTGTAGTTTTGACCCATGCAGCTGAGGTCAGCTGCAATGTAAGGAATGACGTGGAAGCAGCTGTGGAGTGAAACATGAGAGCCCTTCTGCGTGGGATCCCATACCAGAATAGCCTTTATTGAAAAACGACTAATGGAACCTAATCTCTGAATTTTCTCTTTTTTCAGACAATATTCTCTTTTTTTTTTCTTTTTTTTTTTTTTTTTTTTACATACATAACGTGTTTAAATCCAAAAGACTTCTTTTTCCTTGGGTTTGAAAATAGGGAAATTGTGTTATTTCTTAATTAAAACAGTTGCTCCATTATACTTTTATGAATGCTGTCTTACTCATGCAACCCTCTTTCTTCCTCTTATGGTTTTCCTAGGTCTGGGTTTTGAACAAGGTAAATAAAGTGTATTACAATTAGAAGTGTGTGTGTGGGGGGAGATGATATGAGAAGTGCTTATCATTAGTATTTGAAGAAGCTATTGATATCCACTTCCTGTGGTCTATTGAAGTTTGCAAAGTATGTTTTATTTTTGTAAAAATATTTCCATAAAGTCTACTCCGTGCGCAAATTGTCGCCTGGGTTACCATTCCTCATTTGAACTGCTGGGTTGTCTTGCTGCATTGCCACAGGCAGTTTACAATGTTTGCATTGTTCTGTGCCCGTATGAAAATGAAGCTCTAAAGAGCAGCCTAGATACCAGGTAAACCTGGTGTTCATTTACAGTGTCCAAAGCCGACATTCCAGGGGGACATTCCAGTGGCTGTAACACATTAACGAGACACTGAGGAGAGGACTTCTCGGGGTTATGAGCAGCCAGGTTTTAGAGGGTTTAGAGGAGCTCGGTTTATGCCATTTTCCTTGCACTTCTCCTGCCATAGGTAAAACTCTGCGTCTCAATGGTTAGTTTAGATTTTATTTAATGCGGAGTTTTTTGTAAGCATGCACAGATGTAACACGGGCGTGTTGCAGCAGAGTGAGCAAGGGGTGACTGAGACAAAGTTCACACTGGGTATCAGAGGAAATTCTTTACAGTAAGGGAGGTGATGGACTGGCTCAGGTTGTCTGGAGAAGCTGTGGATGTCCCATCCCAAGGCCAGGCTGGACGGTGCTTGGAACAACCTGGGATAGGGGAAGGTGTGGAGTGGTTGGAACCAGAGGAGCTTCGAGATGCTTTACGATGCCAACCATTGCGTGACTTTATGGCTCTGTGGAAGTGACAGCAGCACCGTGGGACAGGCAGCAAAAAGGGCTGTGGTCACCCCGAAATTCCAGGATGCCAGCGGAGCAACTCCAGCCACCAAAGGAGGGGCCACACGGGCCATTCCCGGGACATCCCGCAGGAGATGCTGCCCCATCCCAGGGGAGACGATATCCCATCCCAGGGGAGATGCTGCCCCATCCCAGGGGAGATGATACCCCATCCCAGGGGAGATGCTGCACCATCATGCAGGAGATGCCCCATCCCTAGGGAGATCATACCCCATCCTAGGGGATATGATACCCCATCCCGAGGGAGATGATATCCCATCCCAGGGGAGATGATACCCCATCCCAGGGGAGATGATACCCCGTCCTGAGGGAGATGCTGCCCCATCCCAAGGGAGATGCTGCCCCATCCCAGAGGAGATGCGCCACCCCGGGGCAGATGTTACCCCACCCGGGGCAGATGTTACCCCCCCCCCGACAGATGTTACCCCACCCC
>JAWWEE010000085.1:62265355-62306997 GCA_035221455.1 Xenops minutus
AATTTAAAAGGGACAGTAGAGTTATTTATAGCATGTTGAATGTAATAATTCAAAGTAATAATTACTCTTTCTCTCCTTAGGAAATACACATAAAGGAACCCATAGAAAAGGAAGTAAATCCTCACTTATTACCAGGTAACCATTGTATGTTATAATATTAGGATTAAATAATTTTTTTAAAAAAAGCAATTATGGGAACAATATTTAAATATTTCCATATCTGCAGCAAACACTCGTGACTTCAGTGCCACAGGTAGTAAAATAGAGGGTTTGGTTTAACAACCCATCAGGTTGAAATATTTTTAACATCTGCATGGTATGTTAAACTCTAAAATTATTTTTTTAAAGAGTATAATATCTTTAGTTAAGCTGCATGTGGAACTGTCTATACCTCAGTTTGCCCTTTTTCTTAAAAGAAAAGTTTGAGTGTTTTTTGTTTGCTTGGGAACTGAAGACAAGAACTAGAGTAAACTTTCTAGTTGGTTTGCTTCTCCTGAAAGTTACTTAGGCCTTCTGATGCCTCATTAACTGTTAGTCTTTTTTTTAAATTTATAATTACAGCTTTTAAAAATTGTTTTCCAAGATCAGGAAAGACAAAATACCAGTAAAGGTTTAGTAGAAGTTTGCAATAAACCAGTATTGTTCTTTTTGGTTTCTTGCAGTTTCTAGGAAGACCAAGAGTTTGTCTGTTTATACCTATTAAAACTTTAATTTCTTAAAGTTCAGTTCCCATGAATTCTAAGACTACATCTTCATTGACCATTATTTATGCAAACTTGTGTTTCAGAACTTTAAAATAGCCCTAGGACTTGTAAAATAAGCAACATCCTCAGTCAAAGCTATGAAAGATTAACTATGATGAACTTGAAATAACTCAAATGTTTCAGCATTCTTAGAGTTTAACAGTAAGGAAAATTCAAACAGTATCAACTTGTTTATTGTCTGTATTAACTACTTTGTTGGGATTTGTTTGTTTTTTTATTTCAAGTATACACTTATAAGGTTGCTCTTTGCAACTCTCTGTGTTATTCTGCCACTTAGAGAAGGCCATGACACAGGTACCACTGGTTACAGAACTCCTAAACATCTACAGTTTGGGCTGTCTGGAGTAATGTGAGTGACCTGAAAGGCTCTCAATGTGCTGATTCAGGAGCTGCCTCTTAGTGGTTTTGTGTAACAGTGATGAAATATTTTCAGATGAGTTCTGAGAAATTGTCAGGAAGTTAATGCTGAGTTTAAGATGACAATTGAAATGATTCACTTATAAATGTCAGTTATGCTGAAAGTTCAGTGTTTCTCTTACACAGGTGAACTGCTGCTCTGTGAAGCAAGCACAGTGTACAAGTATATGCAAGAAGATGGGTCAAATCATGGCACCTATGGGAAACTCGTATGCACAAATTTCAAGATTTCTTTCCTTGATGATGATTCTGCTTCAGATGATAATGTAAGAAAACAAGTCTTCTAATTATGACCAAACAGGCCCTGAAGCCATGTAGTGTCTGAATATATTATCATGTTTGTTCTGCATTCTTATATAAGGGAAAGATACATTTATAAAAGATTTTAGTGGGTGCAGGCTAACTTCAATCTGCGTCTACTTGACCTGTGCTTATCCTTCCTCAAGCTCTAATAAAAATGTAAAGTAAAAACAGTGCAAGTCTTTATGTGGACAGTTACCTTAGAGATAGTTTATAGATAGTTTATAACTCATTGTATCTTGTAGTTGGTGAAGCTCAAGTTAAAAGAATCCCTTGTTTTGAAAATTAAATCAACAGTTTGTGTAGACCTGATTTGACTACTTCTTTGGTAGCAACTGTGGAACTGTGAATGTCTGATGCTGGATCTGACAGCATCTGTCTGGCTTGACTTGGGCTACATCTCCAGAACCACTTCAAGGCTGTACAAGACTGAGTAAGCCAATACTCAGTGGAAATGATCTAGATAATTGTTCATGTGGCTCACTAAAGCCCTAAGTTATTCCAAAGTAAGGTGTTTACTGAAAAGATTTAAAAACCTAGTGCTGTTGAGCTTGCAAACGTCAAATAAGCGAAGAATTCCTCAAATCTTAAAAATTATTTCAGTCTTGTTTTGTTTGGTTTAGATACTCAAATTGAGCTGTTAGAGGGGAAGGATAATGCCACACCTTTTTTGATATGCTTCAGCATTGAAACATTTTGGTCCATTTAGGTGATGAAAGTGAAAGGAGAGCCTGGTATGTCGCTCTTGAGTGAAAGGTGATCTCGGCAGTGAAGAACAGGGAGAATAATATGATTTGACCTATGTTGATTGTAGTCAGAAGTTTCTTGGGGTAAAATTTCACAAAGTTTAATTGTTAAAACTAAGGCTTCTGCAGCCAAGCACGGGTTTCCAGAGCTTCTGGAATTAAGACAAAGCTGCAGAGACTTTTAGAGTAATTCTCAAGTGATGTAGAAGTAGTTGGTAATCAGTGTGGAAAGTTAGTAATGATTGTTCTATCACTAACTTTAGACCTTAGTTTTATAGTATGCCAAGTCAACTATATTTATTTTAACAAAAGTTCAATGTTAGCCATCTGATTCAGAGTACTGCAGACCTGGAAGTAACTTGAATAAGGTTAATTCTGTTTACAGTAAAATGTAATTTGCTGATGTAGTGTACCTCAGCCTTTTGGTAGTAACATTTTGCATAACAATGTTTAATAGTGGCATCATTCAAATGCCATTTTCAACTCTGACCTTGTGGAAAGATAAAAGTGAAGGGAACTCCAGGTCACTTCAAGTTTGTGGACAACAGTACATAAGATTATTGGGTTGTGTGTGTCTTCATTTTACCCAGTGATAGATCTGGCTGTAATGTTGGAATATTCTTGGGATACTTGTTCTTTTAAGAGACTTTGTATTTCCTGCCAAGTTCCCATAGCAGGGAAACTTGTCATAAAAGGTCTTGGATTACATCAAGTTACTGTATTTCCTGTTTACTGCAATGATTCTAGTTTGAAAAGTGACTCTCAATAGAAATGCATGCTTTGAAGCTATTTGAAAAGTAAAAACTCTATCTAAATTTTAAGCATGGCTGACACTTGAATAAAACTGCATCTGCAGTTTACAGAGTGTATAATGTGCAACTGTCTGTATTTTAGGAACTATTCTTCAATGTTCTTCCTTATGCAGTGTTTAAAAATAAGAAGTGATGCTGATATTAATGTACTGAATGCATCCTTTACTTGTGAGAAGGTGCTATTGCTTAGCAGTGTGACATTTCTAAGAATTTTTTTTTTATGTTCTAGGAGCCAGAATTTAAGAATAAAATTGTAGGGGAAAATGACATAACCCTGCAATGTGTAGATCAAATCTATGGAGGTAGGTCAGCTCTCCTCCCTGAGGTGTTTTGTACATGTATATCACTTCTACAAACCTGCTGGATTTGTCACTTTGGAAACTGGATTGGGTAGTCTAGAACAAGCAGCTGCAGTTATATTTAATGATGAAATGACAGATAAGAAACCTATCAGAACCTAGTCTTAGCCTTCAGGCTTGTCAAATTAATTTTAATTCATTTGATTGAATTAATTTGATTAATTTTCTTGCTGGGACAAACAGAACAATTCCTTCAAAATACAATTCAAACCAGAGTATGCACTGTGTAAAAAGACTAAAGTTTGGTGCACAAGGATCTTCCAGTGTATCAACTATTCCTGTAAATGTGGAAGTATTCACTTCATTTGAGCAGTAATACTGCAAAGCACTGCAGGTACCAAAATCCCAAACAATACTTTTTGTTTGTTGAAGGGAATTTTGTTTTTGAGATCCATGGTGTCTTCAACAGATGAAAGGAGATAGGAAATGAGGTTTTAGTTTTCAAGTAAATCAAGGGGTGCTTTGCAACAGGGTTTATAGGCATACCAATGTTGATTGAAAATAAAAAAAAGAATGGGGCTGATCATTTTTAAGCAGGGGACAACTTTATTGAGAATTCTGATGTCTAGTGTTATGAGTATTCAGGGGTTCTATGAAAGATGGTGTGGATTCATGAAGGAGTGAACTGAGTCAGACTAACGAGGCTGTTTGAGACACTGTTCAGTTTCATATACAGCTGACAGCACTTGAAGTTGTGAAATGGTACATCGTCAAAAAGAAGCAGGCAAAGGTCTGTCTTGGGGGCTTCATGGTGGTTAAAAAAAACTTTTTAAGGACTTAGAATTATCTCAGTTGTTTGGGGACTTTCCCTTGGGTAAACACCACTAAGTTGTGTTCATCAGGTATCTTGAAACTTTGAATTTACTGTGCAGTCAGAATGTGAAGTAATCACTGAGCAGCTGGTTTGCTGCAAATTTGGTTTCTACCTTGTATGAAGTAATTTGAGGGATTTAAAAGAGAAGATTGAGCATATTAGCACAAGAATGTGCCATCCTGCATTGTAGGATACTTGTTTTCTTGTGCTAAAACTGGGGCTTGAATTAGGTTCTTGAATTCTGAAGAGTCAAGCAGGGACAACTTTGCCAACAGAGGGCAAGTATCTTTTTGATATTTACTTAAGCTTTTTAATTTTGCAGTTTATGATGAGAAAAAGAAACTTCTAACTGGACAGCTGAGAAAATACCCAGAAAGGTTAATTATCTACTGTAAAGACCTTAGAGTTTTTAATTTCTGCCTGAGATACACAAAAGAAGAGGAAGTGAAAAGAGTAAGTATAGTAACTTCATTTGTTTTTCTGTTTTTAAGCTTGGTATTGGGTGTTTCGTTGTGAGGATGAAAGAAGGATGAAATTGACCTTGAGACATCCCTCAAACTTGAAGTGTTTTCTGATCATTTAAAAAAAAAATTTGCTCTGATCATATCTCTGAGAGAGAAAATAGAAGTCTGATTTCGTTAAACATCATTATGTGTAGCAGTTAAAAGATCAGATGCATTGGCTCTTTAAAGAAAACTGGAACTTTAGAGTGCTACAGGAAATTAGCTTCACGCAGGAAAACTCAGAAAGCTGTTCTATTTGTGACATGTAATTTCATTATCTTTTAGACTTCATAAGACATAAGACTTCATCCTCTTTATTATGAAAGCTGTTAGCTTCCTGATAATGTGAGTTCTTTTGACAGGTTAATCTGAACTCCAAACTAGGAGTCTACTAGCTTTATTTAAATAAGAGTAATTCTGGAAGTAGAACATATATACTACTACTTAGGGCAAGTAGGTATTGTGTCCTGCAGACAACAGAGAAAGCTTACTGAAAGTCGATTTTCAGCTATTGGGGATAGAATCCATCAGTTTTGTTTAAAACCTGGACAGAGAGGGTGGAAAAAAAAATCATGTTTTTTACACTGACAGTCTCAGTGTGTGTTTGGGTGTTAATTTTTGGTCCTCTTCTAGATCGTCAGTGGTATAGTTCATCATAGCCAGACTCCTAAGCTGCTTAAACGTTTGTTTCTGTTCTCTTATGCATCAGCTGCCCCAAATAACACAGGTAAACGTTTTTCTATTTTTGATCTGTTTGTTGCATAGTTAGTTCCCTAAGCAGTCTGGGATGTTTAGAATTTGAGTGTGTGGTTGGCTTATGACTCTGTCCTGCTGGCAGATAGCCTCTAAAGATTAATTTTTCTCTTGTTGTACATTGTTAGACTTGTTGCTAAAAATCTCTCAATTTTGCTGCTGGTGTCCTTCAGGTAATTGCACAGAAGTTTTCCAAGCAAGAGTAGCATCCCTGGACTGAAAACTTACTGTGACCAATATGTGCAAATGCTTTTCACATGGTTCATCTAGAAAATACTTATTTTTTCAGTCTGTTTTTTTCTGTACTGTTGCTGTGAGCCAAACTTCTTTCTTTTAATTCTGAAATTACTGCATTTGCAGTGGCATCTTATCAAAGAGTATTTCCCTTTTTGCTCTCATTTGCAAGCAATATGTTTCTCCCAGGAAACTGCAAAAAAAGCATAGGTTTGCATAGCAAGATCCTGGAAGACATTGAACTTCCTCATAAAGCTGATTTTATTACATAATCTTCCCTCTTGATCAAACCAGGCTGAATAATACAGTAAGCTGCAAAATTCAAGATAAAAAAGTTGTCAGTGCACTTTCGAGCATTCAGACTTCAGTAATGCTGTTTTGGTTTAGGAACCTCATCCTCACTGCACCAGCAACACTGTTCCTTTCACAGAGGGAAATTTTGATGTGTGCAAGATATCAGTCAGAGTTAGTAGAATGTGTCAAGGAATTTCAGAACCACTGAGGTTAGAAGAAACCTCTGGAGCTCATCTAGTCGTGTTCCTGTCCGCCTGCCCCCCCTTCAGAGTAGAGTTAACTACAGCAGCTTAGCAGGGTCACATCCAGCTGGGTTTCAAGTATCTGCAATTACTGAGATTCCACAGCCTTTCTGGACAGTCTGTTTCATTATTTGACCCTACTCATAGTGAAAAATTTTATTGTTACATTTAAATGGAATTTGCTGTAGTTCAACTTTGTGCCTTTTGTCATGTCACTGAGTTTAGGTTTGTTTTCTGTACTCTCCTCCCACGCTTCCACTCCCAGTGAGGTGTTTATCCACACTGGGTAGATTTCTTGCCCCCCTGTGCCCCTGCTGAGCCTTCTTTTCTGCAGCCTGAATGATCACAGCTCTCAGTCTCTCCTCGTATAAGGTGCTTTGAGCCCTTCGGTGATGACAGTGGGCCTTCACTGGGCTTGGTCCAGGAAGCCCCTGCCTGTCTTGTACTCAGGAGCGCAGCACTGGACGCAGCCCTCATGGAGGCTGAGAACAATGGTCACTTCATTCCCCTGGTAGGCAATGGATTTCCTAATGCAGCCCAAAAATTCAGTGGCTGCTTTGCTGCAAGGGCACGTTGCTGGCTCAGGTAGTTGCTACAGGCTTCACCTCTAAGTGGTGTTCAGTTATAGCTACAAACCTCAGAAAGACTGAACTCTTCCAGGGAGAGACTGAGCAAATGTGGGAGAAGCCTAGTCTATATCACAACACTGAAGTGCTGTGCCCAAGTTCTTTCATGCTTTAATAACTTTTCAATACTAAGTAGCTAGGTCTCATCCTTTATGAAATCATTACAGGACAAACTAAGTAGACTGTAGAAATTGTTTTTTATGCCTCATATGGCCTGATGCTTTTAAAATTGTAATTTTTCTCTAAGAGCTCATTAATAATGCTCTGTTTTGAGCTGTACATTTTTCAACAACCTTATCTTCTTACAGTGGAAAGTTTCAAGTTGCTATTGTATCTCCTCTGGAAGCTCTGTTGGGTATTGATGTTGCAGGATGTTATTTAACTGTGGTGTGTGCCTAAAACAATTGATGCTACTCCATAAATTATATGGTTCTTATACAAGATTTGAGGCTAAATGAAACTGCTGTTGTAACTGTTGCTGAGGTGGCTAATAGAATTACAGGAAAGGATCTCAGATGAAATCATTGAGACTGAATTGCTGTAATCAAGTGTCTGCTGTTATCAGGGGCCTGAGATGTTCTATTCAATGCAAAACTCCTATCAGTGATAAAAGAATGAACTTTAAATGTAATGTAATATTTGAATTTTTTTAGAAAGGTTTTTGGTGTGATTGTGAATTTTGCATTTAAACCTATATTATCAGATACCAGTTAGATGTATTAGTATAAAATAGGATTTGCTGCCCAGTGTCCTGGATTTTACGCTGAATGTGAGGGCAGCCTCAAGTGTGTGGAAATTCTTTAAGAACTAATTAGTTTCTGTACAAGAAACTATTCCTGAAGTAATTAGTCGCAGCAGTATTTGACAGAAGATGTGTTGTTAATGATCAGACAGAGACCATGTGGTGTACAAAAGGCATTTTACATTTGACTCAAGGCTTTCTGTGAGCAGGAGGTTTTTCTTGCTTACCTTAATAGCAACTAACAACTTTATTTAGGAATGCTTTTGTTTTAGAGTTCCTGATAGTCTGCAAAGTTAACACTATTGGTATCTGACAGATGGAAGAAACCAAACTGTGATGTTTGATACACTCGAGGACTGGCGTGATGAGTTGGAGCGGACCAAAGGGAATGTGAAATACAAAACAGTGACCACAAATGAAGGCTACAGAGTCTCTGAAAAGTAAGCTTGCCCTGATGAGTAGTGAACTTTGCATTTGCGAAAGTCAGTGCTACTTTTGATGCTCAGCGTTATACAATTATTTAAGGCCTTTTTTAGGACCTGGTTTCTATTTTTATTTATGGAATACTTTGATTTGTGACCTCAGGGGGTGATCTTACACAACCCCCAGATCAACCAGTGTTACCTTCACCGTTAGGTCAGACTACTCAGGACCTTCATTGGTCCAGCTTTGTACAGGTCTAGGACTGGAGAATGCCACCTTAAAATGGAATAGGAAATATGTAGGTCTGGGACTTGCACTTCTGTCGTACTGGTTAGGATCACACCGTCTCAGTTCTGTTCCTTTACTCTGGTAAAGAAAGTTTCAGGTTAGATGCACTGGAGATTGTTTTTTGTTTTAGCTGAGAGGGGCTGGGTGGGGGTGGAGTTAACTGCTTTAAAGAATGTCTCCAAAATGTGCTGGAGGAAGTTAGGTTGTATTGCCTTTAAGGGAAGGTTGGCTAAGTTTAATTGAGGTTAACTACGAGTTTAGCCCAGTGGCATCTATTGATGAACCCTTTAGAATGTATACAAGCTTTGTATACTACTACTGTTTTGTTTAGTAGTCAAGTCTTGGAAGGCTTCACAGATCTTGGAAAGGAATAAAAACTCTCACGGAAGTCTTAATTATTCATTTTAGAACTCTGCCTTGAGAGACCCAAACTAAGTATAAGTACTTATCTTTTTTGCTTCTGTGGGCCTTGAACATAAATAGTGTCAGATGATGCTGGATATCCATAATATATGAAATTACACTGTTGAATTAGGATGTGAATTGCTTAAAAGGCATGGAAACAGTGCTAGTTGTCTAATACTGCAAGGGTTATCTTTTAAAACAATAAAGTGCGAGAAAACCAAGGTGGTCTTGACAATCAGTCTTAGAGGTTACAGTTAAATGTAGGACTTAATTACAACCTTAGGAAGGAAGGGGAATGTTGCAGTGAAAATAATTAAGAGCTCAAGATTGGAAAAAAATACCTTACTCAGCTGAAAATAGAGGGACAGTCTTGAGAACAATATAATTATCTAGTTGGAAAGGTTATTGTAGCAGTAAGAAGGAATATATAATTAACGTGTGGGCTAGAATGCTCATCATCATTAAAAGGAGTTTGGCGATTGTTCTTTGTTCACTTTTTAAGACCAAGAAACTCTTCTTTGTTATCTTAGGCTGCCTTTATATTTTGTTGTTCCCATATGCATTTCTGAAGAGAGTATCTTGAAGTATGAAGGCAGAGGCATTCCTGTAAGTATGTGCATGGCAGAGGGTAAGAAATCTCACTGAGACAGCAAAATTTCAATTAGTGTTTCAGATGTTACTGCATATTTCAGAACTTGATTTAACAGTTTAAATGTACACCTGGCCATCTGCAGAAGGGAAACAGATGTTGGAAGGAGAAGTGCTCAAAGTATTCTGTATTTCACTAAACTGTGTAATATGTAGCAAAATATATACATAACAACAAAATATGTGCTTACTGTTCATAGTTCCTTTTTGCTTACATCAGATGTCTAATGTCCTACAACCTACAACATACCACTAGGCTGTCTGTCCACCAGCCTATTTGTCATGAGGCTGTACTGACTGGCATCTGGCTGGGGCAGGATGTAGGACTTGGAGTGCTATTTGGATGTTGAGGTGAAGACCATGCATGTAAAGCTGTAGATGAATACTTCCAGCTACCTGGCCTGGGTGCTGGTAAATGGTATGGCTGTGATGAAGCAACATTTTTACAAAGTCAAGTAACCCAACTGAAAAACTAGTTTTACCAGTCCTACAGAAAACAAAGTTAAATATACTGGTTTGCACCCTGCAGCGAGCTGGCTTTGGCTTATTATCTTGTAGTTTAAGAACCAGTAAGACAGAGTAGATGGAAAAAAAGGAGCAAGTAATCTCACTTTTGAGGGCTTACCTTTGTTGCTGCATGTCCATCAGATTTGCCAAGGAAACCCATGTTTATTTCATGCTCTTAAATTAATTGGTACATGGAGAAGACAGTACTGCATTGTCCTGCCTAAAGTTCAAAGTAATTTGATTCAGTTCTTCTCAGAGAGTCAGAGAGACATTACACTGGCTCTCGCACAGAAACAGAAGTGGTTTTGTTTTTTTTATCTCATCTTGCATTCATAGAATCACAGAGTAGTTTGGGTTGAGAAGGACCTCTAAACATCACCTAGTCCAGTTCCCTTCTGGAATGAACAGAAACATCTTCTCCTAGATCAGGTTGCATAGAGTCCTGTCCAACCTGACCTTGAATGTTTCTGGGGCATCTACCACCTCTCTGGGCAACACTTTCCATTCAGTGTTTCACCAACCTCATTGTAAAAAAATTCTTTTTTGATCTAGTTCTAAATCTATCCTCTCTTAATTTCAAACCATTACCCCTTGTCCTATCACAGCAAGACTATTTAATAAGTCTGTCCCTGTCTTTCTTATAATCCCCCTTCAAGTAATGAAAGACCACAATAAGGTCTCCCAGAGCCTTCTTTTTCCTAGATGAGCAGAGGCCCTCTGCTGTAAAGAAAGGCTGAGATCATCTTTGTGTCTCTCCTCTGAACTTCTTCCAACAAGATAAATGACAGCCTTTGTAGCTCTTCCCTTGTCCACTGTTCAGAGGCCTTGTAGAACCTTTCTAATTATTTCCAAATTATTTTTGTGAAGCTAGTGTCAAAATAGCTTGATTGTGTTAAATTGGTTTGAGAAGGCAGTGAAAGTGCAGTGTAGTAATTTTTTCCATTCTTGATGTTTGTGAGGTTTCTGCATCCTTCTCAGGTGCACCTCTTGGCTACTGTAAATTAATAGCAGAGCTTCAGCTTCCCAATTTGACTTGTGTGATACTCCTGTTGAAAATTATTCTTTCTCATCACTTCAAAACAAGTTTAGAGATCAGCTTCAAGCAGTAGATGCAAGTGAAGAAATTATGTGTAAAGGAAGTAAGAAGCTTTGAGGACTGATTTGCTACAAGGAATACCTGTGACTGGACAACTGATTTAGTTGTGGAGTGTTTAATATTGTATTTCTTACGCTTAGATAACCCTTTATGCATGCTAGTGCATCTGTGCTGAGTTATCTTGAGGCTGAACTCTAAGAAAAACCTAACTGCCTGGAGAAACTGAAGGATAATGTATATGTTACTTCCAAGGGCTGTTTTGCTGTGCCATGTGTTCCAATACAACTTGGCAACAGACTTTTTGATCAGGTGTGTAGGTTTGGGTTTTTTTTACCTGTGAGGGCAGTTGAGAAAGTAATGTTTTGATTTGACATTTTATTTCATTGTGTTTGTGTAAACCCTGACTTAAAACTTGCAGGTGGTAACATGGTGTACTGAGGCATGTAATTTTGGTGCAGGTGTGGAAGTTTGCTTCTACTGATGGAGCAGCTGAATACATTAAAAATTCAGTGAAGCACAGCATACAGAAATTTCATGTGTGATCACTCAGTAGCTTAAACAAATACCTTGTATGGGACAATTTACTAATTTTTATCACCTGGTAAATGTCTTTCTGCAGATTTGGTGTTGGTCTTGCCATAACGGTGCTGCTCTTCTCAAAATGTCTGCATTTCCCAAAGAACAGGATGACAGCTCTTCACAAATGCAAAAAGCCTTCTTGGATGGGTCAGTAATAGCTATTCTGTCCACAACACTTTGCTTGGTATGGACCTTGCTTCTCTTTTTCCATATATGCTATATCTTTTAAGCTTTCACACATCAGGAAACAAGTTCTAGATCTAAAAGTAGCTTTCCATAGTGAAAATGTGTTTAAACCCTTGACCTCATGACACTGGTCAATTGTGCAGGACTGAAACTTTACTGAAGGCTCTTTTGTGAGAATACATATACATGTCTGAGGAATCCCTCTACAAACTGTGGTGTGTTATTTAGGACAAGCAACACCAAAGGCAGTAGGTGATAAGTAAAGGTAGTGTATCATTAACCAATGAGCTCAGTTGTATTTGCAAGAAGGAGAAATCCAGGCTCCATCTCTAAACAAGAATTTGCAAGCTGAGTTATTACAACTGCTGTCTTCTGAGAACTAGGTTCACGTCCTTAGATAACTTTGTCTAAAGTGATGAAAAATCTGTGAGACAGCCTTGAAGTTCAGTACTGCAGCTTTCAGATGTGAAGGCAGACTGTGCTTTTTCAGCTGAGGCAGTGATCTGAGTTAGTTCAGCAGTTTGAAAAATGCAAAGCTGAACTTAAGGGAAAGAGCACAGCTGCCTGACTGAGAGTTATGGTAATGACTTGTTGCTCTTTGGTTTTGGCTTTTTTTAACCTGTTGGATGTCCTGGAGAGACTTCTCTTAGTAGCCAGCTTTTGATCAGACTCATATGCACAGTCTGTACATTCAACATTATTAGCTCCTTGCTTCTCATAGAGAGTCTGTTAATCACACAAGGCTAACAGAAAACAGTTTGATTGGGCTCTTAAAACATCTTTTGTTTATAAAATTAATTATACTTGCATAAAAAAGGCTTTTGACCCTTCCTGCAGATTCTCTAATACTTCTCATGTAGAATGGGGAAGATTATATGACTTGGAACTCTTTAATGCAATTTCATGATGTGAGAATAAGTAAAACTAACAGTAAGCTGTTACAAGGTATCGACTTGTACCTTGTATCATTTGCCTGGGGTCATTTGAAGTTGGGCTGTATTGCTGATTTTCTTTGCTGTTTAGTACTGGTGTTTTAACGCTGGTATCTAAAAATATATATACAAATTGTTGTGAAGGTGTGTTAATGTGCCACTGTAACATTAGTCTCAGCTTAAGCACAAAGCAGGTGTTTACAATTAACAGCTTATCTTATTGAAAAAGCTGTTCAGAGCCTGATCTTCCAGAACTTGTTTACTTCTTTACTGCTTTATTTGGGAGAAGTATTGTATTTGACCAATAATTTGCTTTCCCTTAGTTCTTTGTTCTGGTGCACCTTCTGGTAGATCTAGTAACCTGTGTTTCTGATGTGGATTCCTGTAGTTCTCACTTAAAACCGGTTTCTGTGCTACAACATACAGGAAACAAAGCACTCTGTCCTGCCTGGAAAAGTGCCCACAAGGCTTCACTTCTGAAATATGAGCTAGAGCAACTTTTCCCAGGTCTTTATCAATAAAAGGCCAGCATGACAGCAGATATATTTACTTAAGCTGATGTTCATCTGAGCTCTGGAACCTGAATGAGAGGGGATGTTCTGGGTCCAAACCAAAGCTTCATCTGGTCTGGTATTTTTTCCTCTCCTTCAAGGGAAAAAGTTAGCAGATACATGGGGAAGTGCAAGGCATATTGTCATGTTTGAGTCCAGATTTTCTTTTACTCATGTTTCATTAGCAGACCTGACAGCTCTTTTACCAACCAAGTTACTTTCTGATACAGTCAAGAAATTTTAAGCATTTGCTGGGAGGTTTGGGTGTTTCTATCCATCACTTTTTTCTGGATTTGCCTTTGGTAGCCTGCTAGTAAAGTGATTTTGGTGTGTCTAGTGAAGACAATACTAAAGAAGCAGTAGTAAAAGTCAAGGAATGCTTGTAATATTTGTAACTGCACAGATAGGCACAAATGTAATTTTATTGGTGTAATGGTTAAAAGCATAAACTCTTCTTATAAGCTTGTAGGCAAGCTTCCAGACAGCACTTAAAAATGGTTGGGGGGGCTGGCTTTCCGGGGTGTCTGTCTTTTGGAGTTACAGCTCATTCCCAAACCATGCCTGTTAACTTTGTCTTCAGTGATAACAGTCGATGCATTATTTGACTTGTGAAGCAGAAGGCTTTAATCTCTTGATGATTTGCTTTAGAATCTATAAGACAATTAGCAAACCTCCCTATGAACACGTGAAGATGGATGACTTGTCAAGCAGCCTTCCATCTCTGCAAGATATCCAGACTGCATATACAAGATTTAAACAGCTGTTTTTTATAGGTAAGTAAAATTTTAAAGCAAAGCATAACAAGGTTGTGCCATGTCTCATGAATGCAGCAGTTTTTTGATGAGTGTCTTGCTTTTGAGGGTGGTTAAAAGAAGATTTTAAAATATGTAACTGAAGACTATGCTTACGTCTAGCACATTAATGAAGGTTTGTAGTTTTTAGCTAGGCTCTATCTGAAAATTACTTTTAAAGAGAGTGTATGTTACTTGGAATACACTAACTGGAATAAAGTTCATGGGAGAGATTTTTTTCAGGGTTTTGTGGCCTGTTGAAATTGAATGTTAAGTGTCAACCTCTTAGCCATTGTGCTATGTTAAGAGTTGAGTCTAAGTGCTAATTAATTTTTGCCCTAGGTTTTGTTGCACATTAGTCACATCTCAAAGCATATGATGATGCTTAAATTCTCTTCACTTGAAAGGAGTAAAATTGGAGCCATATGAAAGTATATTCTAAACTTTTAAACTTCTCTTTTCTGAAAGTCTTTAACTATTCTGCTGTCATGAAACAGTACTTTGACCTCACCTCTAGATGTGAAAAAAGCTCTATTCCACCTTGCAATTTGAGGTATTTGCCAGTTTCACACACTGAGTATGTTGTCCAGAATACACTGTCAAATCCACAGTGGATTTTAAGAGCTAAAAATAAATACCTGTCTATTAATATAGTTTCTGGTAACTCACCTTCCTTTTCTCATCCTCTTTTTCCTCATCCTCCTATAGCAAAAAGGCCAAAGCTTGAATTTAAGTCATTTAATATTCATTTAATATCTCTCAGGAAATACTGCATATTTCAATGACATAACTGTAACTGTATAATTGTCTTATATTGATGCAAAAATGAATGTGTTAAAACTGCAATCCAGTAAGTGTTTTTGTCTTATGGCTTCTTAAATAAGGTTTGTTAGCAGACTGTACCTCACAGAATATAGCACTATGCACTGAGAAATATAGCACTAGTCTCTGAGAAAAACATTCAGGTAACCTTTTGCAGAAGTACTAAGGTCTTACAGAATTTGTTACCTTTTTGCTTTCTTTTAAAGTCTTAGCATGTTAAGTATTGTTTTTGTCCTGTACATGCCTAGTTAATTGGATTTAGGGTGACTTGACCTGGCAATGTGTACTTGGCAGCCCAGAAAGCCAATCGTGTCCTGGGCTGCATCCAAAGCAGGGTGAGCAGGAGGTGAGGGAGGAGATTGTGCCCCTCTGCTCTGCTATGGTGAGACCCCACCTGGAGCACTGCATCCAGCTCTGGGGTCTCAGCGCAGGGAGGACATGGACCTGTGGGAGTGAGTCCAAAGCAGGGCCATGAAGGTGCTCAGGGGGCTGGAACATCCCTCTTCTGAGGGCAGGCTGAGAGAGCTGGAGAGGAGAAGGCTCCAGGGAGATCGTATGGCCCCTTCCAGTACCTAAAGGGGCTACAGGAAGACTGGAGAGGGACATTTGACAAGGGTATGTAGTACCAGGACAAGAGGGAACGTTTAGATGAGGTATTAGGAAGAAAATCTTTACTGTGAAGGTGAAAACTACATGTAATGTGAACAGGGAGCTTTGAAGATGCATTCCCATCCTTTTGTGGAGAAATAGTTTCTCTGGTGTGGTGCAAGGAATTGGGGAAAGGAATATATTTTTTTTTTTTTTTTTTTTTTTTAATGTGTAGTAAACAGGAGGAGGAGCAGAGGCATGGAGGCAGAACAGCTACAGGAACAAAACATACATGTCTGTGTACTTGAGGATCACAGATGAAAGATGCAGAGCAGACAGAAGTATATATGGGCTGGAATTAAATAGTGGAAGTATATGGAGAGATTTTAGGAGGTGAACAGTTGCACAGAAATGTGCAGTACTGAAGCTATCCTGAGAAGGGTAGGGAAGAAGGGAAGTGTGGTTTGTATCAGTGATATCTCAATAGTAGAACTGTCAGATCCTGGGCTTCAAGGTTTGGCTCATGCAGGAAAGGTAGTCTATTCTGGTTTTAATTGACTGTATCAACTTGTGAGAGGTTTCCAGTTTCTCCTTACTGGCTTTGGTAGAAATAACAGTAATGGAGACAGGTTGCATTTTAAAAAACTACAGAAATTCTAGTGAACTTCATAAAAAGTTAGTGACTCTGTGGTATTGCACTTGGCCTTCCAGTGTGTTACCTGCTGCCTTTTAAATATTTAATTCATCCTCAGTTGCCATTAAAACTGTTTAAAATCTGTTTCAGGTAATCTTACATTCCATACATTTTTGTAAACTACTTCTAAAACCCATTGATGTTTCTGGCTCTGATGGTAATGATTTTCAAAATCCAGCCTCCTTATGTTAAGCTCATCATCTCTGAGTGAACTTACTTTCTTTTCCTTTTCACATTTTGTAAACAGATTTACATTTACCTGGTTTGATTGCTATGAACCTTCAAAATACTTTTTCTAAGAGCCTATGGTGCTATAAAACTTCACTGGTGTTTATAGGACTCCACTTCCTCATTTAATTACAAGGTGTCAGCTTTACATGATTGGGATTTGCTGACTCCTTGGTATTGTTTCTTTTATATTGGTTCATAACTGAAGGGTAATACAATGGATGGTTGTTAGTTAGCACTGCATCTATGTGAACAAACCAATTTTTTGTTTTGGCTCTCTTTGCAGATAACAGTACAGACTTCTGGGCAACTGATGTGAAATGGTTTTCATTACTGGAGAGCACAAACTGGCTAGAGATAATCAGGTTTGCTATATCTTTAGCTTTCTGTGTTTCACATTGTTGGTAAATGCATTTGTAGTGGGTTTTCTACCTGGTTTCTTGAAGTGTAACAACATTCTTTACTGCTAGTAGGAAAAAAAATTAAGTCAGACTTACAGTCCCATTTATATATCTTACTTCTGGAACTTGAGACAGTGTTTTTACAGTGCAGGTTTGTGTTAAGCCTCTCACCTTAATATGTGTGAGAAGCAGCATATCATTCAAATTACAACTCTTCCAGCAAACTTATTAAAAATATGGATCAAATAATTTCCCTTCTGCACTGTCGCCTTCTTTCCAAACTCAAGAATCCTCTTTGTTTCTTGCATGAAACCTGTTCGATGTCTCTGACTAGCCTTGCCATTCTTCTCTGTACTCTCTACTTCTGCAATATCCTTTAGGACGGGATGAACTGCAGTGTTCAAGATATTAGCCTACCAAAGGTTTATAAAATGACAGTTGTTCTCAGTTTTGTCCCCTTCCTGTCCTGATTGTTCTTCAAGTTCTTTTTTCTTCTCTCAGCAGTCCACAGTGAGTAAGTGTTGGAATGGTGTTGGCTAACTTAAGGCTTGTTATAGTGGAATGTTGAGGAGTTTTGTTTTCAGTGTTGCTTTGTGCTTAGCTCTCTTGTCTGTCAGTTTATTCTGGGCCCAGCTTGTTACCATGAAGAGCTTCTGTAGTCAGCTCCAGTCCCTTCTAGTCTTAGTCAGTAAATATCAATAATTATTAATTCATTAATCCAAATTTTAAATGTGTGTTTTTAATAAGAAGTTCTAGTAAAGACCATATGTTGAGAAACTCATTGACATAACCGAGATCACAAATTTAAATTGTAAGCCAACCCAAGTTCCTGTCCTTACGTTGTTTTGAGACTGGTCATTTCCATACTTGGATCCAGTTTCTTCCTGGATCAGCCTGTTCTTGGCTTTTGCAGTTCATAGGAATGCCTGCTCAGCTGTTCTAGATGCTAGAACAAAGAATCTGACAACGCCACACTTAGGAAATAAACAGTCAGCTTCTATTAGTGACCTAAGCAGTTGCAAGAATCCTAATTTGTGTGCAAACTTTTTCTAAAAATAACCAACTTTATGAAGATTTAGATCTGGAAACCAACAGTGTTACATCTGTTTTTACGTGATCTTTAATGCCGCTCAGTTTTCCTTGTGTAGTGATAATCTCTCAATAAATTGCGACTGTGTGTTTACAAGGTCTCATTGCTCATCCTTCCCTCTTCCTCTTAAAACCAGATTATGGAAGACATGTAGTATATTAGAACTTAAATGTGGTGATGTTGACTCTTTCCAGGATAAAAATCTGGCTCTTAGCAATAATTTAGTGTGCAATGGCTGCTGTTGATGGAGAATAAAGTATTATATATGACAACTGGAAGTGCAAGATCAGTGGACAAATAAGATGCTCTTGAAGCTAGACAGTTCTTCATTTATGCAAGCTGAGTGTGGTTTTTGTGTTTTAAAGGATTAGTCAAGTTTCAAGTATGGCATTCTAACCCCGTCTACTGGAAAAGAAACTTAAGTGTAAGAAACTTAACCATAAAAATGCAATGAAAACTTTCACATAACTTTTCTTGTACCACAACAGGAGAGTCTTGAAGAAAGCAATAGAAGTTGCTGAGTGTCTGGAAAGACAGCATACAAATGTTCTCCTTATAGGTAAGAATTTAATGAGATTGTTCCATGTATTTTTTTGAAATTTATTTTGATTCATTTCAGTTAATTATAATTATGGTAGAGAGTTGGTAAAATTCAAAGTATTCAAGTACCAGACACCTAAATCACTCATGCTACTGGAAATGCTTCCTATAGTTAAAAACACTTGGTAAGCATAGTTCTAGGCTACGAGAAATATGATGTGAATGAGAGCTGCTGATAAATTGGCAGGAGAGTTATGCATAAAGAATAGGTAGTATGCCTGCTTCCTAATTTATTTTATTAAATGTCTCCTAGACAATTTGCTGTACCTCAGGGGGAGGAGGGACCATATCTGCACAAAGGACCACTAACATGAAAACTTTGTAAAAGGACTTTTTAATGTTCTAGATACACACTGAATACCATGTAGTCTCTTTATTAAAAATAAAGAATATGCCTACTGTACACGTTAGGCAGTTTGTTTTCCTAGACTGAGTAAAGTAACCATATAGAAAACCAAACCTGATGTTAACCATTTAGTTACTGTTGGATTGATAACTTAGTTGTTTTTTTTTTCCACATATTGCCATATGAGAAACTTAGTACAGAAAATAGGTGTTTTTGGGAGGCAGCTGAAAGGTGGGGGACGCATGTTGCTTGAGAAGGCAGTTTCACACCTTGTGAAAAGATGCATTGAAGGAGAGGAAGGGTAAGGAGGGATAGCTGGACTGGTGTGTGTATTGTGTGAGACTGGAGGATGCAGGCATCCAAGTTTTAATAGTAAAACCTTGGGATTTGCAGGTTTTATTGTCAAAGTATACCCTAGTATAAAGGTATACGTAACCTTACATTTTTACAAACAAGTATTGGAAACATGGATTAACTTCTCTCTGATGATGTAACACTTGCAAAAAAGTCTGTGTCTCTGATCTTGAAATACAGTTTTGTTTCAGTTAAGATAGCAATGCTTTGCTTTCTTACACAAGGTTTTGGAATGGCCTAGTAAAAAAAGGTTTCTGTTCTCATCTGTAGAAGAGAGTGCTACTGATCTGTGCTGTGTAATCTCTAGTCTGGTTCAAGTGATGATGGATTCATACAGCAGAACAAAGTCAGGGTTTCAGAGCCTCATTCAGAAGGAGTGGGTAATTGGAGGACATGGCTTTTTGGAACGCTGTAACCACTTACGCAAAAGTGAAAAAGAGGAGGTACGATTTTTTTAATTACTTTCATTACTTAGCATTTGCAAGTTTACTCAGTATAATGAGGGTTTAAATGTTAGTCCAGAAGTTCCAGTTACTCTAAGGATCTTTTGTGTTTTGTTGTATGGGTTGATGTTTGTACAGTTTTGTTATTTTTGCTGTTGAGAGGTCAGCAATGTCTTTATAATGGAATGGGAAATTTTATATTTGTTCTCTTTAGTCTTGGAGTCTTTTGGAAGTAATGTATTTTCTGTCCTTGAAAACTGTGTTAAATGTTAGTAGTTTCCATAGAAATAAGTGAATTGCCTATTCTTGTTACATCTAGAGATTTACTTTTTGCTGTCTTGATAAATGTTGCAGTCTCACCTCCTCATGTTTGTTTATTTCTTGGGATTAGATCAGATTGTTATACAGAATGGAAATAATAACTATAAACTGACTAGTTCTGATCAAGAATTGCTATAAACTAGTTTTACTTTGCCAGCTTTAACAGGCTGCATAGTGGCATCTTTCAGTTTCAGGGTAGAAAGTGTTCATCTCTTCTGTCAACAGTTGGCCAAGAGTAGCTCAGATGATACTTTTTCAGAGTTCAGCCAAATGTATGTGCAGCAGTTTTGTAGTTAACCAGGCTTCTAGCCTTCAGACTTGTATTTGGAGACACTAAATACTGTAAAATAAATAGTCTGCATGGTGGAACAGTTGTTGGGTTTTTTTCTGAAACCGATGCAATATTTTCTTTACTTAGGCTCCTGTTTTTCTGCTCCTGCTAAATTGTGTTTGGCAGTTGGTACAACAGTATCCTCCAGCATTTGAGTTCACAGAAACGTACTTAACTGTCTTGTCAGACAGCCTCTATGTGCCTGTTTTTAGCACTTTCTTCTTCAACTCTCAGCATCAAAGAGACACCAGTGCGGTAAGGGTTTGTTATTTTGTGGATGCAGAGTGTTGGAGAACAAGTTTGACCACGGAAAACTCAAAGCTAATTTCCTATCAGCACCTCTTTCCATACTTATTGAACTGCCTTGAAGGGTGAATGAGTGCAACTTTGGCTGTAAGGAGTAAAGTTCAGGACTTAAGAGTTTATGATGACAGAAAAGATATATTACTTCTCATGTGTGGCTATAGCTTCATGTTTATTGCTCTTCAATGAAAATGAAGCTCTTTAACCTAAGGGGAATATCTGGCTGTCCTGCAGAGTAAGTTACCTGTGAAATTCTTGTATAGTGTATTTTGTTGTATTCCAGTATCAGTATTTCCTGAGTGTTGATTTTTATTTGGTTTGTGCTTTTCTCCAGCCTAAGAAGCTGGAAGCAATGGGAGTATCCTCTGCAAGGCTGCACAGAGATTGAAAAAAAACCCCAAAAATGTAGAAACCACTGTCTTTCATAAATAAAGTATTGATCACAAAATTTAAAGTGCATAACTGCAGTGTTCTAACATTCTGCCTGTGCTTGAAGATTCTGTCTCCTGCCCAAGTTTCAAAACTTTTTTTTTCTTAGGTTATTTAACCATATTTTCAACTATGAAAGTCTTAATTGCGCCGTTGTTCGGTTACTGAACACATAGAAAGCAGAGTGTTATTGCAACTCTGTAACTTTTTCTCTGAAAAGCGAGTTTCTTAATTTCACCTTGATTTAGTCAGAATTCCTTTCTAACAGTATTAATTGTGACCTGTTTGTTTTGGCAGAGTGGTGAAAGCCTCAAGACACAAAGTGGTCCTTTCAGATTTCTTACTGTGTGGGATTGGTCTGTGCAGTTTGACCCCAAGGCCCAGGCTTTTCTGAACAACCCTTTTTATGCAGAGAAACCAAAACCAGATAAAAATCAACGGAAGACTGCACGATTCAAGGTAAGATATGTGCTGCTTAACTTCTTTATTTTTTTAATGGCAGAAATATTTTGCACATTTCTTATTTCAAATGTGCTCGCAGTGGAAGTATTAGTACAAAAGTGTGTGTCTGGGGTTTAATTAATAAAACACATATACACCTCAGACTTACCTGGATCTTAAGAAACCAATTTGCATCCACCTCGACTGTAAATAACTTTTACAGTAACTATTCATAGCGATGAAGTTACGGGGTTTTTCTTCATACTTTTATGCACATAAAGTGATAAGTCATGAGATTTAACATTCAGCTCAGTTGCACTGACATGTTTGAAGGGAGTTTATCATGTTGTTCCATAGAGTACCTAACTGAAATATATAACAGGTTTATAATTGCCTCCTTGGTTTTGTCTGAGTGTAACTGGAGTGTGTGTGTGCCCTCAAGAGAGGGAGTGGGACCAACAACAGCAAAAACAGTCTGGGGTGTGGAGGATTACGGGTGTGCCACCTCATTACTGGAAAGTAGCACAAACTCAGGAAAGAAATGTTTGTTTGGAGTAGCCTCTTTCAATTGAACTTTCCCCGTTGGTCAAATTCTGTCCTGTACAAAGCATTCTTGAGTGAGACCCTGCCAGTATCATCTATAGCATTCATCTCTTAGTCAGTGAGATGCAATGAGAAACCACTGCATGAACACTTATAAATCAAGTGCTCTTTGAATTGTGACTAGCTTAAACTAAATTTGGGAGTTTATAATACTTGAAAGGATTTGGCTTTTTCAGAGAAAATTGCTTTATTAGTGTTACTTTGTTGCTATACTTAGTGCAGGGAAGGTATCTGGCAATACTAACTATGCTCTGTGATGTATTTGGTGTATTAGGCATTGAAAAATAACAGTTTAGTCACAGCCACTGCTTTGCCATACAGCTCAAGTGACATTATTGCTTGCAAGTAATTCTTGAATAAAGGTTTGCTTGTCTTCCTCTTAAAGCTGCTTTCTGAAGGCCCACTGATATTTATCTCAGTATTTCTTTTCTTTCCTCTTAAAGCATCAACGGCAACTTTCTTTGCCATTGACGCAGCCAAAGCCTTCCACGAAGAGAGGATTTTTCAGGGAGGAAACAGATCATTTAATTAAAAACATTCTGGGTAAAAGAATTGGCAAGTTCATAAATTCTTCTGATGAGCCTCCTAATAGCTTCAGGGAGTTCTATGAGAGCTGGCATAGCAAACCTGTCGACTATCACGGTCTTCTGTTACCCCGCATCGATGGCCCCGAAATCAAAGTCTGGGCACAGCGGTATCTGCGATGGATTCCCGAAGCCCAGCTCCATGGTGGTGGAACAATAGCTATAACTGCCAAGATCTTGGACTTGATGGAGGAAGTGCAAAGCTTGCAGGTGAAAATGGATGAAGAACATAGTCAAGCTGTTTCTGGAGATGTACATTCTGTTACCACACCGAGGAATTCTGCCCGTTTGTCATCCTTGTTTCCATTTGCTTTACTTCAGAGACAATCTGTCAAACCAGCTTTGCCCACCAGTACCTGGAAAGACTTGGAAGATGAAGATGACTTGGTCAAGAGAGATGATGAATTTGTTGATCTAAGTGGGGATATGTCATAATGTGTATATAGATCACAGTATGGATTGTATGTGTCTAAGCTCTGACTTTAAATGTTGTGCTGTATCTTCATGTAAGGAACTTGAGCATCTGCAACCTATTTAGTGGGCTTGTGGGATCAAAAAACCTTGATTGGAAAGAACTACTTGCCACAATTAATTGAGCATGTTTTGAACTTCCATTTGACTCTAACAGTATTTGCTGCAGAAACTTATTTTTAGCATAGGTGTAATAAAAACAGGAGTCTTGGCTGGAGTAACCATATGGCCACTCTGTTTAAGAAAGGAAAACAAACAACAGAATACTTTCTGCTGTAAAGGTGGAATACTAAATATATACAGCAACAATCATGCTTTCTTAACATAACACCTTTTCCCCTTATGCTAAGAGTACTGGAAGTATGATGACTAGGAACGTAATACATCTGCAGTTTCTCCCCACATAAAATAAACAGCAAAAGGTGCAACCAAACTGCATTCACAAACCAGCTTTTGACAGCTGAGGAATAAACCTTTGGTCACCAGGGGTTTTCTATCTACTGTTGCATCAACAGAAGTCATGTGCTTGCCCCCTCACCTCTCATGGTGTTTGTCTGTGTGGTATCATCATTGCAGGTTGGCTGCTCTGAGCCTGTGCATACTCTCAGCTTAGGGTGAGATGCAAGAGCTTAATGACACATTTCAAATCTTAGTGCTGCTGTGCTACATGCCCTTGCTGCCTTGGAATATTAAGTTTGCTGTTAATGTTAAGAAACGGCCTGACTGTGAGATTCTAATTTGCCAGAGTGGTTTTTCTCCTTTCAGTATAGAGAGGCTTTCCTTTTGACTTTCCCCTACTGATGCCAGTTGCCTTTAAGGCTTTCTGTAGCTTGCACTGAGACCCTCCACATGGCAGGGACAGCTCTTTTCCTGTAATCCTGCAGTGAAGCAGGATTTGCAGTCTGTTGCCACTTGTCATGGGTTGGTGGTACAGCTTATGAATGTGGCATTTATACCATAGAACATTTGCATCCTGTTGCTGGATGTTATAACGTACCTCAGTGAAAAAAGCCATAAAGAAATGCTTATTGACTTGGATCTACTGTGTGTATGTTTATATAAAATATTTTTACTGCAAATAATTGTCCTTTGTAAAGCTGAATATTATTTGACTGCCAAATCTATTTTGAATGCTTAAATTCTAGAATACCCCAAGAACAGATTCAGGTCATAAAATCAGTTACACTGAGAGGCAAGACATTTAGTATTTTCTCTATTCTCATAGCAGTTTAGAAATCCATGCTGGAAAACTTAGCTGGTGGATAAAATGTTGCTTAAATTTGATCAGCTCAGTGAAACTGGGGATATTAAACTTTGTTACTGACCTATCACTTCACACTGAGTTGTATTAATGTATAGCAACAATTCATCAGCAGTCCTCTAAAAATAACTTCTTGTATGTTGAAGTAAATGTATTAATGGGGAAAGAGGGAGAGCTTGATGCAGCTATGCCAGGCTGAAGCTTCCCAACTCTTTGATTGCCTTAAGTCTTAGCGCGAGGACAATACTTGAGTTTGTAGTCTTTTATTTAAAAATACACTAGTACTTATGCTTTCTTCTGTGATGTGTATGATTTTACAGCTAGCACTTGCTAGAAGGGGCTGTACAGCACATTTCCTTCAGACTTAATTGTTGTAATTCATGTGACTCACGTATGCAATAATACTTTGCATGTTAAATCAGCAGTGTTTTATTATGGTGAAGAAACACTTGTAATTCTATAGTCATTTGGGTTCAAGGGTGTTTTTTTTAAACTGCCATTAGGAAAAAAATTAAAATGATTTTTCTATACTTTTGATCAAACTGTTGTAATATTTCAGTCATGAAGATTACGTATTTATATTAAAGAACAGATGTTGGACATTTATTTGTACATAAGTTATCAGAAATATATATAGAAGAGAAGCATATATCTGCAATTGAACATGGGAACACTTATAATGTAGAGTAAATACCATTGTTACCATTTTTCTGCACTGAGGGATTGGAAATGTACTTCATATTTTTACTTCCAGGCTTACCTCCAAGTTTTAACACTGAAAGCAAGCTAGAAGCTTTACAGGTTTTTACCTTCTTGTTATTTCCAGCAAGAAAATTCTTTTCTTTGAAGAGTGTCAATAAAATATACTTTGAAATACTTGTCCTGAAATGAGAATGTATGTTTAAAGTTCTATTTTGCATGTGATGTATTAAATCTTAGTCAGCTTGACAATCTGCAGTGACAAGGCTTTTCTGGTTATAATCTAGTGTTTTTACAGACTGTTTGGGGAGGAAGCTGTGCAGCTTTGTCCTGGCTGTACTTATTGGAGAGCTGCTGTCTGCACAGGAGAGGGGGAAGTTCAATGACATGAGATAGGATGGCTGTGGGAAGTTACCAAGGTGATCTAGAAGCTGTCTGCAGAATGTCTGTATTTGGAGATTATTAAACAATGTTTATTTTTATCTTAGGACTGTACTTCCCCCATATCCACAGTGAACATGGTTCATACATTGCTAAACTTCTTGAAATCACCACAGTAGGGTGTTTCTCAAACGAAGTGTATGTTTGAGCAGGGACCAAGAGGTGTCACAGTCAGATGTGGTGTACAAACCAAACAAATTATACTCTTTTCAAGATACTACAAATTGCTAGCCCCTGTTCAAAGCCAGCACTAGTGCCAGTCACATGCTCAAAAATCGTGCCACTTGGGGTATTTCCTAAGGAGAGTGTTCCAAGCCTGTGCCAGGCTTGTTCTTGAAGCCCTGTGCAGAACAGCTTGTGCAGCTACTGCGGGTCACGTTGTAACACAAGGTGTGCCTCTGCCTCACCCACACCTTCTAAAGCCCAGCGAGTGTACTTTGACCACTTGGCTTTGATTTAAGACTGTATTCACTATTGAAAATGTTCAGCTACTGATGTGCAGCAGATTGGCATGCAAACACGTATTTTACAAAGGTGCTCACAGCCAACTTGGCCTCCTGATCTCTTGCTCCAGCTAAAGCTTTTTCCATTTGTGCTCAAAGCATGGTAGCAGACCTTCTTCAGGAGGTAGCATAATACTTTCTGCTGAGGATTTCTTACAAAGAAATCGTCACACCAGAGGTCACCTTTGTTCTGATCTTTAGGTGGAGACCTCATATGCAGTATTTACAACTTGGTACTGCTTTAAAAAGAACTAGGTTTTGCATAAAACTGTTTAGAAATTAAGTGATATGGGCTTAATTTTCTGGGACAGAAAGGAGATTTGAGTAGTGAACAGAGTCTATAAACGCATTCTATATCCACAACTATATGTGCCCACAGTGAATGGGGCAAGGTGGGGTTGTGGAAGGGGCAAAACCCTTCTTATGGTCTCACATCCTTTTTCATGGTTTATTATAAAGTTAACATTATAAGTGCTTTTTGTTAGCATTTGCACGATGGCAGAACTTGGGATTGTAGAATTACCTTGGAAAGGAGTAGACGCAGAAGGTAAGAAAAGCTGATGCTTGAGGTGGAGAACTCATTTTGTGGGGAGGGCCCCACCATGGTGGACATGGAGTAGAAATAGGGTTGTTCAGGCTGTCTTAGAAGCACATGGTAGAGACTACACACAGTCCCAGAGGGCTCCCTCTGCTTCGGAGGTAACTCTGACTTGAGTCACAACTTGAAACTTGCTTCAGAGAGTGAGAAAACATTAACAGAGAACTGCTAATAGCTTTGCAAGTGTTTGTATGGGTAAGGGTTGCCAGTGCTGCCATGTTTTGGGGTGCTGTGGAGCCTTGTGCTCATGTGTAAGCCCTGTGGAACAGCAAATGCTGCCACGTAATTGCAGCATATTGCTCTGCTTCCAGCAGGCATTTGGCTTTTCTGTTTATTGTTCCAGCAATCCAATAAAGATAAGTAGATACTTCCCTGGATGTTATGCCTGGATGCTTAAAGCAGGAGGATAACACATACATAGGAAATGCATTTGTAAATTTATTTTGTGAACAGAAGTATAATGCCTGATTTCCCATGGCCTTGTCTCGTCTGGCCATACCACAGTTCCCTCAGCTTTGTCCTTTCTTGTGGCATTTCCTGCCCTTGCTCCTGCCAGAGCATCTTCAGTCTCCACCCATCTCCCCTCTGTTCCTGAGTCGTGCCGTACCAGCAGTGTGCAGGTTTGTGACTGCTGCTGACCTGCTGCATGGGACAAACTCAGCATCTCGGTTCCTGGGGGACCAAATAAATACACATGACTTGGCCTGACCAGGGCACGTACCCTTCAGACTAACTGTTGGAATCCAGTAACTTTGGAAATAATTTTTTTGTCAAATACCATCAAAATTACCGACTGGTTTTCAAAGCAGGTGGGTGGAGAGGACATTGATGAGCTGCCCTGTGTGGTTACTAAGGAAATCAGGGTGGGAGAACGGAGTGAGACCCCCTGTGCCTGCAGCTCAGGCACAATTCAAATCAGCAGTTCTCGGGCTAAAAGCAATGCTTTTGTCAAATAGAAAAATTTTGCTTTTACAGTAAAATCAGGTATCCCAGTTTTCTCAAGGCAAATATTTTGGGGGTTTTTTTTCTGAAATAAATTTTTCCTTGTGCTATAAAAGCCAAGATTCAGGCTATAGACAGGCTGAGTTTCCTGGGAACAACTGATGTTTCTATGAGTTCTGAAAGGTCACTTAAAATCCTTACTGTTATTTTTATTTCCATCTAAAGGAAATTTCCAATTAAGAACAGCTAATGCTGCTAGAATTAATGTACAGTTTTGCTAGCAAAGAGTGTAAATTTTCAAGTATTTTACAGATACTAGTAAGCTTTTAAATGTCAAGGCTTTGTGGACTCACTTTGCAGTCAGTGGGACTCACTTCCTTTAGTGTTTTAGAGGATTTTTTTTCCAAGTATGTTTATGCATTAATGTGATGACAGAGAAGCTAGTTTTATGCAGAGGGTGTAAGTGCTCATTGCTTCATGTTTTGGTGATGATGCAAGAAGATATTTCAACTTTCACTGTGACCCCAATTCATAAATCAAAACAGCATGCTCCTCACCAAGCTCCTTGAGTTCACTACACAGATGAACCCATTTTGTTTCCTACAAGCCATTTCTTGCTCCCATCCCACCCTTTCCACCGTGGGTTCTCTCTTAAAAAATGTCTCTTGCTTTTCTGATGGCTGTTCATTCAACTTTGGAAAAGATTGGTTTTGTGCTTGCCAGCTATACTTAGTTTTTTGCCTGTTCTGGGAGAGGTTGGGAATACCTGAAAGCCAGACAAGGAGTAATACTGATGACTTAACCAGTATTCCTTGTACTTAACCAGTACAAGGTCCATCACTTTCCTGTCAGTATGAAACACGGCAGCTCTGGAAGATACCTAACAACAACAACAGTAATAATCTGGAGTAAGTAAAATCCTCCTGCACAGCATTTTTTCCCCAACAAAAACTGCATCAAAGAAGCAGCAGGGCGATAATCCCAAAAAGTGTTCTCTAATGCAGCATAACTCCTGTAGTTTCAGTACTTTGCTGTGATGGTTCCTGCAGTGGCGGGTCACAAGTGATCACAGAATGATGGTCTGAACTCCCAGCAGGTTTGAGTTTGGGTCACACACAATGTGGGGCAAATGCAGACAGGGGCTAATGAGGGTCCTGCTATGCACTGCCCAGCGGTGCCTCCCACCTCTTGGGGAGCTGCCAGCTGATTTTATGGAAATAGGTATTTTGTCTCTGTGGATTTGCTTTCTATCAGATCAGCTTGTTGATCCAAATCACCCTGTTGAGGGTGCAGGGGGAATCAAGGGGAGCGGATGGTCGGAGGACTCCCCTCTCAAGTGGCAGCCCCCAGACAGAGCAGATGAGGTGAAAGGTGGAACCACAGGAGCAGGAAATCGCTCTCCATCTGCCATGTTGTTGTAAAAGAGATAAATCCTGGGAACCACAACTGAAGTGTGGCTAGCTGAAATAACATGCACAGCCAACTTCAGCTATTTAACATTTCTGAGGGGGGGAAAAATATATATATATATATAAGAAAAAAACACAGTGCAGGCCAGCTTTGCTTTGAGGTTGCCTGTAGAAGCCTTTTAGGGTGATTTAAAGTATAGTTGCATTGGATCTGACCTGTTTCAACAGTAGGAATGTAAGTAAGGTAGGCAAACCCAGTGAATTCTATCTCTCACCATCCAACACGCTTTGATGCTCTTCAGGCCTGTAGTTCCTTAGGCTGTGCTTTGGTTTGGCTGGCAAAGGTTTTAAATACCATCATCCTGCCTGGGTTGTGACTAAGCAGTGATCAAGGGCAGCTGTTGAAAAGCAAAAATCGTGTTCTGACTTGTAATCTGAAATCAACCATCCCTCGGAAAGTGATGTTGGATTCCTGGCGCATTCCTGCATTTCTCTTCTAAACTGATTGGTTACTCCCCCATGCTCCTTTAACATATTTTACTTGTTTGGTTTTTATTTAGATCTAATGCAGGTGATCAGCTTTGTCCATATATTGCCCATTATCTCCCTCGTGTAGGATATAGTACTCTCCCTAATTTTTCATGGAAATTTATCTACCTAGTGTTCTGAAGGCAGTGGCCCTTTTTATGGTTCTAATTGCAGTAGAATAGCTATCTGGCAGAGATGATGACAAAAAGGGCAAGTTACTGAAATGAAATACAGTAATAGTAAAACCATTACTCAATGGCTTGGTATTAAGTAGAGGCTGCACGAATATGCAAACCTCTGGAGTTCTGAAGGTAATAATGAATGCTAAAAACAGCTGAAACACAATTACCAGGGACCCAGACTGACTTAGGCAGCAGGAAATGATTGAACATAAATGTTTTTTATAATCTTTGGATCTTATTAAAGTAATAATAGCTCTGCTTATACTGGCTGCTGACATTAATATTCTGTCTAGGCTGATAGAAATCCTTCCCTTCCTTGACCGTTTTCACTCTCAGTTATTAATATACAACCTGCTGCCTTACAAGGCAAACATCTCCCCACCTTCAACAGAGGGGGAAAAGTTGGCTGCCATCTTTGCATTTTTCAGAGGACCATTGTAAATGACTGTTCCCTGCCAAAAAAATTTCTTTTGGAAAGTTATATTCAATGAGTAAAATAATATCTGAGTGTATTAAACTAGAGTCAAAAAAGGTAAATGTAATCATAGGACTGAAAAGGAATTCCTTAATACACCTAAACTGTTTCCAGTGAGGAAAGGAGGATTAACTTTCCATGGACATGTCGGGGAAAGGGAATGCTGACTGGCTGTCCCCATGCAGTCCCTGGGGGAACAGACATTCACTTGAGGACCCCACTCTGGAACAGGTGGATGCCCAAAGGAGTTGGTGACCCCACGGGAAGCCTGTGCTGGATCAGGGTCCTGGCAGGACCTGCGTCCCATGGAAAGAGGAGCCCACACTGGAACAAGTTTGCTGGCAGGCCTTGCTATCCACGCTGGAGCATCCTATTCCTGAAGGACTGCACCCCATGGAAGGGACCCACACTGGAGCAGTTCATGAAGAACTGCAGCCCATGGGAAGGACTCATGTTGGAGGAGCTGTGAAGGACTGTCTCCTGTGGAAGGAATCCCATACTGGAGCAGGGTAAGAGTGTGAGGAGTCCAACCCCTGAAGAGGAAGGAGCAGTAGGGACATGTCTGACTGCAGCCCTCATTCCCTGTTCCCCTGTCCACCTGGGGAGAAGAGATAGAGAAATCAGGAGTGAAGTTGAGCCTGAGAAAAAGAAGTGTGGAGAAGGCATTTTTAAGATTTATTCTTTACTTATCATTATTCTACTCTGATTTGATTGGCAATAAGTTGAGTTAGTAGCTGCAACTCGAGTCTGTTTCACACACGGTGGTAGTTGGTGAGTGATCTCTCCCTGTCCTTATCTCGATCCAGGAGCCTTTTGTTATGTGTTGTGCCCCTGCCCTGCTGAGCAGACGAGTGACAGAGTGGCCTTGGTGGGCACCTGTTATCCAGCCGAGGTCAACGCACTGCAAACACTTAAATAGCTGTAACAGCATCTATTTGACTCTGTGAGCTTTTTGAAAGCTTTTATGGTGGGAATTTCAGGCCCTTTAGGTATGACTGAGTTTAAAAGATGTTAAAAATATATTTCATACATCTGTATTAGCTTTTGTTCAATTCATTTAACTATTGGTCTGCCAGTAGGTGTCACCCAGACAGACACTGATTCATATTTCCCAAGTCTCCTGAATGTCTTCTTGGGCCTACTGTGAGAAGGTGCATTTCTTGCATTAACAAGTGAGTCATTTCCGTGTGGCCATTACCAAATCCTCACTGCTCAGCTATGGAAATCTAAGCACTCTGTTTCTTATTGGGGCAGGGAAGAGCTGCTGTCACCACTCGTTGGCAGCTTTGGTGTGCCAGTTCAATCAGATTTCTGCGAGGTATTCAATGGCAATGAGGAGCATGAAGTGGAGAATTGCCCTTTGGAGAACTGGTAGAGGAGATGTCTTGCTAGAGGGCTCTTGGGTCAGGTGCTGGCTGAAAGATCTGTGTTCAAAGAACTTGTCTGCCTCCAGCTGTTTGATTTATACTGTGCTCAAAGAAGAAGGGCTTCTTATATTTTTTGAAAACAAACCTAACTGGATCAAAGATGCTTTATTCCTAACTGGAGTAACCTATTGGACACTCAGCTGGCCAACTGCCCAGATCAAGAAAGATCTCTTCCTGCGGAAGGGAAACTGGCAGATGAAGCAGAATTAGGAGTCTTGATTTTTTTTTTTTTTAATTTTATTTTTGTCAGCTCTGCTAGAGAGATGTAGTAAAAAATCTACCTTGAAATAGTTTTATCTATGTATTTTCAAATTTCAGAGTTACTTCTGTGCAGTATTATCTTTCCAATATAATCTTGCCAATGGAAAGTGGTAAAAATGGTATCTTCTTCCCTAAAGAGTTTTGGCCCTCTGTTCCACTTCCTGATGTTAATGGCAAAATGAAGTCCCTGTTACAGTCAACTTGTAGCACACTTTCGTAAAAATTATTTACTGAAGTTTTTATTTCTGTTGCAGTAGTATAGCTGAGAGCAACATGGCCTTGAGAAGAATCAAAAATAGCTCCTGCCATAAAACAGGATGTTAGAAACACTTGGCATTTTTTATTAGCCTAGTATTAACAAAGACTAACAAACACATATTCAAATATAACATTCATATCTGAAGCCAATTTACAATCCCGGGGTCATGCAGAGATGTAAAGTAATGCTTTGGTTTAGACTGCAGGATGTTTATGACTGATGGTCAAGTGCCAAGTTGGTTCTCCAGTTCCAGGTGGAGTTTGCAGCGATGAAAACAGAACCCACTTGATTTAAAGAGGAGGGAAAGTCCTAAATTTGTGTTTCAGTTTTTGATTTTTGTTTATTTGCTTGGTTTGTTTTGTGGTGTGTGTTTGTGGTGGGGGTTTTTCTGTTGGTTGGTTGGTTTGGTTTTGTGTTTTGCTTTGTTTTTTACAGAGCTGTGTTTCAGAGTGGGACAATGCTTCCAGGATAGGGAGTGCTTTCTTTCCTTTGGCACGGTGCCTTGTCCTGCTCTGCTGCTCTAAGCAGTGGGAGATCACCTCACTGAGTTTCAGCCACAGGTGCACGTTTACCACTGAGGCCAGTAAAATATTAAGTGTCTTCAGCTCATGCATTTGTTCCACAGAAACCCAAGACTTGCATTTGCTACTCCATAACAGACTATGAAATACAAGACTAGTTTTAGTTTGGGGGGATTTTTTAAGGATTTATTTGATTGGTTGGGTTGTTTTTTTCTGGGTTTTTGGGTTTTGTTTGTTTGTTTAATTTTCTCTCTGAAGGGCTTAACTGTGTAATAAATAGCTGTTAATTAAACTTGATGATTTATACCCTGGCAAGAAGAATGAAGCTGGTGCCTAGAAAAACACTTAGTGAGAAAAGACCATACATACCAAAGTAGGACACCTTGATGCAGATGGCTGACTCACCAGTTTGACATATTCTGCGTTAAATATGGAAAGCTCAGGTGTCATTTGTTGTATCTCAGCAAGACAGAGATTTATTTTTATTTGTTTCTTCCAAAGATGCCTTGTAAACCAGAGTTCTTGGCCTACTGTCTATGCAGGTGAAAACACTGGTACACTGTGAAGCTGCTCTCACTCCTCATTGCAGCCAAGGGATGATCCCTCTTGGGGGATCAATCTTTGGAGGTTGCTGTACCATGCCAGGGCCACCTTCTTGGGCTGCTGGATGTATTTCTGCTGCCATTCACCAGCTGGGTTTCTCCACTAACTTTTTGTTTCTAACTTCCATCTTAATTTGTGACCTGTGATAATTCATCTGCTAATACTTTTTCATTTCTCCTCCTGGGGAGGCCTCCCACTGGGGTCCTGAAGGTCTCATCTCATCCTGGCTTCACTGTGAGCATCAGGCCACCTCCAATACCTGCGGAAGGCACATTTTTGGGAGGCTCAGAAGTAGTCTTTGACGGTCCTGCAAGTGCCTGCACAAGCACAGGAAAGCAATCCAAGGGTCGCCTGCTGTAGGGAAGGCAGCATCGTCTTGGCTTGAAGTTATAATGTAACAATAAATTGATTCGAGAGGAAAGGAAACATTCTTCTAGCCTGTTCAAAGATAACACTTGCAACAATTTAGTAACTTTTAAAAAAATAAATATGATAATGCAAGAGCAAGTGGCTATCAGCAAGACAGCAGTTCATATGAAGGAACAAGTGATGCAAGCACTTTTTCACACTTTCTTTCCATTTCCTCCCAGATACAAAAAAGAGTTTTGGTGAACTACTCTCAGCCAAGTTTTTCAATGCTGTTTTTGTCAGGTTCACTGGCTGTCACATGTTACTTGCTGCATGTCTGGGCTTGCAGAGAAATGCACCCAGCTGCCTGTTCACTCTGGAGTCAGTGAGGCATTTATCTTGAGTCTCCTTTCCCCATACCAACATCCTTAGAAAAAGAGTCATGTAGCATTTCCAGCTCTACTGCGTAATTCTGGTGTCTTTTTAGCTCTTTGTGGTTTCAACAGTGAAGTTTCAAATCCCCCATCTTCTTCCTCAGTCTGTTTTTCAGGGAGAAAAAAAAAATCCACTCACAGGCAGAAACATGACAATGCTATATATGTACAAGGCTGGTGGTAAAATTAACACTTTTTCATGAGTCTTCTGACAGTTCCTGACTATTAATCAGGTCCTGGCTCTGTTCGAGTCCACAGTGATTGCTACAAATACTAGTTTTAAAAAAGAGAAGACATTCTAGAATCATCTTCCTCTGTGTCTCACAGTTATACATTGTACATCACCCTCACTTGGATCTGCACAGGTAGTCTTGTGTTTGGCCCATTAGTACATAGAACGAGTTCTTACACATTTGTAGGCCATTAATGAACACTTTAATGCAGTCAGTACTTACAAAAACATACTTATTCTACTGGATAGCAATAGGTTTTTTAATAACTGGCTAACCTTATAAACAGTGCTGTGTTTTAATGCTAAAATGCTCATTGATCTCTGCTATGTAGGTAATGTCTTAAACAGCCTTTATCCCAACCATTCAAATTATTATTTCAATTTGCATTAGGAATGTGGTCTGCACAGTAGACAGGAAGCCCTGTGAAGAGATTGCTGTTTGAATAACAGCTCTTTTGCAGCACATTTATTTATTTGCATAGACAGTCAACTGCTTTAAAAGCCATCACATAGAAATGTTATAATACAATTTTTCAATACTGAAGATAGATATTGTTTCACAGATATAATCCAGTGCAGAATTAACCACCCTGAAAAAAATGAATGCATATTTACCTTGGTTTTGCCCTTCGGGAGCCTATTCACAGAAAGAACAGACTTAAACTTTCTGCTTTGCATTCCGCAGAGGCACCAGGATTACAGCTCAAAACATAGGTGGTAGTACCATGGAGCTGAGCACTTCATGCTGCTGAGTGGGGAGTCCAACTGCTGAACTTCCCCAGTTAAAAGCAAGTGTAATCTCTCTAAAAAACACCTGGAATTTTCTCCTATTGTTGTAGTCAACTGTGAAACGTAGTTCACAGCAAGATGGTGAGATACAGTGCTCTCTAAGACTTGACTTGGATTTTGTTCTTCTATGTTTTAAAAGCTAACTTTAGCAAACTGATTAGATGTGGTTTGACTCTTGAACAAATCAGGGAGAATCCAGAGATGTCTGTTTAATCTACAAACATTTATCAATGTTTTTGCTCCCCGGATAGAAGGTACTGTGGAAGGTATGAACATCTGTGCCAGGCTTAAAAGCCCTCTGGCATTCCCTGTGATCACAACCTCCTGACTGCCACCAGGAGTACAAATCTTCCAGCAAAAGCAGGGTATGCAACCTCTGCCAGGAGCAGAACAGAGTGCAATGCACTTGGATGATTTTTCGGGAGCAAAATAACTCAAAACCACAGCTTTATTTCCCTTACAACAGTCTTCACAGAGGCTCAGAGATGGCTGCTGCCAAACATTTCTAGATTGTCCTTCCATTTCCCCAGTCCCAGCTCTCACACACCTTTTCTGAGCTGATGTGACCACTAGTTCCTGGAATTCATATTTTTCTCCCCTGCTGCCCCATGGCTCTGTTTGCCTCACATCTGCTGCTCTAAAATTAGCACTCATTATTTGATTCTCTCTGTGTGGGTCTTTGGTCATGACAAGAGGGTGTAGACCTAAACCTACCAAATGTAATTGACATTTAATCTACATACATTCTGAATGCACACAAGTACTCTCTATTTAGACAACTAGTATGCTGCTCAAATCACTATTTATCCTGTAAATTATAGCTCTATGGAAACATTTTCTTTGCACCATCTGGCTTGATGTATTTTTTAATGAGTTGATGAGTATTTATATGCTATAAGGAACAGATAGTAAAGCATTTGTTACACTAGGACGTGAAATAAAGATTTTTCAAAGCTGAACTTGTATAAAATTCACTGCATTATTTAAATTTTGCCAAAATATCAATGACATTTTCGGTGAACCTTTATGGGACTCGTTTTAGTCAGGGAACATCTGTTTAGAAGACTGAACATTTTTCCTAGTGATGCTGGTTGAACAGGACCCCTGTGTAGAAACAAAAGGACAACTCAATTACAAACAGCACTTTGATACTTTCATCTTTATGATTTCAGTACTGTAATTGTAATATTAAAATAACCAGTCCAGATTCTTGCTGCTGAAGAACCTCACCCAGCCACAAGGAGGAAGATGCTATTAAAATACAAAGATTTTAGCAATGATTTGAACTCAGCAGGAGATAAGAAAATGAGAGGATCTGGAAATACTTGAAAAAAAAAAAGAAAATCCTTTTAAAATGAGCAAATGTGCATAGCACTTTTGCAATTCTGCCTTTGGTCTTTCTAAAATACCTGTCATTCTTTCCCTAAAAATCCACAATTTATTGTATTTGTAGATACAAAACTTAAAAGCAGAATGTGCTTGTTTTTAACTCAAAGTCCTTTGAAGATAAATTCTATTACTAACTTAGCAGCTGCATCTTATTTTTTACAAGCTTGGTGTTAAAAAACTAGCACTATGCTGCTGAAAGTAGTAATTAATTCTTCAAACGTTTTAGAAGCCTAAAACATTGTCCTTGAATGAAGGAAAAAGCTTTAAGAGTGGTTTATTAGAAAAGACACATTTGCAAATTTTGATTTTATAAACCTATTATTTAAGCAGTGTCTAAACTGTTGGGCACTAAAAGCCATCAAACAAGAGTTTGTTGTATGGACAGAAAGAGTCATATCAATAAGTGTTTTTTACTTAGAAAATTTGCAGTTAGTATTTAAAAGTCCATTCCTAAAACCAAGGAGAAAAAACCAGCTGGTCTGCATGGACTAGCGAAGGATTTATTTAGGAACGAAAACAACAGTATGAGTAAAACAGGTGCAGCTGAAACTGGAAGAAAGACTCTTATATGACCAGACATGATTTCTATGGTTAGTTGATCATTGATTCTAGCTTCTTCCAACATACACTGTCACACTTTAGTCTGCTCATGTCTTTTGTCTCTGACCTCCATTCTCTCTCATCATTCTGTTCCTCTCTGATTCTTATTGGAAGTGAAAATCCTGTTCTTGGAGATCATGCTGGTAATATAGGATAGAACAAATCATAAGATAGTTTGCTTCCAGTTCTATTCTGGTATGAATATCTACTCTAGCACTCAAACAACATGTCTGCAATCAGCATGGTTTTAAAGACCGTTTGGCCTTAAGAAATTTCTCTCTCCCATTGCTCCTGGCCCTTGGGTTTCCATACTTTGTGCGCCTTCAGTAATGATATGATGCCTATACATGAGGCTGCCCTGTCCACAGATCCCTGAAATGCTACACAGGCACATGGCCTTTTCTTGACTGTTGTTTTTAAGTCAGATCCTTGCAGGGACTCAGTCTGTGGCTCCACCTGACACTTGTTTTTAATGCTGTAATTGGGAGTGTCAAACTTTCACTGGGAGGGAATGGAAGACACAGGCAGGAATGTAAACAAGCTTGCCTGGTGAAACTGCAGGATGGTGAAGCCAAAACAGAGCCAGCAGCCACCTTCAAGAAAACAACTCCCGTTTTCTTGCTGTCAACTTCAAAACATGCAGATCCTATTCATCTAATTTTCCTTAGAGAGGAAAATCTGCCCAGCAGCATCTCGTTATGATGCTGTGACAGCAGCAATAGGATTCCTGCACCATGTCTGAAGTTCCAGAGCCTGGCACATCTGTTAGCTTGAGACTTTTACAACTTCTTGCTTTACCCAGCTGTGTGTCACATTCCTGATGTTCAAGCTGTGGTACATTTGTCTATAGTCAAGAGCATGCAAGCTCCTCCTTCAGGTGTCAAATAAAGTTACTCTTTGCCTGACCTGCTGTCCCAACACACACTTGCAATTAGTTTGTCACTCACTCACTTTTCCTGCTGACATGACTGTGGTAATCCCTGCTCCCACAGTAAAGCAAATCATGGAAACTGCAACTAGCACAACACAAAGTAAGACTCTAAGACCCATGTCGTTTGCTATTTTCCTTTTTTTTTCAAATTCCCAGCTGGCTAGCAGCAGCTCAAAAAACCTAGCTCCTTTGGAATTCTACTGCATTCTGCCGGATATGGACTTAAGAATAAACAAGGATGAGTTACAAGGTCAATTTACTGCAAGATGAACAAAATTATTTATAGAGTACAGCCTGTGCTTTTGCGGTATTACTTCTTAACAGAACGCTTTGAAGATTTCAGGCCTCAACTCTCAGACTGGACGCCACTGTCATTGGCATGGCAGAGGAAGGGGAGCCTGTACCCAGCAAGATGCCCAGTAACAACCTAAACAACATGAACCACACATTGCAGTGTTGGGGGCTACAGCCTTCTGAATTCCTGGTAGACCGACAGAGGACTCAGAAATATGTTTCTAATGCTGCTTGATACTGTAAAATAATTTGCAAGTAAGAAGGTCATGACACAGGATCTCCTGGGTGGGTATCCAACAAGCTGCTCCTTTTCATTCAGGTTGTGGTTCTGCCTGTCAGTGGTGCACTGGAGTAAAAAAATAATTTAATTGGTTCAAAATTCAAGTATACGTGTTCTTAATTTGATTCACACTGAACTTATTGGCTGAAGTTCATCAGATAATGAGTCAAACCTGAAATTAATAATGAAGAAATTTGTTTGAAATTACACCATTCAATTTGTGCAAACCTATGAGTTTCTTAGTCACAGAAGTGACTGTCAAGTATAAGGAACTTCACAGTACACCTCATCCTAATAAAAATGAAATTTATCAATAACATTAAAAACTATTAACCTACAAGTGATCCTAATTTGTTCCTTTTTTGTAACAAAATATAGAAAAGTGACAAAATTAATAATATGATTAGCAACTATTTTTACAAAAATTGATTTTTACAAGTCTGAAAATAATGTTGAGTCCTTCAGTCAAATTAAAAAAAAATAAATTAGGAGTTGCTAATTAACTTTCCATCATTTAACCTTTAAAATGCAATCAGGACAAAACACAAAAGTACTTAAATGCCAGACTAGTCTAGTGGGACAGTGAAAATAATTGTAACAACCCAGTGTGTTCTATTGATAAGAAAGGAGAAAAAAAATTGCTTCATTAATTAAAGGAAGGAATTAGAAAAAATGTAAATGATGTTGAGAAATATTTTCTTTTTTTCCAAGAGAAAGAAACAGGGCATTGAATGCAGGTGCAAGGTAAATTGTAACAATGATATTACTAAAGTGAAATATAAGAAGTTTGCTGACAATGCTTTAAAAAGATGTGTTCAACAAATAGCTTTGCATTCTGGGGAAATAGGCAAATATTACCAGACAGGACAAAGATTAAATTCTTTCCACTATCAGTGTACTTTAAGAAAAATTTAAACAGCAATACTAAAGCTAGGTAATTCATATCAGTAAGCTAGCATAGTTTGCATTCAGTTTTTTAAAGAGCTTTTCGGAACCTCTTTTTGATCTATGATTCTCAGGAAACCTTGGGAGTTCCAGAGAACAAGAAGAAATGTAACATAGTCACTATGTCAAAAAAAGGCAAAAGGGATGGCCCAGGCTAATTACATGCCTGTCATCTTGATGGCAATCCTCAGCAAAATATCCAAGTGGCTCATAGAGGTCTAAATTAATAAACATTTGAGTTTAATTACAACTCAGAAAAGACATTTCCAGAAAACAGATCTTGTAATGCTATTGTGGTGTCTCTTCTTTAAGCAAATGCTTATTTGATAAAAATAACGGTGATGTTATATCCTTAAGCTTCAGTTTGGCATTTGAGCTGGTACAGCAGGATGTTTTAATTAAAAATAAAATCAGAAGAATAAAAAAAGTCAGAACATCACACAGTAAGCAGACTGCGAATAAATAGCAGGCTTCAAAAAACAGAAGAGGAACAATCGGCAAACACTCGCGAGACTCATCCAGATCCTGTGGGGAACAGAATTGTCTATCTGCTATTCTTTCTTATGCTGTACCAAATTGTCACCAAGTCATAATACCAGGGGATGCAAGGAATGGGGATGTGATAAAAAATGGAGGGTCGAGTCTCTTCCAGAGCGACTCAGCGCTCTCAGTAAACATGGTCCAGTTAAAAAAAGCTAAACCAACAACTCACCAAAAATAATTCTCTATTTATTAACATATTTTATTTATATATTAAATATATGGTTTATATATGTTTACGTATCTCAGCATAGTCAAATGCAATATTCAAACTGTGAACTAAAAGGTTGTAGGCCATCCTTGTACCACGAGCACCTTTATTCTGCAATAAAATACACTGCATGGAAACTTACATGGGATTTAGCCTTAAGATGTTTTGGGGGGTTTTTGGTGTGCCACGTATGAAAGGAATAAAGCTTTGAAAAGGTGCTCATTGACAGCCGAGCCGAGGGACTCCATCTGTGCAGTTTGAAGTTAAAACTGATCAGAGTTCACCTGAATTCACTTAACAGGTGTATTTGTGTATGTAGATAGATAGATGATAGATAGATGTATGATAGATAGATAGATAGATAGATAGATAGATAGATAGATAGATAGATAGATAGATAGAATGAATCATGGAATCACATGGGTTGCAGGAGACCTTAAAGATCACCTCATTCCAACCCACTGCCCTGGGCAGGAACACAGAATAACAGAATCAATTAGGTTGGAAAAGACCACTGAGATCATCGCGTCCAACCTTTGACTGAACACCACTGTCAATTGGACCATAGCACCAAGTGCCATGTCCAGTCTTTCCTTGAACACCTCCAGGGATGGTGACTCCACCACCATGGGAATGGGCAACCCATTCCAGTGTCTATAAACACCCTTTCCATGAAGAAATTCTTCCAAATATCCAACCTGAACCTCCCCTAATGCAGCTTAAGGCTGTCCCCTCTTGTCCTGTCACTTATTCCCTGGGAGAAGAGACTGGGCCCGCCTTTGGGGCTCACAGGGGGGACGTGGGTCTGTGTTTGGGGCTCACAGGGGGATGTGGGTCTGTGTTTGGGGCTCACAGGGGGGACGTGGGTCAGTGTTTGGGGCTCACAGGGGGGATGTGGGTCAGTGGTTGGGGCTCACAGAGGTGATGCCAGGCCCGTGTCTGGCTGCACCGGGTGATCCCCAGGAGCCCTTCCCACCCTTGGCGAGCTCCGTGACTCCGTGAGGCCAGGGGGGACCCACGGCTGGGCCAGAGGCACCCCTGGAGCACCAGGGGCACCCCCACAGCCCCAGGGACACCCCCACAGCTCCAGAGGCATTTATACAGCCCCACAGGGACCTGCACGCTCCCAGAGGCTCCCCCACACCCTCAAGGACATCCCACAGCCCCAGGGACACCCCCAAAGCCCCAGGGGTATTCCCAGAACACCAGGGACATCCTCAGAGCACTGGGGGCATTCCTGCAGCTCCACAAGGACCCTCGGACCCCCAGGGACACCCTACACCCCCACAGGCTCCCACACCCCCAGGGACACCCCAAACCCCCAGGAACACCCCAAACCCCCAGGGACACCCCACACCCCCAGGGACACCCTACACCCCTACAGGATCCCCACACCCCCCGGGACACCCCACACCCCCAGGGACACCCCTGCAGCTCCAGGGACACCCCACACCCCCAGGGACACCCCAAACCCCCAGG
>JAWWEE010000085.1:62307013-62340813 GCA_035221455.1 Xenops minutus
AGCCCCGCCGTCTCGCCGCCAGCCATGACTTCCCTGACCCAGCGCAGCTCCGGGCTGGTGCAGCGCCGGACCGAGGCCTCCCGCAGCGCCGCCGCCGACAAGGAGCGGGGCGCCGGCGGCGGCTCCGAGGACGAGGCGCGGCGGGACGAGCCCGGCGACGACGAGAAGGGCGACTCGAAGGAGACGCGGCTCACCCTGATGGAGGAGGTGCTGCTGCTGGGCCTCAAGGACCGCGAGGTGCGGCCCGCGGGACGCGGCGGGGCAGGGGGGCCGGGCCGGGCCGGTGGGTGTGCTGGGAGGGCTGAGGACGAGATGCTCGGGGTTTTGGGGACGGGGGAGCCTGGCAGAGTTTGGGCCGCCCTGTGGGCGCGGGGTTCGCAGCGGGGCTGTCGTATAAATATGTACGAGGGGATATGGAATAGGGCTTGGGGCAAGACGGGGACGTGGAGCCTCAGGCCAGCGCTGGGCTGGGAGGCCTGGGTGGGTCTGGCACATTTATACTCCTTCTGTTACAACTTAGCTATAACGGGGGATATAAAGGGATAAATAAAGATCCCCTATAAAGGGGTCTCACAAGATCCCTTTTCTCCTGTGGATCTTGTGAGACAGAACTCCGTGGTCCTTTGGTGGTTCTCAGGTGCTCTAGGATGTTTTATGCCCTTTCCACTAAGACTTTCTGGAGTAATGCGTGTGAAAAATGTCCTACAATTTGAGGGAAGGTTATATGACAAAAGTGGGCTCTGAGTAATGAGAAGCGTGTCAAAATGAGGAAATGGAATTGTATAATTCTGTGTTTTTGCCGGTTTCATGGTTAATGGTTTGCCATGGTACCATCAATAAGTCATTGAGGAAGGTGCACTTCTACCAGTGTGTCAGATTTTTGTTTCATTTGGAAGAGGCAATCCATATAGAAAGCACACACACTGCGGAATATCAGTTCCACTGAAGCAATTTACTTTGATGTGGTGTATTACAAAGTGTTGTGCACCTTTATTTTCAGCATGAGATAGGTTATGGATTTGATTAAGCAACCTGCCTTTTTTTTCTTTTTTTCCCTTATGTGACAAGTAAATTAATGCAGTTCACTGATTCGGGTGAAAGTCCCTGAAACTATGTGTGTTCAAGAGAATGGAATAATGAGGGAGGAAAGCTGGCAAGTTACATGCTCTTTGGCAGTGCATTCTGTCTAAAATAAACTTGCTGGCTGATAGTGAGCAAAGAGTAGTTTTCATGGTTAACACTTTCTTTTTTTATGTGTGTAGATGTATTGATGTACATACCTGCTGCAACAACATTTTATTTCTGTCTCAGAGGTTGTGTATTTTAGCCCTTATTCTTGTAGCCCCATTTTCCCAGGTGGACCTTACCAAGGTATCTGATAAGACTCAGTAGATACTCAGTGACGTGGGCTTTCACCTGTTGAAGACTTGTGCATATGTGCATTTCTCTTTCTACACACGTGAATAGTAGGGGGAAAAGTAAATTAAGTGTGGCAAGAGATCCTGACAGGATCGCCTAGGAATTTTTACATTGGAAAAGGAGGGATAAACTGGGTGATCTTTCAGCTCTTGTTTTTTTGTTAGGGTTATGTGCCATATATGCTGAATCCGTGCGTCTTATGCTGTAAATATTTCAAGGTTGGGAGCATTATGTCTGCCTAGAAAAGAATATATGGCACAAGCCCTCATAATATATCAAAAGATAAAGGTTGACAATGAAGTTTTGCAAGAGTGTGCAGCAAAGTTATAAAATTATCTGACTTTGATAAGCACAGCAGTGACATACATTGCAGATAATCTAATATTCTTTTGTATGGAAAAAGGAATTGAGTGATTACAGTGGCATGGATATCCATAACTCCCTTGGGATTTTGCAGTGTAGACATCAGACAAAAAGAATGATCATATTGTCTCTAGGGCAGGGGGCTTATGTGCAGTAACTGTACCATACCCTGTTTCTGAGCTTTGTTAGACATGAAGCACTGGGATTTTGATTTTGGTTTTGGGTCTGCCTGTACCTCTGTGTACAGGCTACACTATATTAATCACTTGCCATATTTTTTCCTTTCAAAACTGGAAATGAAAGTGTAGGCTTGTTTTCCAAGAGAAATATTTTTTTTTTGTTTTCTATTGTTCTAATGAGAAGTATGAAGAACTAGCTTACTTTACATATCTGGAAATGCCTTTTATTCAGTCTTTACTTTCAATAGAATTGATTTACCATAACATTTGTGTGAGACATTCTCAAGAGAGCAAGCAGAGAAAAGCAATATAGGGTCTGTAAAGTGTGACTGTGAAATTATACAAAGTGTAAGGGGCAGGCAAAGGCAGGTTTATGAGGTACAAGCTCAATTGAAAGCCAGTAAATTTAAAGCTGATAACATCCTTCCTTTTTATTCCAACAGGATGAAGGAGAAGTAGTCTGCATTGGCCAAAAAACATATAAGTAAGAAATACAAAAATGAGGACTCTCATATTGACCAAAGAACATGTTTCCCTAAAAATAGGTTTTCTCTAGGAAAAGTCACTGATAAATGCATTGATAATGTTGCTTTCAGATTTTTAGGTAATCTTTTTTTTACAAAGTTAAACACTGGTGAGTATCGCTTAATGTCGCATAAATTGTATACAAAATACCTCACATATACAGAGCTACCATTTATGATTTTAAAGTGTAGGTGGAAGAGTCTTTACTATTAGGAGGCAAGTTTTTTAGGAAGATCTATTTAGTGATGGATTGATGAGTTCAATATTTATAAATTGTTAACATATTTATCTGAATCATGCCTTCAGGAGGGAGTGATGGTTGTAAACAGCCACAGCAGAACTTTTTGAGTTGTTGCCTGGCTGCCACTGCAGAATGGGTTTGGTGTTGTGAATGTCTGGCAGCCGTAAAACAAACACACCACCCCTCAAACCCATTCCTAATGTGTGAACACAATTAACTGCGTTTGAACATGCCTCTTGGACATGGCCTTTTTTGTTTGTTAATGTCATGTCTCCCTGCTGGTTTGGCCTAATTAAGTTCTACTCAATGTATATATTCTACTTGCTCTTTTTTGCCAGTAGTTCCTCTTCCACGTATATCTTCTTTGTAACTGTTTCTGTGTCTGCCAAAGTCAAGATACGTTACAAGGGATATGTGCTGAAATATGTGCATACTTACATAACACGGCAGATGCTGTGTCCCTGAAGGGGCAGGTAATAAACTGGAAGAAAATACATTACTAAAATTTTTCAGGGAAGCGTCACAAGAGCACCTACATTTGTTTAGAAACCTTTTGGAAACACGTCCGGGAAAAGGAGTCATGTTCATCCGTTCAAAGCAGAGCAATAGCCTGTTGCTATAGGAATAGAAAACACTCACTGAAGTAAACCACTGTGCTGTATTAGGTAAAAAAATAGTGTTGTGGTATGCCAGGTCAAAGCCACAGCAAAAGGAATTATTGTATAGAACTGCTGAAGCATCCAAGGTCATTACTCCCAAAAGAAAGGAGTGATAAATATTAAAAGTTAGATTATAGCTTATCTAAAAATGATAGGTAAGAGATGAGCACAGGGTAGTTTGTTCACTCCAGGTCCCTCAGACATCTCGTAACTCAGTCCCATAAAAACTGAGAGGCCACCAGATGCAGCTATGTGCTACGTAACAGTTGCTCCACTGAAGTTCATTTAAGTTTTCTGTACATGTGATGGTTTTATTCCGCTTTGTTTTTTGGAATTTTCTCTTAGTGCTAATTGGGAAGCTATTCTAGAAGCAGCACACTGCTGCTTCTATCCTCTATACAATTCCCACAGCTAAACAAATTAAAGCAGCTAGAGAGACCTGGCACCTACCAATATAAAATATTTATTTGATCTGTAACTAGTTCCTTTGCTGAAAGAGTACTCATATAAAGTATGCTGAAATAATAGCTGGGTACTGCAATCTACTGCAACAGTAAATAGTTCCTGGGGTTTTTACCATTCCTTAGCTGAAGACTAAAATGTCATTTGTGGGAGTGAAATGACGTTAAATCACTTTGTTAGGTACAGAAATTATCTTGGATCTTTTTTATGTTTGGCCATCAGAAACTTGATTTATTGATGGAGGTTTGGCTTTGCAGCATAGCTTTACATCGAAATAGTTCATGTGAAGGTCTACAGATTATGATATTTTTCATTGTATTGAAATAAGCTATTATAGAGCTAGTTTGCCTGCTTCAGATGGGCTATTTTGTATTGATGAGAATAGTGTTAAAATGTAGTTTATTTATTCTTAAAAATATGAGTGTCTGGTTTTATTTCTGAATTTTGTATTTTAATACTAAAGATACTTTTGCGAAAGGTGAAATAAGAATTTTGAAAACATTCAAACTGTGGCTGGCATTTTTCCTGCTCTTAAAATTTTACTTTCTGAAACTCATGATACGGAAGTCTGAGGGTTTTTGCCTGTGTAACAAATAATCAGGCTTTAAAGAAATCTTCAGATCCTTTCAGTATTTTTTTTTTTCCTCTCATTAAAAAAAGTTTCAGCAACAGGCTGAACGTCAACTTGGAAGCGCCCAAGTTTTGCTGGAAAATTTCTGAGACAAACAAGTGTAACATGAAGAGGCGTCTACTGGGAATTTATTCGCATTGAAGTTGAGGAATGATGTATGAATGTGTTGAAACTTTGACAAAGACGTGCTTTTTCTCAAATGTTCAGGGCCTAATAACAAAAAAGTGTTTAATGTGTGTGGTGAAAAATCCATTCTTTCATAGTTGTCTACCTTGTTGGTATTTTTTTTTTTTTTTTTTTTTTTTAAATTCTTGTCCATACATAAGTTACAGGCTAGGAGAAGACAGGAGGTGTGGGAAAAGGTGTACCCCAGTTTTGTTTTCTAGAAGATACATTAAAGTGCCTCTTTACTGTGCTGCTGAGTAAATTCAACTTTTGGGCTCTTTGGAGGATATGCTGATTTTGTAGCAGCTGTGTGCAGCTGGTGTGGTTATCCCTGCTTTTACAGCATGGCTAATCTGTTATCTGTCGTTTTTTATTGTGGATAATTTTTAGTGTGGTGCAGTTTCTTTTTCATGTCAAGTTGTCTAGTGTAGGGCAAAGACAAAAGCATTATCAAAGCCTTTCCAGTGATGCTTTTCAGTTTTTTGAAGTGCTCTTAAAAAACAAAGCTTTAACCCTGGAGTGCTCATAAAAAAACACCATAACTCTTCTTTCTCTCCCTATAGCAAGCTGCTTTAATGAAAAATTTTGCATGAAGTATATATAAAATTATTGCTCTTTATTGCTAGAATGAAAATAATAATGAAATGAAAACTGGTATTTTATATTAAAGAAATAGTGGTATTTTTTCAGGTGTTCTTTGATCCTGATGTAGTTTTATTGCAGTATTTATCTCCATTAGTCAAGCTCCACGTAGCAAGACTTCCTTGCAAGGCTAAATCGACCAGACTAAGTCCTATAGGCAGTGTATTTAAGAATGACTTTCTTATTCACAGAACAAATAATTACTACAGCACATATTCACTTCTCTGTGACATTACTGAGGGAGGGAAAGCTAGTCTGGAGTAAATGTGTGGCTCGATTTCCTCTGCATAGACAACATTCTCAAGTAAGTTTTCTCATAACTTTTACTAAAGAAAAAAAAAAAGCTAGTCAACTTTTAGCTGGGTTACAGGTCTCAGATAAATTTCAGTAACTTGCTTTCTTCCAGAAATATTCATAAAAAGTGACTGCAGAATGATCCCACATAAACTTTTCAGACAAAAAATTATGAGGTTACATGTACAATAGTGCATGTCTGTGTACTGCATTCTCTTCCTCTAGGTGCCCTGTATGTAAGCCTGGATTAGTAGGAGCCCAAAGGTGTGTGGTACTATCACTAGTATTGTGCATACCAGATCTTTCCCACCTCCCCCAGTATATCCTATACTAAACTACTGCATTTCACCTTTTTTTTTTTTTCTTTCCACCCCTGGTTTTGATGGACTATTGAGTGAATAAAATAGTATTCCTTGTAAGCTAGATCGTTATAATTGGAGAGGTGTTACGCTCGAAGCTCTTTCATTATTTGTAGATGTTACAGGATTTGCTCGTCACAGTGAGAAATTAGTCTCTTGGGCTTTTTGCGTATCTTTCTGTTGCTGATACTCTTAAGCACTTGTAAGCTGCTTTTTTTGTTGTACACTTTCTGGTCATCTGCCTTTATGGTCTCACTAGATAGCATCATGTGGTTGTGTTATTTACAGAGTCCTTAACTGCCAGGCTTTTGTACATGGGTTGCACCAGAAGATCTGTATTTAGCCTGTCACTGTTGAACAGCACAGCACATTGCACTTTCATTTCTTAATTTCAGCAGACACTTAATTTTACCATGGCACTTCCACACTGGACAGTCTTTACCACGAGAGAAGCATTCCATACGTATTGTGCTGTAATTTCAGTATGTCTTCTGCATTGGACAATAGAGAAGGCAGATGTATAACACTTATTGCCTAGGTTGAGGAAAATGCCGCATTCTATCCACATTAATCACTTAGGAAGGGCTAGCAACAACTACTTTGCCTGTGCTAGATTTTTAAATGGGACTTCTGCTTTAGCAAGTTCTGCAGACTGTGACTGGGATTTTTGATTCACATTTGCTTGCTATGTGTTAAGTACTGGCTGGAAGAACTTGTTCCTTTGAATGTGAGAACAGTGCAGTGACTGGATTTTTTTTTTAAAATCTTATAATGGAAATGTCTACATAGCATTATTATGAAATACTCTGTTTATTAATTGTTTGCACATGGACAAGTGACACAAGAGAGAAACCTGTCTAAAAAGAACAAACTGAAAGGAAGCTAGCAGAGTTCAGACAAAGAAGAGGGGAATCTTTATCCCTTATACTTGTTTTTTTTGAGACCCAAGACATTACTCTGGAACTCCATCCACATTAATTACCAGATACAGATTCCTCAAAATTAAGCGTTATTCAGCTCTCCAGTTTGTAATAACACAATGCTTTACTCAGTGTGTTAAATCATGACCGATGTAGAAGAAAAAGGTGAAAGAGAGGGGTTGTTTTATTGGAGGCTGATATACTGTATTTATAAGCCTGGAGGAGGGAATTGTATTTTTAATTAATGTGGCCTAGTTAGTCAAAGATAGTGAAACCTCCATATATTATTTAGTCAGCCAATAATGGACCTGCTTTGTCTCTATTAGATGGATATACCAGATTTAGGTTTCTCCTACTATTTCTAAGAGAAGTGTACTGGACCTCGCTGGGATAGAGTTAATTTTCATCGTAGCTGCCATTATGATGCTATGGTTTTGATTTTTGACCAAAAAGTGTTGGTAGCATAACCCCCGGGTTTTCTGCTGCTGAACAATGTTTGCACAGTGTCAAGGCCACCTCTGTTTCTCACTCTGCCCACCCCCTCAGGGTCAGTAGGTTGGGGTGTGCAAAGAGGGAAAGCCACAACAGCAGACCCCAGCTAACCAAAGGGGTACCCCAGCCTGTGCCTTGGTTAGCAATTAAAAGAGAGGGGAGAGAGCAGGGTAGGTAGTCATTGCTTTGGGACTGCCTGGACATCAGTCTGCTGTGGGATGTGGTGAACAAGTGTTTCTCATCACTTAGTTTTGTATTTTCACTTCTGCTCCTCCTGTTCTCTCCCTCCATCCTGCTGAGGTGTTTGGGGGAGCAGTTATGAATGATAGCTGCCAGCCAGGGTCAGCCCACCACTAGGAGACAATAAATATGCACAAGGTGTGTGCTATAAGCTGCTGGGTTGTTAGCAGGATCTGAGCTGTTTTTCTGATCCTGCTGTATTTGCTTAGTGCTTCGGGAAGACTTGGTTTTTTGAGTGAAATGTCTGGCATGGAGTATTTAAGCACCAGTTCTAATTAAACGTTTCTTTCAAATAAATGTCAGATTTTACACTCACTGACAATAGGTTGTAGAGTAGAAATCAGTTGGTAGAAATCAAAGGTTGTGGACAAACTAATTGCATCTGTATTTTGCACCAATATTGAGAACAGAGATTGGACCATGATGGAAGGTGGCTTTGCAAGAGCCATGGAAATATTTGAACTTGTTATCTGCTTGTGTATATGCTTAATCATGATAAAAGTTTGGCTTCTAAGTTTGTCTTTTCATTTTTAAATGAACAGTCAGACTCTTAAGTGTTGATTTAATCAGAGGACTCATAAGGATTCAGCATGTTAGTTGTCTTCTCCTCAGCAAAGTTAGGGGGTTTCATTATCTTAATGAAAGATATGTCTGTTTAACATACGCCGCTGTGTGTGCTTGAAAAAGTGGGCAATAACATTTGGTTTTTAAGCTTTCAGCAGTTGACAGCAGTTGCTGTTTGCTACTTAAATGCAGTGGCAGGTTAATCAAATACCTGACAAGTTTCTTGTCAACAGTACTGTGCTTTGTATAATATGCATGCATGCTTTCCTAAAGTATTTCTAGTGTTTGACTGTTAGTGAGGGAAATCTCTGAAGTGTTCTAACTTACCTTCTATTTATAACTGGAGTACAACTTGTGTTCCAGTAAATGGCTAATGATTTCATTTGCATCAAAAGGGGAAATCAAGAGGGACTGGAGTCAGAGACATCAAAGCCCTCACATTGTAATATTCCAGTAATAAACACTCCTGCACTCCAGCTTGCATTTCTTTCTTAAACAGATACTAATTTTCAAAAGTTTCAAAGGTCAGGATGTATTATTAGATGTTCTTTCAAGCTTCTGGGCTGAGAAGGGGATGGCTTACTTTAAAGGTCAGATTTGCAGTAAAGAACTAGTTTGATATAGGTTGACAAAGACCTGTAATCTAATGTGAAGACGAATCCAGTTTATTTTAATTGCAAATGCCTTGAAGTTTGAATATTTTCCTTTGACACATGAGAAAATACAGAATATTGCTCTAGTTGATGTCTTAGTTGAATGTTTTTTTAGCATTCACAAGTTTTGGGCATCTTGTTTTTATCTTTTATTATTAAGTTTGCTGGTGACACTAAATGAGGAGGAGCTGTTGGATGCCTAAAAGTCAGAGAGATCCTGCAGAGAGATATTAACAAATTAGAAGGCTGAGCAATCACCAATTGTATGGGGTTTAAAGTCTAATACAGAGAGTGTCCAAAGAAGACTATTAAGATAGGCTATAGGATATGGTTCTATGATTTTTGAGGAATGACTGGTAAAGGGGTTAATTGGTTCTCACTGGAGTTTAGGGTGCTTTATATGTTTAGTCCATCTAAGATTGCTGAAGCTGAATGAGTAGTTTATAGAACTCTGTATAAGGGTGTAGCTGGGGTGGAACAAATGTCAGTTGGCTGCACAAGAGGAATTCTAGTATTGACCAGCATTTCTATTTGCCATTTTTGTGAGGCCAGTTTGTTTATTGTGATGTTGTGAAACTTCTTGCAACAATATGCTGGGAAAGACTTCCAATTTTTTTAAAAGTATACCTTATTTCTAAGGTATAATCTAAAAATTACGTGATTGAAAGTGGATTTGACTGTAAAACTCAGGTGTCAGATTTGTTGGACAAATACTTTACAAAATATGCTCAATATTAAATTAAGCATCTTTGATATAAATCTTGCTGACTCCCACCCTATTCAACAGATTCAATATATGTATTAATTGTTCCTTACAGAACTATGATGATCTTAAACTATTAGCTTCTAGGAGTTTTTCCTATCTAAAGAGTTCATAAACTTATTTCAACAACTCAGTTACTGACTTTGATTTGCCTGAGATTTCTGTTTATAGTTGTATTATCACAGAGATTTACTTACCTGCAAACATATCAGTCAGTTTTTCTTTTGGCAATCGGTGGTTCCAACCAGCAATTTTACTTTCTAGAAAGGATAGGAGTGACAGAGTCATGTACAGGTTTTGGAAGCCAGTGTTCACTGGCTGTTCTTTGACCTGTCCTACCACTGTCCGCTGTTACCTGCATTTAATCCAAGAGAACAGAGTGTTTTTGTTATAGAAGAGTGCTGATGATTGATACATCTGGAATTCTTAAAATTATGCTTTTGGGTCAACAAAAAGGATTGAAATTCTGTGCTAAAACATAACTTATATTAAACCAGGTACTTTTGTTAACCTTTCTGTATACATCCTGCATTTATTTTGTATTTTGCCTATTTAGATTTGGGAACAGCTTTAATGAGATGTGTTGTAGAAGTTCTTCAGGTAATAGAAGTGCTTTCAAGAATCCAAAGTAATACTAGTAGTTGTTGAGAGACTACATAAAGGAAACAGTATATTAAGATTATATTTGTCTTTTTTGGGAACATGATAGCCCTGTCCTTTTTAGTCTCCTAGTACTCTTCATTCAAACTGAAATACTTCTAGCAGTGTTTGACATCAGTAGTCATAGCTGTGAAGCAGATTAAAGTTGTACATTTGCTCACTACTGATTCTTTGGTTGGAGATAGGATGCAAGGGGACGGAAGCAGATGTCTAACATGAAACTGTGGCAAATCAGAGTTCCTAATAACTCTTAACCTGCAGCAGTGCACCTGGACAGTTTGTGTTGTTACTCCTTTCCCCTCTGTCTTCCCTAGATGTCTTTTTGTAGTTAACAAAACTACTATTTCAGAGAGGAACTCCTTCACTAAAGTGACAGTTCTGTCGCAATTAACAGTAAGTTCTTTAGGAAATTCAACTTGCCACAGCACGTATTTCAAGATAAATTTTCTCTGTGTGTCTTTTGCAGTATGTTTCAAATGGGTGACAGACTGTGATTTTAGATTATTATGTTCTGTCTGTTCTTTGTGTTAGCTAGTAATAGGCTGAAGGAACTTGCTATTGCTTCAGAGAGTTGGAAAAGGATGCTATTGCTGTCCTCTCAGATTTAAATAATATAACTTCTAATTTTTGATCATCAGGTTAATCATTGCTGAGGTTCAAAGCAGGGATCTGAAGGTAATGATGAATATAGAGCATAATACCTTAAGCTTTATGCTTTTTATCTTTTCTGAGCAGATTTTGCCCGTGAATGGCTTCAATACAGGTACACCAATAATGTACAATTGTTTTTTTCTTGCCCCCAGTTCATTATCCCAAAGACTAAGTGAATAGTTTTATCGGTGACTGTTCAGGTTGTGAAAACTGTTCAGGTTTAGAATGCAGTTTGTCCAATGAACTGTGGGTTGTCACTGAAAGGGATATTTTTGCCTTTTGCTGCATGTCCCAGCCACAGTCATTCCCTTTCCTTTGCTGTCTCTGAAATTTGTTCACCAGCCAGGTGAATCAGATAAGGAAACTGACCACTAGCTCTCATACAGAATGCTTTCTTATTTGGCTGACTACACAAATGCTGCTGTGGGCTCAAGAGAGTACAGCAATGTGCTTCCATGGAATGAAAAAAATATTTTGTCCTCAGCAGAAGCTCAGGCTTTGTTGGACTGCTTCCTTGAGTTTGGTCCTCAAAGGGCTAAAAATGAAGACATGGGGGAGGGCATATTTTCTCCAATTACGTGGTTTTATACAAGGTTAAAAAGAGATGTGGTGACATTGATTTGAAAGGTCAGTAAAACTGAAATTAATCTCTCCAAGGAAAAAAGTGTTGTTTCTAAAGAGATGCTTGTGCTGACAAAACAGCAAAAAACTGGGATGTAATTTTGTCCTCAGTTTCTTTTTCTGCTTCTTCCCCCCATTATTTCTCTTTTTTTTAGTACTTCTAAGAAAAGATACCTGAATTTATGTATATACAAAACATCAGTCTTTCTCAGAATTGAGATAACTATGCAAAGTGAGCAGGCAGGTACATTCTCCCTTCATGACACATGCTGTAAGAATACTAGACATGGTAGGCTCTTTGTGCTGTTCAACATGAAAATCAGTTCATATATAACTTATATCAGCAGATGACTCAGTTTACCTTGTCTAATCCTACAGATGGTCTGCAATGACTTTGAAATGTTTTTATCTAACTTCTACATTCACTTTACTTAGTCTGTCTCAGACTATACATGTCTTGACAACTGTTTCTTCCTATTCTCATCTGAACGTAAAACTGGACCTTGTGTGTTTTACAGGTCTCCAAAACGTTTTTTTTTTTAATACTGGCATGTATATTTGATGAGGGCACCTATTTCAACCTAGAGATAATTACCCTCAGTAACTTCCCATGACACCAGCAAGCACAGAATATTTTCTAGTATGTTTGTCATCTGTGATTTCTGAGAACAAACCATAAAAATTGTCTGCCATATATTGGAAAGAAGAGATAGCAAGGAAGAAACCCTTTTTTGGGAAAGCTCAGCACTTTTTTGTATATAAGCAAACCAATAGTTTTGTCTCAGAACTTTTATAGTGCTACACCAACACAGTTTGAATGTCATCTATACAGAAGTAATAAAATTAATAGCAAATGCAAGCAAGTTTGAGAAGTCTTAATTTTTCTTATTTCGTGTCATTCAAGTAGAGCTTGTTGATTTTTTTTTTCTCTGAAATACTCTTCTAATGGAGAGCAGGGTGCCTGTAAATTCAGAATTTACTGTTTGCTAATGTGAAAGCTTTCTTTAACTTAGATCTTGCCTCCTAACTGAGAAGCTCTCAAGTTGGGGGTTTCATGTCTTATGGATACATTATATGATGTACTGCCTTGGAGCTGGGACTTCCAAACTCATAAGGAGCAGTGAGTGTTTATCTTTGCTTTCTCTAAATTTCCAGGCTGGCCCAACTGCCATGGCTGGAAATGGTTAAAACAACATTTCTTCTGTATCTACATGAAGTTTCGGAAATTACATTATTTATCAAATCTTGAGGTCTCTTTTTTCTGTCTTTCATAAAAGAAGAATTTTGAATTTCCTGAGAACAGGAATTCAGGAGTTTGGGTAGCTGTATTGATGTTTCTCCTTTTGAAGGTTTCCTTCAATTGTTTGGTTTATTTCAGTTTGTTTACTGTAGATCTTTTGTTTTGGTTTTTAAGTGAAGGGTGCTAAGTGAGGGTCTAAGGAGTATTACGAAGTTTGAATGTAAAATAAAAAGGCTTTCAGTAAGAGAAGCATTGACTGGGCAGTGTTACTTGCATTATCCCAGGGAAGCTCTTCTGTTGTGGTTCTCATCTCAAGTTGAATCTGAGTAGGGCCAAAACTCCGACCTAACGCTGACCTGGGACACTGAATATGAGTCTTTGTGGATCTGAGGAGGGGCCCGAGGGGCCTGTTGTTATCTTCACAGGCTATTACATGACTTTATGATGCTCTTTTGGAAGACTTATAAAGCTGATTTCCATTTGCAGTGGCTCTGTGGTCTGTAAAGTAATCTGTAATAGCTTGAGACTCATTGAATTAGAATGCGTTGGCTACAGTCTGTGTTCTGTGAACAGGTGGCCTTAAGCAAGTAAGTTAAACACATTATATTTATTTATATTATCATATGTCTATTTTGAAGCCTCAGGGTTGTAATTCTGCAAGCATTTTTCTTTTCCTTTCTCTTGAATCTGAGAGATTTTCATGGATCTTTCACTCTTCCCTGCTTTTATGTGGTCTCTGCCAGGTATAGTGGAACTGCTGCTCACCTATTTGGAGTTAACTGAAGAAGTGGAGAGGGAATGTGTATTTCTGTAATGAGAAGGGATTTTTAGTAAGTGATGTGTAAAACAAAGTAACTGAAAGATTACCTGGTCTTTTGTACTCTTTTTATTTTATTAAGAAAGTTTTCTTTTTTTTCCTAACTTCACCCATTCAATTTAACATTCAACCCATTAAAGATTACATGATTATCTTTTCTCGTGATTATGTTAAAAGATTATATACTCTGTAAATATAAATGTAAAATGGCATCTGCAATTTCATTGCATTTTTAGCACTGTTATTGCTAGGTGGCTTTAGCTTGCACTTGGAAAACAGAAAATAGTGAATTTGTTCTGTGAGGTCCTTTTGTTTGGGTTCTTTTGGTTGATTTTTTTGGTTTGTTTCAAATAGAGCTAGTGTGAGGATGGCCTGGAAGCTGAGTAGAGCAGCGTGAGAGTGACTGCTCTGTGAAAGTTGTCTATTCTGTGCTTATGTGAAATGATTTTGAAGTTTTTTTGCACGTCTTAAAGCAGCTTTGATTGTGTAGAAATCACTAACATACTTGCCATCAAGTACCTACCTGCAGGCTCATCTGGTCATGTTAGTCTTGTCATTCTGATTTTTTACATAGTTACTAAATTATAGTAGTCATTGCTGCAGTACCTTACCGGATCAGAGAGAAAATCCTTGCCATTTTCTTTTTTTAGGAAAAAAACAAATATAAAAAGAGTCTTTGAATTATAAAATCTCTTGAGTAACTTTGGATTTAAAGAGACAAGGTAAAAGCAGGAAGTGGAAGGAAAAGTAGTTTTGGTAATTCCAAGGCACAGGGCCTTTGTTAGGCAACAGACTATTTAATACCTGAGAGTTTCAAGTGGTTAATGGATAACTGAACAGGAAGACCTGTGTACGCTGGAAGCTGGGTAAAACAGAAGAAAGAATAGAAGAAAGTAAATAAATGCTGCAGGAGGTGGTGGGAAAGAAATGGCCTAATGAACATGGATTTTAAATAACTTGTTCTTCAAGCAGAAAGATGATCTTAAGTCTTAGCTCTGTCCTTTGCCATACCTGCCTGGAAAATCTGAGTTTTCAAAATTAATACGATAGCAACCTTTTGCTGTAAACTTTATTCTTATTTCTCTTTATGCTTGTCTAGCAAAACTATTTTTTATCTGAATGTTTCTAGGTCAAGTCCAATGAAAAATGCTGTGTTTGTGTAAATAAACATGGCAGTTGTAAACAGTCTTTTGATCTTTGAGTCATTGTAGATTTAAAATTTTGTGTTGCAAGCTATTCATAGCTTGAAGTGCTATTCTAGTGTGATTGCTGTCAGATAAAAATAATTTCGTGCCTTGTAAGTCTTCCCCCCTGCTGCTTAGCAACTTTAATGAAATGAGTATTTGAGTAAGGAAGTTTACAAAACTTGGACAAAGATGGATAAAGTAAAAATATTTGGTGTTGTATTTGTGAAAAAACTACTGCTGTTTAAGAGCATTAAATAGTGGAATGAGTTTCATTTATAAATAGTGCTGTTTGATCTTCAGTTAAGCGTTTTGAGACTGTTAGGTATTTGGAATAATAGAACAGTGTTAAAAACCACATCCTTGTCTTGTTCCATAAGCAGGGAGCAGGTGGGCACAGTGTGACAACTCCTCCAGTGCACACTGGCTTCACGGAGCTTCCTGGTCCATGTCTAGTTTACAGATCCATGGCTGTCTGTCGGACTGTATCATTGATCTCATTGTTTAAAGGATTTTTAAAAACCTTGCTTTCTTGTAAAAACAGTTGTATAGAAACATAGAAGTTGGCCATTGACTTTTCTAACCTGTGAGCTAGTTTCTTTTACCACCTTTTAGGCCTTAGTGAAGTACACTAATTTATATTGCCATTCTGCCCCTCCATTTGTTGTTGTTGTTATTATTATTTCTCTTTTATGCACCTTTTCTAGTTTGCTGTATGTCATTTAAAGTAGGTGTAGTGTTGAAGATAAGTGTCTCCTATTCCGTTTCATTTAATCCAAGAAGTTTGAGTTAATTTAAAGGATGAGTTAAACTATTGTGCACTAAACTGATGTTCTGTGAAGGTTCCTTTGATTGTCTGGTATCTTTACAGTAGGTGTCAAAAACAATCAGCTTATGTACCTGAACAATCTGGAAAGATCAGTTTAATGGATTGAAAAATGCTCAGAATTACACAATTGTAAAATACCTCCTTCCTAACTATTGATAGCAGCACAGTCTCTCTCTATGGAAATATGATCACCTGCAAACTGAGCTTGGGGAAAAAAAAGGTGGTGACACAGTATATATTCTCATGAGTTTGATGTCATCTAACTCACCAGCGCAAACAGTTCCACTTATGAAGAATATAATCTCTTTGAGCTGTCTTTCAGGACCACTTGATTAAAAACTGTTGGGTGGTAGTACAATATCCATTCTTGAAGGTTTCCAAATCTTGCCTGAATAGAACCCCAAGCAACTTGACCTGACTGCAGCAGGAGGTTGGACTAGAGATCTCCTTACGATCACTTTCAGCCTGAATTATCTTAGGATCCTGAATTTCTCAGCAACCCACAGCCTTTGGCCATCTGTGTTGATTAACTACTAGGGCAGAGGAATTTACATCTGGTAATTGCTGCAGGGAGTGGTCTAGTTAAGGTCACTTCATTGAAAACTAGTAATTTTAAAAATAAATTTAGTTTTCATGACTAAACAAAAGGAAAAAAAACATCAGCACTTTGTGTGCATAGTAGTATGACACTTTTTGTGAGTAGAAGTATAAATTTATCATGCCTGTGAATTTGTGCAGTAGATTTTGAGTTTGCATATGTTGTCTAATTTAAAAAATTATTATGTAAATAATTGATTGGAAATAGAATATGGGAGTCATATCTCTTCCCCTCAATCAAACATTGCACCTTATCATTCTTGCTATTTGGCAAAGAAATGTCTGGTGCCAGGCAAAATCTTAATTACAGAATGGCAGTAGAAGAGTAGCTGATACTTGCAAAGTGTCAACTCTTGAGTAGAAGGCTGATTAGATAACTTCTCAAATGCCTCTTCAACCTTATGCTTCTGGTGTTTTAAAAAAATATCTGTGGCATATTTCGGTAATTACTTTAGAGATTCAGGGGATTTGTAGACTTTTCAGAAGTACTGGTCATCTGTATAATACAGCTCTTGAAAATAGCTAAGGGAAAAGTGGAGGTAAATATTATCATATTCCTGGAAATCTGTACTTGATGGCATTAGTTAGGGACTGGTTCGTAGGTTTAGTGGATTTACAGTGTGTGTGTCTTTTATCTCTGTACACTGGCAGTTTTTCTCTGCAAATAGAATAAAATCAAATTGCTCTTGATTTAAGCTAGTCTTTGTTATTGGTTAGGATAAATTTTATGAAAGGGAGAACCCTCTTCCTCTCCCACCTCCCCCCATCTTTTTTACAGCACCTTTCTCTGAAGTGTCTCAAAGTCAGAAGTGCATCATGCACTAGAGGAATTTTGAAAGGACTTTATGGATCTTACCAAGTGTTTCTGCAGACATTTCTCAAAAGACAAAATATTTCTCAGTGATTTTGTTCTTTCTTGCATACTTAAAAGTTATGCAAGAATACTGTTGGTTAATCTACAGGTAAAATAGGATTACTTTTGTAAGATTTTTTTTGAGTCAGGGTTTAACAGTGGAGTACAGAAGTCAATACATGTATTTCTAGATACTAATTAGTAAATGTAATAGGTTAAGTGCTCTATTCTGCCATTTAAGCAGACAGTTATCAGTGCAGAAATAGAGATGTAAAAGCATGGTAGCTGTGAAGTGCTTCATAGAATATGTGTGTTTTGCAGTTTGTATAGGAACTCGATGCTTTGAGCTTCAAAAATACATGTTTTCAAAGGATTTAAATGATAAAAGAGTAGCTGTTCCAAATATTTCTTTGAAAACTTTTGTCTTTTAGTTTACTATATCCGAGCTAAAAAAAATCGGATCTGTGATTTGTCCTGATAGCTACATTTCTGTTTCCAGTATACTCTGTAGTTTACTTAGTATCCATTTTCAGGTTATTGTTGCATTATCACTTCCCTGTTGTTCATGCGTTTCAGATCATGTTAATGTTTCTCATGAAACTCTGGTAAGTCGGTGAGATGCCAGTAATGCTAAATGCTTGATGTCTTAAAAAAATTAAGTTCATTTTGAGCATATATAAATGGCACTTTATACCTCACAGTTCTTGGTATCACCCTCTTTCGTTCTGTATCATTTTTCTGAGGTTTCTCGTTCTTCAAGCAGAAACTTGAGTGTCAAAACTAATAGAGGGTGAATCTGTTTCCCCTTCATGTTTTCAAGGCAAGAGCGGTAGTTGACTAGTGATGCCAGTTCAAAAGTGTGTGGAGGCAGGAGGACTGCTTAGAGAACACAGTAAGGCCCTTTTTCTGCTTGCTTTCAGGTGGGGACGGATATCTTACTGTATTTCATTCTTCACAGGGTTACACATCTTTCTGGAATGATTGCATCTCCTCAGGATTGCGTGGCTGTATGTTAATCGAATTGGCATTGCGGGGGCGTCTTCAGCTGGAGGCTTGTGGAATGAGGCGCAAAAGTCTGTTAACAAGAAAGGTAAGTGGAGGAAAATGATCACATTTGCCTGTGTCATGCTTCAGGCAATACAGGAGCTCTTAAATTACAGCTTGTTCTAAGAAAAAGACTGGATTTTTTTCTTTACATGAGGATAAGGATTCTGAGTTGAAAAGTGTTTCAGTGGTGATACAGAGTGCCTTGGAAAATTTTCAGTACTTATCTGTGCTCCTGTTTGTGCCTTGTACTGTTGGGAATCTTGCACCAAGAGATGCCCCTTGGCAGTGACTCTGGCCAGGGTGGGGTGGCAGCAGTTACTTCAGGGAGCTAGGCTGTGATCTGCTGAAGGAACTGGCTTTTGCAATGTAGGATGTGGGCAGAGGCTGAAAAGAACGGATAACTGACACCCTGCCAGATGTGTCCTGCAAGCCAACAGTTTAGTTCTTCTGTACACAATGCTGCAGTTTGTGCTTGCAGTGCCTGGGAAGGAAACCATCCTTGTACCTGGGGTCCCTGAGAACATAAAAAGGTATGTAGTTAAAGCATGTGACTGGTGTGTTAAACTGGTTGTACTCCCTGACCACATTTCTAATGTCCTTTATTGAATTAGGCTGAAAACTTGAGGCCTTTATTTATTACTTTTACCGCTGGATTTTTCTTTTGTACAAAATGTGCAAAGTCATACTCTGAAGAATTTTTACTTCATCAGCGTTAGAGGATATTTGTAAAATAAGCTTATTGAAGATGTGGTCAAATGTCTCTCTACCACAAATAAATATTCTTATGGCACATTTCCCTGTCAATATTATCGTTTGCTAAATTTTAAGGAAAGCTTATGCATTCCTCAACCTTCTCCCAGCTTCCTCCACTTCAGAAAAATTGAAGCTTTGTTCAGATGAACAGCACCTACTTCTTTTAGCCCCATTTAAGCATATTCAACATTGATTAGTTTGCACATTTTTTTTTTCCCTCCAGAGCTTTTGGCTTCTTAGGCATTCAGTAATGTTCTTTGGGAGGTATTTTAATTCTGTGCAAACCTTGTCAGCTCTATCTACTTGAAATATTAGCTGTGGGGTTGTTGGGATTTTCAGGAAAAAAGGAAAAATATCCTGTGTATATATTCAGTAAAGAATACAAGCAAAATTATTTGCTTTTGTGATGGTCTGGGTTTTGTTTGTTTTTTGTCTGTTTGTGACTGAGTGTTTTTTGTTAAATTTTATCATGGTTTTGGGGTTGGGTAGATGTGTTTGTTTAAGGTCATCTAGAAGCTACCCAATATTAGAGATTTTCTTCTTTCTGCTGTTGTAAGGCATTCAGGATACCTTTTTTTTGCAGGCAGGAGCATTCTCTGAAAAAGGTGTTAATTAAAAATCTACTAAAAAGATTGGTTTCTGCTGAAGTATTTTTCTGCAAATAAAATCCCTAACTGCACCGCCTCCTTCAATTTAGAAATAGTTCTTATTAGTGACTTATGTTGTTTTGTACCTTATTTGAAGTTTTCCTTTAACACCAAATTTCAGTCTTGTTTCTGTGTTGGCTAAATTTAAGTGCCTCAACTCTGTCCTGCAGACTTTGTCCCCATGCCCTTGGCTTTGGCTGTGAATTAAATACTATGCTTAGTAAGTGGAATGAGGTGTCTAATAATACCTCCAAGGTTGTGATTCCCTGGCAGTGTGCTTTTCTATGGCTTCTACCTCTCAGGCGATCTCTCTTTCTCCTTGCCTCAGCTCCATCTTTGGATTTAGTGTGAAGATGAAACCTCCTTAAAATCAAAAGCTTTGATTTGTGAATCAAAACCCTGTATCTTTAAGCCATGGTCTGCAGGGAGAATTTTAGACTTGGGTCACTTTAGCATGTGCTGCAGCTGGGAAGGGTAACCCTGTCCATGTGAAAAGACTTATTGCAGTCTCTCTCAAGTTATTATGAGTTTCTTTGCAGCCTTGTCAGGTAACCCCTCTGGCTGAAAACTAATTAACTTTGGTCAGTTTAGTTTTCAGTTGAAGCACTCTCTTGACCTTGTTGTCAGGCACAGGTGACACTTCAGGCACAGGTGACAAGATGCAGACAAGAAGAGGGTAGAACCAGTTCTTTGGGCAGTAGTATGGATTTATAAACAGCCAACTGTGGCCTTGATCATACAATTAACTTACAAGAATGGTAATGATTTCCACTTCAAGCCTTAATTCAGGCTGATCTTTGCTGATAATATTTTGCAGTGTTTAAGACAGAACTTCAGAGTGCATCAAGATGCACTAAATCCATGACTGAATTCCATAGAGAGACAAATGAGACTGAGAAGTCCACAAGGACCTGGCGGACATTAATGAAACTTTAAAAGTGGATATGATGTATTATATGTTGCAATATCCTTGTAAATTTGACTTAAGAGTGCATAATCACCACATCATTTTGGAGTTCTGTCTACTGGGATCGATTTTAGAAATGAATGAATGTTGAGGTTTGCAGATTGAAAATAGAAAATGGTGCTCCACTTTGCCTTACAGCTTCAGAAAGCAAACCAAATCAACAGAGTTATTAAAAGTAAAAGGAATCCAAACAAATACTTGACAGATTTACTGAAGTATCTTATTGCTTAAGATTATGAGCAATTCATGCATAAATGAATTCTTGTATTAAAACTAAACAATGAAGCTTACTTAAAAATCAGTGCAGAAAATGCTTAATCTTTAGCTTTGCTTAATTGCAAAACTGCGTTGTGCAAAATTCAAATTAAATATTCTTTATAATTGAAATTTCCTCAGTAGGTGATACCAGGCAAGTCCAGTACCTGATAAATTATTGAAAAATTGGCACAAAGCTTTTTTGCAATCAGGCTACAGAGAATCATCTCTGAAGAACCATGATCTTCACTTCTCTCTCTGCCTTAGTCCCTTTGCCAAAGAGAGGGAAAAAGTCCTCCTTGTGGATGCTTAATCTTTGTGGTGATTCAATTCATGAGACCCCAAACCCACCTGATTTGCCACTCCGAAGAGAGTTAGTCAAGAAGCATTCATCACTAAATCCTTCAAGAGAGAGCAGATCAATGAAGATAGAGAGGTGGTTGAGCTTCTTATGCTGTTGCCTGTCTCCATGTGCTGGGAAGGGGAGGGGAAGAGAAATATTATGGAAGAGAACTGAAATACTTCTATTTGAGGGGAGAGATAATCAGAAGAAACGGCTGTGAATATTCAGTGTAGCAGACAAGTGAGGAGAAACAGTGCTTGTCTGCAGAGAACTTGGTAAACTTGGAAACAGAATTACTGTGCATTGTGGCTTCATAAGAGTTTATGGAGTCCTTGAATTTAGGCCTCTGTGCCCCCTACAGCTCTTTCCTCTACACGCCTGAATGTCTAGGCTCCTATTGGCATGGTGCATTATGTTCATGCTAGTTTCTTAAACTTCTTTGCAGTGGTAGAAAAAAGTATTTTAACTCCAAATAAGCAAGGAAAGCTATTTTCTAAACTTTAAAAAAATCCTTTACTTATATCCTGGGCTTAAAAGTGTTTTTAATCTCTTCAGTGAGATTTGTTTGTTTGGGGTTTTTTTAATAATAAATCAGGTTAAAAAGATGACTTCACATCTTACCTGCTAAAGTGAGATGGTGAGTACTAGGTACCAACCGCAGCAGGTTGAAGCGATCCAGTGTAACTGAGGTTACTGTGAAACTAATCATGAGGGACACTTCAAAGAAACTAAAATACTGCTGGAACGTCAGCTTTGAAAAGAAGTAAAGATAAGTAACTTGGGTGGTTTTAGGATAATTATTAAAGGAATATCTAGAAGGTGCCTATTAATATCTGCAGTCTAGCATCTGAAAATCCCAGCTTGAAGTGTGCTCCTGATGAAAGAACAGGCACTTCCAAAAATTCAGAATCTTGGTACAAAACGGGAAGATGTGTAATATAATTATATGTAGTTAAGAAGGGTTTTGAGTGATGCTGTGCAAGTTTGTAAAGCAGAAAGATAAATATGTGTTATTGTGTGTTTAGTTTGAAATAGGGATTGTCTGGATTAAAGTGCAGATCTGTTCTTAAAACCAAATATCTAAAGTTTATGTTGGAATGATCTCCAGCTCCCCAAAATGGAGACACGGACAGTATCTCATGAGTCCATCTAATCTGGATACCGTAAGAGATAGTGAGGTTTCTCTGGTCCCTCCTTGACAGATGTCTAATCTTAAATTTCTCCACTGCTGAATGCAGCTCCATGGTTGTTTTAATTTGCCTGTTGAAGTTTTTGAGAGTGTGTCCTGCATCTTCTGTATTTCCAGACTAGGCTGGTATCCTTTACATTTACCAAAGTAGGCTCCCTAAGCTACTATTTTTTACCCTCTTTGTAAAAAATATCTCTCCTTTTAGATCTAAATAAACTGCGTTCTTTTGAGCCTGATGTTGCGGACTGGTTCATTCCTGTTGATTTTTTTTTTGATAATCTTAGTTTCTATGCTTTACATAGACCATCTAAACTGGAAATAACATTCCAGCGATGACCTGCTAGATATTCACAAGGATCTCTTCAATCACTTTAAATTTCATCCCGTTCACTTTGTACAGTTCTGTATACGATCTGGGGATTGTCTTGCTGGGATTGAAGTTGTCTTACCATTTTAACTCATTTCAGTGTCATCAACAGACTGTGTGAAAATGCATTGCACTCCTCTGTTTGCAGTAAGGATTATTAGAACTGTGAAACAAATGAACTTGGGGATGTGCTTTAGTAGGACATTTAAAGCTTTCCAGGACACCTTTCTGATTACTGTGAAGTGTTACGAAAATAAGAGCTTTCGCTTTCTACTTCTCTCATATATACACATATATAGAATTGCATTGATGTGTTAGGGTTTTTTTTGTCAGTTACCTGTTACCTTTTGTCTGGTGCTTATGAAGTGCTAACTTGTAAAACTATTTTAATAGCCAGATTGACCTTATTTTAATAAATACTTTGAAAATTTAGTAATTCTTCTATTAATAAAAAAGATACATTTTATTTAAACATATTGCCTTGGGCTAGTTTAATCTGTAAGATTTCATTTAGTGCTCTTAATTTTCTAACCAGAAAAAAATTGTATTTTCACATAGTTTATGATACTGTGTATACTGATAAAAAAGCAGTTACTTAAATTCTTCAGTTCTTTTCTTGAGGGAAACCTCAAATAATTTTGCAAGTTATTGAATAAAAAAAATGCATTTATTCTTGCATATTAAGGGATTTATTAGTACATACATATTTTCCCTAATATATGTGTTTTAGCTGTTAACTGGTGGCACAGTGTTATGGGGCAGTATGTTCTTCAGAGCTGTAAAACTTGCAGATGTTGTTTTGAACCTATTTTAATCCATTAATATATGGGAGAAGAAAACTAGTTTTGTGCTTTTTCAGATTGTAATTGTTTTTCTTTATTTTCACATGACCTAATTGTTTAACTGAAGTATTTTGAATAACTTGACTTGAAGGAGTAAAATAGACTGCCATCAGAGACTTATTTAGGAGTGTGTAGTGTACTTTGTTTTGGGGAGCTAGCCAAGGAACCTGGCTGGGTAAGTGAATTATTTTCCTTAAAAAATTTAGGTTGTAAGTGTGTTATTGATACTATAGTTTTAGCTCACTGAGGCTAATTTAAGTTACAAATAACCTCAGACTTTAAATAACTTTGAATTAAAGCCTTACTTTTTTTAACAACTAGGGTTTGTTTTTTTTAAAGTTGCATATTCTTACAAGGTGGCTCCTTGTTTTTTAAAATTTTCTTTGGTTTTTGTAAGGGGTAGATTTTTTTATTGGTACATGTGCTTGTCATACATGAACTAAATCAGGATACTGACTGCATTTTGTTCTGTCCTAGGTGATTTGCAAGTCAGATGCTCCTACAGGGGATGTTCTGCTTGATGAAGCTCTGAAACACATAAAAGAGACCCAGCCTCCTGAAACAGTGCAAAATTGGATTGAACTGCTTAGTGGTAAGCCTTGGACATAACGTATTCGCTTTTTTTTATCCCAATAAAGCTAATTATCTTGCATCACTAGAGATTATATTGTAAGGTTTTTTGAGAGAAAGATGCAAATAAAGTTAATTAGTCTGTCCTCTGGGGTAGTCTCTTGTTGATTGTAGCCTTTAATCAAATATAAGTAACTGTTGCTTTTGGCTTAACTTGGTACAGAAAGGATCTGTATGGAAGTGTCAGAGGACGTCTCAACTCAGTGGAAGAGGTGCCTTCCACTGACTCTGAAGTAAATCAGGGCTGCACCCTGGAGATGTAACTGCCTTTCTGTGTTTGTAAAGGAGAGTTAGTGGAAGCTTGGAGCCTAAGTGTGTGGATTCAGTGTTCAGATCTTTTGATAAAGAAAGGAGATAAGGAGCTCATAGCTCAGAGGAAAAAATTGAGGGTGATTTGGCCATTAGTCATAAAGAAACAATAGTCAGGTGTTCTCTTTTTTCATTAACTGAAGAACTGTAATAAATATTTTAAAATGTTATATACTTCTTGTTGATCAAAACAAAGTCTTCAAGATGAGTACTTTGCACAGAACTCTTCCTGTAAAGCTGGTAAGTTACTGCAAAAAAATTGAAATGCCAATAATTATATAGTTATGAATGGTTTGGGTTGGAAGGGACCTTTACAGTCCATTCACTCCAACCTCCCTGTAATTAGCCGGGACACCTTCCTCTAAGCCAGGGCACTTGGAGCCCCATCCAACCTGATCTTGGATGTTTCCAGGTATGTTACATCCACCACCTCTCTGGACAATCCGTTCTAGTGTTTAGCACCCTCATTGTAAAAAACTTCTTCCTCATATCTAATCTCAGTTGACCTCCTTCACTTCAAAAACCATTACCCCAGGTCCCAGGCTGTGCTAAATTGTGTGTCCCCATCCTTTTTGTAGGCCCCCTTTATGCATTGGAAGGCTGCAGAAGCTTTCCTTAGAGCCTCCCCTCTTCCAGGCTGAACTGTAGACAGAACTGATCACCAGTGTTCATCCATTTTCACAAAACATGTAAAACACAGGTTCCTTGGACTAGATTAGAGCTCTACTTCAGCTGTGAAAACAGTGCAGGAAAAAATGCTGTGTTTTGTCACCAGTGGAATTGTGAGGTTGGGGATCATGAAACTGGGAGGTTGTCCATTTAAATCTGCCACTTCTTACAACCGATAAGCAAGAGCTTCAAAAATGAGCAAAATCTCTTTACCTTGCTCTGCTTCTTGTTTTCTTTGTTATTCCCATTCGTCCTGCCCCACCTTGAACAGCCTTCCTTGTACACCAGTTCATTCTCAGGTCCTTGCCATCCACCCTCTCCTGCTCCTTGGCTGTCAGGCAGTGGGGAGACAGGACTACAAAGCAGCCCTTGTCAGGAGGGGACATGTCTGCTGCAAAGCCTTGCAGTTGGGTTCTCATTGAGCTCCCCCTTGCTTTCACAGCCTGCAAAAACAATGCATTTTGCTTGTTCCAAATTCTTAATTTTTGCTGACATTTCACCTTCTCTCCCCATGCAGAGCACATCAAGTCAGGGCTTATTCAAGGAAGGTCAGCTAATGAATGAACACTGTTGTAGGCTTCATTTGTATTCCTGGCCCTGCTAAGCTTTGGCTCTGGGAACGTAGTTATCAGTGCTGTGGCTCAGGCTTGGATCAATCATTTTTACTTACATATGGTTATTAATTAGTAATTCTTGGATGGCACTAGTGTTTCTTGCATTTCTCATGGTTTAGGGGACTGTCTTTTAAAGAAAAATGTTTGGATGTGGGGGTTTGTTGGTTTGGTTTGGGTTTTTTTTAGTTCATTTCTTTGCTTTTGTTTTATTTAATAAATTCATAAACTGTGTTAGAATTGTACTTTAGGACCCTGGTCCCTCCTGGAAAATAGCTACTCTATCCATATATATCAACAATGTGGGGAATGCTGTTTGAAGTTACAGTACATATGAGTTCAAAGTCATCATGGAATTATTTATATGGATGCGTAAGGTGATGTTTGCCAGGCCGATGTTTTTAAGATAGTCTCTAAGGCAAGCAAATGTAGGGAATACAGAAGTTGGGATCAAAATGTCAGGTTTCCTGTAGATGGAGCAATCATCTGTCTGTGTCCGGACAAGTGTCTGTAATTGAGGAATTTGGTCACAAGGTGTCACCACAGCACTGACTTTGGTCCACATGACAAATATAGAAAATCTAAGAAATAGTCTTTGCCCTGTGAAAGGTAGAAAAGAAACTACCTTTTTGTGTTTGCATGAGTTTCATTCTTGTTCAAACTGAGGAATCGCTTTCAGTGATGTGTGGGATCTATAGACACTTGGGTAGTCCAGGCCTGGGTGGGTTCTCTGCCTTTGCAGTTGGAGTCACCTTATTTGTTTATTTACCCTGCTGGATACAATGTTGTCACCCTCTATCGAAGTGGGAGAAAGCTCGAAGCCGTCTCTGCTTTATTATTATTATTGTTATTGTTACTGTATGCTAATGCATAAATTTTTGTAAAGCATGGTACAGAAATTCCCATATCATTTATAGAAAATCTCTGTTTATATAAGAAATAATTTCTTTTCTTGCCTCTTAAAATGCATAGTCTTTTATGTGAGGAGGGGATTTTAATACTTAGGATAAATACTTAGGTAAGCTCGAATTAGAATTCCTAGCCTGTTAAGTAAACTCGTAAGCAAAGGTGATATTCTCATTGCTAAAGCGTTTTAGCTGTATCAGTAGCTGTTGATGCTGATTTTGTGCTTTTCAATTTCCTCCTCTATGCACACATGATCACACACTTTGAAGGGCCCAGTTCTGCTGCCTGAACAAAAAGCATTAGAAATAATTTATATAGAAACATTAAAGGCCCTGCCCAACATGTGCTTCATGTGCACACACGCACTGCACACACACTGCATAGTCACTGTTTCATCTGGTAGAGGTGGGAAAGGGGAGAATAATGGAAACCTGAAGAAATAAATACACATGATGGGTGTGCATTTTCTTATCTCTGTGGCAAAAGAAAGGCAATGACGCTTCTTCCGGTCTGTGAAATGGGAAAAGGCTGAACACAGACAAATGCATAAGACTGTCAGGGGTGCTTGGTTTTATTTTTATTGTTAAAAGTAAACTCTTTCTTCATGACTGGTTTGGTTTTTATTTTACAAAACTGCTTATTTGTCATATCTTTAAGCAAGACATGGCTCAGCTAGCATTTCATCCAAACTTTAAATGTACCCCGGAGTTCCTCCAAGGAGGCTCTCCTGGATTCTGTCTCTGTGCCTGTATCTGGGTAGGTCAGGGATCAGAGAAATGCTGACAGGAGCGCAGTGTCATAGTGTAATACTCAGCTGCGTGCATTTGACAGCTCGTTCTGCACCACAGAGGGGGAAAAATCACTGCAATAGTGCATCTTAAACCTTGTCTGACTGCTGTGTGTCTTCCATGCTTTTATAGGTGAAACATGGAACCCACTGAAGTTGCACTACCAACTACGAAATGTCCGTGAACGATTAGCCAAAAATCTAGTGGAGAAAGGTGTACTGACAACAGAGAAACAGAACTTCCTTCTTTTTGACATGACTACACACCCTCTCACCAACAACAATATCAAACAGCGCCTCATCAAGAAGGTTCAAGAAGCAGTTCTTGACAAATGGGTGAACGACCCTCACCGCATGGACAAGCGCCTGCTGGCACTCGTGTACTTAGCCCACGCCTCCGATGTCCTGGAGAACGCTTTTGCCCCCCTCCTGGACGAGCAGTATGATTTAGCCACAAAGAGAGTGCGGCAGCTTCTGGATTTAGACCCTGAGGTTGAATGTATGAAAACCAACACGAATGAGGTTCTCTGGGCTGTTGTAGCAGCTTTCACAAAGTAACTGCATTCAGACTGAAATGTTCTCTCTTCTTTCATGTAAACCAGTTATTTCTCTTCTATTGACTATTCATGTTTTCTGTAATTTGTACCTTCTCACATGATGAATTGACTTTTGTTTAATGGGAACTATAAGCTGGTGTATTCCCTACTTCTCTGTCTATCTATATACAGGATTCTGCTGGTACAAGAGACTTTCCTGTTTAAACACAACAGAAAAAGGTTTAACTGCCATATTGGCATTCCATTTCCTGTTCAGTTTGAATTATCTTAAATACTTTGTTTAATTTTTCACCTTGTTATTGAAATGGTTTAAGTCACCAAAGCTCCATGTTGAAGTGTCTGTCAGGACATTTTATACACAGATGTTTTCAATTACATCTAACAAAATTACTTTAAAAGCAGAAATGCCATTAAGCAGCTTTGTCAATAGTTCCTGTAAAATGCCCCATACATTTTACTTTCCATGCAAGTCTCTTGTGTACTTCTAGTTTCATTAGAACAGTAGCTGAGTCATAAGGCTAGTATAGAAAGGTCCAGTTGTTTCACTAACCAGTTTTATGAGGGGATACATTCCATTATACTGTATATATAGTTCAAATTGTATATTAACAACTGCCCCACCTTAGTATTTTGCAAGACCTACTTACTTGTACACCTGGTGCCCCTTATTTGCTGTCAGCCTTTGCCATTCGTTGCAAAGAAAGGCCTCCTGCAAGGGTCATGTGTGTGAAAGCTGTTTGTTTCCAAAGTCTCTAGAGTTTGCCATCCAGGTATTCTCAGTCTATGCATTGCCTTTGAAAATTAGTGAATGGAAAGAGACCGCTTTCTATCATTGTTTGTACTTTTTCTTTCCTTCACCCTCTGTGTGGAAGAGGCTTGTGACCAGTACAATTCTTAAGCACCGTTTTAAATTTGTACACAAATTAATGTCTGTCTCTTAAGCCTCAAACTATTTTAGACTTTAAAAAGTCAGTCCTAGCAGGTGTTGCATGTAAATGGTTAGCAAGTAATGACTGCAGTTCAGACAATTCAGATTTCTGTAATGGGACGCTCTGCTATAGTTTAATTTTTATATATACAATTATGCTGATTAGCACACTACTGTAAAAAACACCAAAACCTATATAAAACTTTGGCTTTTTAAAACTTACTGCCTCTTTGCTACTGCTTGTTATTTCCCATTGGTTTCACAGTGTAAATATTATGCATTGAAAGAAACTAGGCATTGATTTATATATTTTTTCCTCATAACAATGCAGATTTATAGTGGGGCTTACAGGTGTTTAGAAACATTTTGGTTAATATTCAGAGCAAGAATACTAGATGGTGTATAACTGTAGAGTTGAAATTTAAGGGATCCCTTAATCTGTATACTAGCTTTTTACCTAAAGTAAATAAACTATGATCTTGAAAGTGCCTGAAACAGAGTAAGCATGTCACTTTTTTGTTGCTAATTAGAAAGGTTTTATTGCCTAACTGAAAGCTTTAGTTAATATCCTTCTTATTAGAAAGGGAGAATTTATATTAAGTAGTTCAGACTGACTTAATCAGTGGTGTCGCTCGGATCTGCACGATTCATGGCTGGGACAGACAGAGTTAACTTGTGAGTGTGCAGCTGTGCCTGCCATGGGTAGTCCTCTTCTATCTTGAGCACAACTCTACAGCCTCATCTGTGACTGGACATCCAATTTTGCACTTCATTTTTAATCATTTAGATTCTTAAGTACTTGACTCTAAAACACAAATTTATCATACCTATATAACCTTTTTTAATGAAGGTTTTTACAACAGGTCCTTAATATTTAATGGCACACTGTTCTTCAGTTCTTAATGCTATTTCTTTAGAAAAATGAAGTTAAAAAGTATATTGTAAGATATTTCGAACTCTGGTTTACAAATAAAAAGATGAACAGTGTTCTCTCACTTTTAAGATGCTGTGTTTAAAACTTTGAGGAGCTTGGGCATGAACTTGGGTCATTGTCTTTTAAACATTTCAAACTGTGATTGCTTTCAGTGGAGGAAAAATGAAAATTGCTGTGTTGCTCTTACATTGAACAGCTTACAGAAGCTTACTTTCTCTAGTTGATATTATATGCTGATTCACTGTTTTCATTGTCTCTCTCCTGTGATCCATTTTCTTATTTTCTGTTGCTCTTTGAGAGGAGAGAAAATAATTAGGTGAAAAGGTCAGAAAAACAGTGGAGTATGCAGGAGCAAGTTACAAGCACAAAAGTTTTAAAATGGCTTTGAAAATCTAAGCTACTTGAAACATGCTTCAGACTGCAAGTATCTTTCATAGTACTTTTTCTGGCCTCTCATCTTCCTTCTGTGTTTTCCATGTTCCTGCTGATTTCATGTTTGGTTGTGGGGGATATTGGAGTTTTGTCACCCTTACAGCCAGTATGGTTTAAAAGAAGTCATGCTTTAATCCCCCCTCTTGAAAGATGATTTGGGATTTTTTGACATTTTTTATCCACATAAGAGGTAATTGCACACAGTATCTGTCAGCTTTATTTTGCTTAAAGATAGTTCCTCTGACCGTGATGGGGAGAGTCTGTGCAGGACATGTCAAAGAAATGTGATATAAATAACAATAGCTTTTTGAAGAGCAACAGTGTCTTTTGCTAAAACACCTGTTGTAAGCCTGGATGTGCAGGCAATACATGAGCTTTTGGAGTCTTGACTCCTACGTTGTGCTTTAAGCAGCCCAAAGCCTCAAGGAAGGTAAGTTTGGTAGGTTAACAGGAACAGATTTAGTTGACATTGTCGCCTTTGTTCCTATTTCAGGTTCTAATAAAATGGTTAAATATGGGAGTCTCCTTTGTTCTGCTGAAATTCAGGTACTATTCTGTCTGTTAGCTGCTACTGCAGCTCATGGAGACCTGGTTTCCAGACAGCTGTCTGCTCCAAATCCTTAGCTTTCAATGGCTGCTTGAAGTGAAGACTTATCTATAGCCTGAACTTGAACATGTGCCTCAAGGAAAAACATCTATTAGTCAGGGACATATTATTTTAAAACAAACTTTCAAGTCAAAAACAGGATTTTGAAAGTTAAATCCCCAAGCAGTGCATATGTATCTATAGCTTCACAGTCCCTGAGATTTACATCCTCCTCTCCTGTGTTTTTAGAGCTGATGTTACAGTGCTATTATGTGGAATGCTGGTGAAACCTGTGTGCCATGATGCTTTTGAGGCAAAAGTTGCATAAATTGGTGATACAAGGCTGGTGACTGAGTGCTCATGTGTTCATGCCCATTTCTCCTACGAAGTGAAGATCTGTATTGACTGATGTGTTCTCTGTGAACTGGATTGACTGTACTGTAATAAAATAAAGCACCCTTTCATGCTACGAGCTGCAGGTGGTTACTGCTTATGGCATGCATGCAATACCTAAAGGATTTTTTTTTTTTTCATTTGCTCAGTAATTTCTAATGGCTCTGGTATTCACCAGTTTGGGAAACAGAATTTTTAACTTTTTCGTCAAAGCCTCCATTGTGCCTTAACTGGGCTTCAAGCACTTCAGATGGCCAAAGCCTGTTTATGTCCCAATTTCACCTATTGTCCATCTGTCTTTCTACATGGAAGGGAGTTTCCAGTTTCAGAGAAGTAAGAATTTCTTGAAAAAGGAACTTGTTTATTTTGTGGTAATCCATCCTTAATGTATATAACAAACTAACTACTTAGGAAATGGTGTGTAAGGAAAGACTGGATGTGGCACTTGGTGCCGTGCTCTGCTTGAGGGGGTGGTGTTCAGTCATAGGTTGGACTCGATCTCGGGGGTCTTTTCCAGCCTAATTGATTCTGTATTCCTGTGAAGTGAGATGCTGCACAGGTGCTTCTCAAGTGTCAAATGTAAAGTGATTTCAGATATGTGCAGAGGGTGGCTGCCTTGGGACAGAGTGAGAGGGTCTTTGGATAGGGAAGAAACATGGTCAGAGTTGCTGCCCATATTAATCTCTGAGTAAGATCAGGAGTTTCCTCACAGTGTTTTCTCCTACTTACAGAGCAGCAGCATGAAGCCTGTGGAAAGCTGACAGTAGGAAATGCCTTATGTCCTGGGAGGGTAAACCTTCTGTAGGAATACAGGAAAACCTGGCTCTTAAGACAGCAGAAAAGAATAGGGAAAGAAATGCTAATAAATAGTAGCCTTTGGCTTTCCCCCCACCCCCTGCATTTCAGCACTTCCAAACAATTTGCTGTTTCAACTTTTTTGTGTCCTGACTTTGGTCCCTGCTCTCTATTTCTTGTCTTTGTTTCTTGGTAACTTCTTCTTTGGTACCCATGAGCGAGTTGTACTGATTTCCAACCTGTTTTCACCTTGGCCTGTGTCAGCAGTAGTGGCCAGCAGGACTTGAGGGCAGTGATTGTACCCCTGTACTCAGTACTGGTGAGGCCTCACCTCAACTCCTGTGTTCAGTTCTGGGCCCCTCAATTCAGGGGAGATATTGAGATGCTGGAGCATGTCCAGAGAAAGGCAACAAAGCTGTTGGTGGAGGATCTGAAACATAAATCCTCTGAGGAGCAACTGAGGGGGCTGAGCGTGTTTAGCCTGGAGAATAGGAGGCTCAGGGTTGACCTTATTAGTCTCTACAACCACCTGAAAGGAGGTTGTAGCCAGGTGGGGGTTGAGCTCTTCTCCCAGGTAAGAAGTAACAGGATGTGAGGAAATGGCCTCAAGTTATGCCAGGGGAGGTTCAGGTGGGACATCAGGAGGAATTTATTCTCTGAAAGGGTGATGAAGCATTGGCCTGGACTGGCCAGGGATGTGATGGAGTTACTGTCTCTGGAAGTTCAAGAACCCATGGAATGTGCTAGTTGATGCTGTGGTTTAGCTGACATGGTGTTCAGTCAGAGGTTGGACTTGGAGGTCTTTTCCAACCTCAATGATTCTATGATTCTGTGATTCTAGAATGTTCCCACCCTTGCTAATTTCATTAGTCTTTCTTTTTTTTCCTCTCACTGTCAGCTTGAACTTGAGTCTCCATCACCCTGTCTGCAGTTACTTTCCCCTCTAATTTGATTCCCTGAAAGTGCCTTGAGGAAGCTCCCCTTCGTCAGCAAATGGATTTGTCAATACAGCCTGCCGTGGTGACTGGATTGAAGCAGCTGACTGCCTCCTACAGCTCATAACACATGGTTTGTTAAGGGGAACAAATCCTGATGCTAATTTACCTTGAAACTGCTCTTTGCCTGCTTCAAAAGCAGGTTATTGACCACACAGCTAGGAGAAGTTGCAGCTGAAGATTGTGATTTTTCTAGTTCTCTAAGTAGATCTTGTGCCTGAGCCAATGCTTCAAGGACTTGCTTTCTCTTAATCAAGCTTTTCCTGGTGAGAGCATTGTATACTGGAGTAATTTTCCCTTTTGGGCTCTCTGCATGTTAAAAGAGTTGTTTGTGTTGCAGCTCAAAAAAGCATCTTTTCTATTTGGCTATTATTTTTACAAAGTTGTAGACACTTAAACTATTTGGCAGGTTTCTTTACTTATATTTAATTTGATTGAAAAGGACAAGTGGGAGAAGAAAGAGGCATAGAGATACTTAAAATGTGATCACATAAGCCATTTTCCTGGCAAAAGGGACTAAAATATTTTAGTCTTTCTGTTTTCTTGACTACCAATACATTATTCAGTTGATGCACATCTAGTGCATCTGATGTCTGCTCAGAAAGGATTTGCCATCACCTGATGCACTAGTCCTTCATGATTGTGTGCTATCACACAGCACCTACAGGACAGATGGGGGATCAGATCCAGCCAGGATGGACTTGGAAGGGGCAGGTCCTGTCTGACCAACCTGATCTTCCATGATCAGGCGACCAGCCTGGTGGATGAGCAAAAGGCTGTGGGTGTAGTCTATGTGGACTTCAGCAAAGCCTTTGACACCATCTCCCCCAGCATT
>JAWWEE010000085.1:62340913-62359411 GCA_035221455.1 Xenops minutus
AACAACCCCCTGCAGCACCACAGGCTGGACAGAGTGGCTGGAGAGCAGCCAGGCAGAAAGGGACCCGGGGGTTTGGATTGACAGGAAACTGAACAGGAGCCAGCAGTGTGGCCAGGTGGGCAAGAAGGCCAATGGCATCCTGGCCTGGGTCAGGAACTGTGTGGCCAGCAGGACCAGGGTAGTGATTCTTCCCCTGTGCTTGGCACTGATGAGGTTTCACCTTGAGTCCCGTGTCCAGTTCTGGGCTCCTCAGTTTAGGAAGGATGTTGAGGTGCTGGAGCAGGTCCAGAGAAGGGCAGTGAGGCTGGTGAAGGTCTGGAGCACAAGCCCTATGAGGAACAGCTGAGGGAGCTGGGAGTGCTTAGCCTGGAGAGGAGGAGGCTCAAGGTTGACCTTACTGCTCTCTACAACCACCTGAAAGAAGAGTGTAGCCAGGTGGGGCTCAATCTCTTCTCCCAGGCAACCAGCAATAGGCCAAGAAGGCACAGTCTTAAGCTGTGCCAGGGAAGGTTTAGGTTGAACATTAGGAAGAAGTTCTTCACAGAAAGAATGGGCATTGGAATGGGCTGCCCAGAAAGGTGCTGGAGTCACTGTCCTTGGAGGGGCTTAAGGATGTGGCACTTGGTGCCATGGTCTAGTTGACAAGGTGGTGTTGGGTCATAGTTTGGACTCGATGATATGAGAGGTCTTTTCCAACCATGTTGATTCTGTGTTTCTCTGATTTATATTAATTTTCCCCTTTCTTTTTTACATTTATTCACTTCTTGGATTTTTTTTTCTCCCTTTACCCTGGCATTTTTCTTGAAGGTAGGTGTTAGGAGAAGACTTTGGCTGTTGTAAAGTGCAATGACAGGCAGTTTATGAGCTTTCTTTGCCACTGCCAGAACGTTTTTATAGGTCCTTCTTTGTTTCCTGACTGTTCAAATGAAGCCAAATCATGTCTCAACCAACTTTTAAGATCTTGCTCTGATGCCTTAAGCTCCTGAGGACCTCAGACACTTCTAAAAACAAGATTTAGCTAAGTCATGTACAGCTTTTACAGTGCTAAACAGAACAACTTGTACATGCCATTAAAAATCTCAGACCCTGTGTTTTCAGAGGACTTGCAGAATAAATTTATCAAAGCCAGATCATTTCTCCAAGCAGCAATCTCATGGTAACCAACCTCACCAGAGACAGTGAACAGTCCTTGATGAAGAAGTCACACTGGTGCCTGAACAAGAATTGGTCCCAGGAGCCTTCCTGTCCTGGAAAAGTCTGGGATTCCTCAGGCCAGTGTTCTCAATGAAGATTTTATATGGATACAAGCTTCATTACTCTTCACCCACAGGGAAATTGGAGTTGGCCATGGGCCAGAGGCTGGAAAGATTTGCAGCCTCTCAGGTGGTGTGGGAGCTGCTCTCCATCCAGGCTGGCCATGAGTCTCACAGCATGACAGACCTGAGCATCTTCCCCTGGAGGCTACTCTCCCAGTGGTCCTGCTTTGTGTGTGCCAGGGAGAGCTTTGGGGGCGAAGATTCTTCTCCGAGCACAACAGAGGAGGTGGAGGAGCTGCATAAAGAGAGGTCTGGCTTGTGCCCACCAGTCAATACGCTTCAGATGTGTCTGGGGCTGCATTTGTGCCTGCGTGGGAGGGGAACAGCGGCTGCTCAGAGAGGTTCCAGTCATCCAGGAAAACACCATGTCATGTGGGTGAGCGGTTGTGCTTGAAACAAGGGAGTGCGTGTGACCTTCCTTAAGCTGGAGTACATACAAATAAAACAGGCCTGAAATAAAATGCAATTATAAACACATTTGGAACGACAACTGAAGTCTGTTTGCTGGATACGTTGCAAACAGGAAATGGAGCTAAATTCATTGCATTAATAGATGCCTTGCTGCAAGGATGTTGCCTGATGTTAGGTTCTAGCTGTTGAGAGCGTCCTTCTGAGATCCAGCTGAAGATTTGCACACATTTTAATATATCCAAATCTGAGAGATTGAGACAAAAACATCAGAATCTCTTCTGTACGAGAAGCACCGATATGCAGAGAAGTTTGCACACAGCTTTTACAGACACTTAAACCAACTTCTTAAATTTTTTTTAAGGGAAAACAAAGTTGTATTTTGATGACTGACATTTATCTTTTTTTTTTTTCTTCTTAGTTCTTTCTTTTGTATGCAATGGACAGGACCTGCTGCCAAGATCACATGTGGCTGACAGAACAAGGGTTAAGGATTTGTGAGCCACGAACAGCAGAAATGTCTGGCACATTTTCAGTTTCTCTGCACGGTGATAGAAGAAGCAGCCTTAACTGAAGTGTATCTTCAGAAGGTAATTGCTAAGGAGAAAACTAGAGGTACAAGCAGGTTGGTGACTTTCTGCTCGTAATGTGCCTTGCATGTGATATTCATCAGTGGCACGAAAAGTTGCTCAGAAACCCTGTGGGGTTGCAGTAATGAATGAGGTTTGATGCTGCTTGGTCCTCAGTTGTTTGGTTGTGCAGTCGAACGAGTCCCAGCTCTCCCACGTCAGTGTCTCTGAGCTGTTCAGGGCTTTGCAGATTTGCTACTGGCCTGTGTCAGATCTGCAGCCAACTCTCAAGGCTGCCATGGGAGCTTCTCTGCTCCCAGGCTCTTCCCCTCTCTAAGATGAGGAGCCTCATGCCCGTAGTCTTCCCATACCCAGAGCTGGAGATCCAGTGGGTTTGAAGGCTGCATCACGTGTGTTGTTTCCAGATGAGGCAGCCCATACTGAACACCATGAGGGCCCATCAGTGAATGAGGGGGACAACCAAGTGACATGAGAGATAACAAAACGCTGATGTACTCTTCTGTGTCTGCACCAGAGCTCGGCGTGTGCCCCAACAGCTTGGGATGGAGGGGGCAGCCAGCATCAGGCACTGCTCAGAGAGGCTGGATGTACACAGATCCATATGGCTGGATGGGATTCAACCCAAGGAGCTGGGAGTGATAGATAGTTTCTGCCAGGAATAATCATGGGGACTCAAAGACGTCCTTGGGGACTGGACTAGTGTTGTGCCTGTCTTTAAGACGGAGAACAGGGTACAGTCAGCCATGGTGCAGGAAACACAGCCTCCTGATTCCACTCCAAACAAGTAACAGGGCATGAACGTACTAGAGAATGGTCAAAGATTGATGCAGGGCAAACTGGACCTTACCAATAAAACTGCGTCCTGTGCTGAAATGGGGGTTGGAGGGCAGTAGCAGTGCATGTAAGACTACTGGTTTCAGGAAAGCTTTAAACACCATCTCTACAGCATTTTTTGAAAGGAGCTTCAGAAAGTCTTCCCAACATCAACAGTGCCATGTCAGATGTAGTTTCAGGTCTTCTGCTTCAGAGAGGATTTCAAGGAAGTAGGATACAGCAAAGGGCAGTCAGAATTGGCCTAAGCCTGTGGGACATGGGTACGAGAAGAGATAGAAAGAGCTGGGATTCTTTAATCTAGGGAAGAGAAGGGCTAGGGATTCACACCTACATGGTGGGAGAGTTACAGAAATAACAGGGACCAACTCATCTCAGTAGCAGCAGATAATACAGCAGTGGATGATAACATCAAACTGCACCTTTGAAGTTTCAGTTTGAACATCGGGAAAATTTATTCACTAGGAGGGTGCTACAGCCCTAGAACAGACTAACCAGAGACACAGTGGTGTCTTCATCCTTGGAGGTCTTACATGCTGGTCTAGACAAAGCCACAGCTGACCGGATCCAGTGTTGGCAAAAACCCCACTCCAAGTGGGAGGTTGAGCTGGATGACCTCCAAAGGTCCTTCTCAGCTAATATTCCTGTAATCCTGTGATCAGCCTCATTGCTTGGACTGTGACTGCTAAATTGGATACTCCAACAAGCTTCCTGCACAACAGGCTGGTCAAATAGCAGAGGGAAGGACTGGAAATAGAGGGTGGTCTGCTCTTGTTTTCCTTGAGCAGCAGAAATGCAGTCCTCAAAATGTTATACTGCTTTGTCCTGAATGCCGTGAATGCACTGAAATTTTACATGTGACAGAAACATTACTCAGTTCTTTCAAGGGACTGGATTTAGATGCAGATTTTCGATGTCTAATGTGACAGATAAACTGGAAGTATTGCCAGCCAAACTGCCAGAATCAACACTTCTTTTGCAGGATGATGAAAACATCAGGCAGATAATGCACCAAGGGATCTCATCCAGGCAGCAAACCCCAAGGAAGGCATCAAACCCACCCTGATCATGGCATGAGGGATGTGGGTAGCCCAGTATTGTCAGAATAGTGTGAGCTGAGAAGTTTTTTGAGGTTTTGCAAAGTCCTGCAAGCCCATGGGTGTTATTTATAAAGTTAGTTCCCTACTTCAAACATTAAGAAGAAGACTCTTATTGTGGATACTTCTGTCAAATAGAACCTGTTGCTTCTTTCAAAGACAGGATAACATACCTGCACTAGAGAAACACCTGCCTTTCCTAATTAACGCATATCCATATTTATGAATGAATTTCAAGGAACTTAGTGGTGCAGCATGAACTTGTATTCCCTGCAGGGATGTCTCCTACTGTACTGGTCTGCACAGTAAGAGACTCTCATTTACACCATAGCGTTCAGCAGAGGTTCTTGTTGTCTCCTATTTTTCAATTCAACATCATTTAAGTCCAATAAACAAATTGCCACCTTTGTCCAACCTGCTTCAGGAAGAGAAAAAGGCTAATGTCACTTCAGAAATGAACAGCCAGAGCTTCTACCCTAACGAACTGTCTTTTGTTATTTCACCATAAGGAGAAATATCAGCCAGGATCCTTTACACAGAATCAACAACAACAAAAATAGAGTCAAAAAGCAAACTCAGCTGCAATTCTAGTTTGCTAAAGAGTTGTAGTCATATAATAAATTGTGGTAATTGTTTTTTAATTAAATTAAGTGTGCACTTAGCTATGTAATTTAAAAGCATGTAGGCGTTCCAGATTTCTTTAGAAACTACCCACCACTTTCAGTCTTACTCTCTGTCAGCCTTAAGCCACAGGGGACGTGAACCAACCTTTCTGAAGAGCATTTAAATCTTTGGGAAAAGAAAGGGAAAGTTTTAAAACAGGTGTTCCATGTTATCAGAAAGAATGATTTGCAGCTGTGACTAGAAACTAGATCTCTGTGTACACAGTGGGATGCACCAGGGACAGGATGGAGCAGAAAGGAAGGGACAGAGCTGTGAAATGAACTCAGAGAAAGCACAGACCAACCCCAGTGCCCAGGGAAAGCAAGCACTTGTAGCCTTTGGAAGACAGTTTGTTCTGTATGAGTGATTGTAAAAATGTTACATCGGTACAATTCTTGGTTTTGTTGCCTTTGTTTGTAAGTGATTGTAAAAATGTTACATTGTTTCAGTTCTTGTCCTTGTTGTCTTTGTTTCTGTGGATGCAAGATCTCTAGCCTTTATCACAGGACACAACATGTGTCAGTGAGCACTAACATTTAAGTTGCTGAGTTCTCTAATGCACGAGCTGGACTTCTTAAGTTTTTACCTAAAATGCACCTTACTTAGGTACCTCTTACTTTTAGGACCGAAGGGACAATTCTTAGTCTCTCATTCAAGTTTTCTCTAAATCAGTCACTTTGTTTTCCTGTTAGTTTTTATTCATGACCTATTATATTACATGGTTTCTAAAAAAACCCAAACAAAAATACCCTTAAACGCATAGTATTCCATGCAAGTCGGGTATTCCAAGCTGTGGAGAGTCACTGAGATATTTCTACATATCTACATCTTCACTTTGCTTGCTCTGAGATGGCTAAGTTTCTCCTTGAAGCTGCAGGAACTTGTGCAGTAGCTGTTAATGAAGGTGACTTTGAAGCAGAGAAGAGACTGACAGTAAATCTAGTCCCATCTCCTAACCAAAAGCTGTATCTGTTTCCCACTGTGCATCACAGGATTTGGCTAAGTCAGATTTTCTTGTAAAGCATCATGCCATGGTGTAAGGATAACAAGACACTGGTAGCCTTGCACTTCCTTTTCATGCTTCACCAGCATTATTTGTGTAAGGTTATCGTGGTGCTGATACTTTGCAAATGCCTGGATTTCTAAGGTTAGTGTCCTGACTTTAACTTCCAGCCATTATATTGTGATATTTCCCCTCTGAAGGTGCATTGGCATTGTAATTAAGTCACATCACAACCTCTTCAAAGGCAAACTGAACTGCTTAAACTCCTCAAGGACATGTCAGTACAGAATAGCATGCACGTTCTCCTGGCACAATTATACCAGTGAAATAAAGTACTGGGCACCAACAGAGCTCCTCACAAGGGCCCTGTTGTTTTGGGGTAGAAGGAGGTTTTCTTTTCCTTTTCTTTTAAACTCCTTCCAAAGGGATCTTGGAAGCTCTCCCAGTGCCTAGGCTCTCCTGCCTGGGGGAGGATTTGGAGGTGGGTGAGGAGCACCTGAGCCTTTGCAGTAGCTTCACCCCACCTGCCACATGTAAATCTGGAGATGCCCTGGGTCTGTGACCCTCTCAGATGTGGGACATGAGCATTCACAAAGGCCAACAAAAGCTTGTGAGAGTCCCTGGCCCTCTTTACTCTTCTGGAAAAGCCCAGCACCTCAAGACTGCTGGGACCCCACTTCACCTTCATAGCCCAGGAGACTCATGGGTTGAACTGATAGAACACTTACAATCACTTGTACAGAAGAGCTGTTTTTGTTTTAAAACTCAAAGATAGTTGCCTCAGAGGTTGGTTGATTTTTTTGGTGGTTCTTCTCTTTTTTTTTCTTCTGTAAGTTAAGAGCAGCCTGAATATAAAGGCATGAAAGTTCACTGGAGCCTGTTTCAGCCTGTAAGTGGGTCACAAGACACTGAAGCGTTGAATGAAATAACACCCACACAAATCAAATAAAAGAGTACCTAACCTGTATTTAAAAAGAATAATCTTTCTGGATGCCTTAGTCATAGATGTCTTAGCCATGAAAAATTCAAGACACCAAGCACTTAGTGGAGAAACGGCTGCAGAGGATGCCTCCAAACCTGGGTACAAAATTATCAGGCTGACATTAGTAGTTAAATCACCTCCCTTCAATGCTCCAGGGTCCTGGGATGCATGCGATTTCCATCAGACATAATGAAACTCATGAGTATGAACCTTGGAAGTGTTTTCTAGTGAGGGCTTTAGGGGAGAAAACCTTACCTAAATATCTCATATAGAAGTTGGCCTTAAAACAAACACCGAAACAAATCAACAAATAGACAAAAAAGCCCAAGGAAACCCTCACACAAACAAAAACCCTGAAGAACGGGGAAGCAGGTAACACTGTGTGAAAACCCTCCATGGTGACCAGCCGACGGTGCTGAAAGAGGGATGCTGCCGTGGGGAGCACTGCTAAGCTGAGCGGAGTTACGGTCTAAACAGCTCTGAGAGCCTGCTCCGAGGTTTTATCTTTGCTGCTGGTAATTACAGGACAGGCCCAACCAGCACCACAGTTTGCCTGTAATTACCATGGAAGTTTTTCGCGTTCTGGTGGCTGGCTCTGACTGCTGAGAGGCTGCAGGCAGGCAGGCAGGCAGCGGGTGTGCGAGGCTGAGCAGCGCTGGAAGGACAGGGATTTGTCTCTGGAGCACGTCTGTGTGCAGGAGCAGGGCACAAATGAGGAGGCTTGGTGGGAAGAAACAGACGGGAGGCGCTGAGCACCGTCCGGAATGCCTGGAAGGGTTAGCTAACACTCTTCACAGACCCTTCAGCCTTCTCCTTGCTGGGGATGACAGCTGGGAAACTTGGCGTCCCTGGCCCAGCCTTTCACCCTTTGCTTATGCTGCCCCTCTCATGGGCGTGCCCTGCAGATGCCTGTGGTCGCCCCATCGGTATTTTCCCCAGCCACACTGCCCGGGGCCAGGGGGGCTGGCCGCCTCCAGCTGTTGCATTGCAGCGCAGCTTGGGGCTTCCCTGAGTTTCTACTCTTAGTTTGGACCAACAGAGATCAGACTGTGCCACAGAGGTCAATCTCTGCCTGCCATACTAGCCTCTGGTGTGAGCTCCCCTGCTTGGGCAGGTTGTCTTTCTTTCCCTTAGCAGACGTGACGAGCCCGTTTACCCGTGCGGCAGCGGGATGAGGGATAACAGCAGTGGGATGTGAATCAGAGCAATGACTCACTCGGTTTTAACTTACCTCTGCTTCTCTGCTGGGAAACTGAGATAAGTGGAGATAATGCAGTTACTCTCCAGCTCCAGGCTTGCCCTGTCATTGTCCTCTGCTTTCATGGTGAAAGAGAAGAAAGGGCACCTCTCCTTCTGTACAACTGTATTGTACCTGGACACATCCATGGACTTTTGGGTGTTCAACAGAAAGGAATAATGTCCTCTCATCAGCACTACCTCTGATTTTTCTTTTTTTTTTTTTTTTTAGTTGACAGTAAAACCCAGAATGGAATATTTTCACAGTGAAAATGATAACAACTCATAAGACAGCAGGAATGTAAGGTTATTAGCACCTATCATAAGGACATTCTATATGCAATGTCCTTGGAGCAGAAGCAGACCTTCCTCAGACAAGTGGTTTCCCACCATCTCATCCTAAACTTCAATGTGTCCTACTGTAGCAGCCCATGAGAAACTGGAGGATAAGGACCCCCCCACCTGCACCATCTAATACAACCCCCTGGACACAGATGGTGTAAATGGCCAGGGTACAGCCTGGCTAAAGAAGAAGATGCTTTGTGTCCAAAACCTGGGACACCAAAGGGAAATCCAACAGCACATCACAGAAACATTTTCTGTATTTGTTAAAATAGCCTCATGTTTGACATCAGTTCATGGTCAATGCTTTTATGGTCCTACAAAGCACGAAGGATGGGTGACTGTGGAAGTGCAATTAGTGGGGCTTTTCTCATCAAGCTGTGGTTCAGCTGGTTTTGGATAATGATGAGAGCACAAAATACCTTTATTGCCTATAAATACAGACCCTGAAATCTGTGGGAAGTCCACTTTACCAGCTGAAAACCTGCTTTAGGAAGAAAACTAAAACCCTTGACCTTGAAATAGCTTCCAAATTCTAAAAGCAGCACATCTAGCTGCCTGTTACAGACATTAATCACTGCTGTATTTTTCACAGCATGTAAAATTTAAGTAATAGAATCACTGTCCCCATTGCCGTACTTGCAACTAAAAGCTGATAAATAGAAGCACTGACCTCAGCTGGTCGATTTAACCCGATGAGTCATGGTCTTGGGGCCACATATGCTTCCTCTGCTAATATTCTCGTTCCTATTTATTTTGTAAAGTGTGCTGCCGTGCTGTGTACCACAGAATAGCTTCTCTAATGGGCAAATCCAGAAATAGAAATATCCCACTGGTTTGCTCTCCTTTGTCAGGGTTTCACAGTCCCCACTTAGTCTACACAGAGCCACAGCAGCTCAAAGAGATGCCACGAGAAACAGAGGATGAGCTAGGCTGTTGAGCAGTGAATTCCTCTTGAAGTTCTCTGTCTGAGAAGCACCCTGGTATATTCTTGCTCTTTGCATTACAGGGATCTGAGCTGTAGAGAAGGATGAAGCAGATGCAGGCTCCTCCACCTCAGCTGCCCTGGGTTGCCAGGGACCTACCACAACAGTGTCTGCCCACAGCAGTAGCTTTGGTGTTGCTCTTCTTTGGTGTTTTCTCTGCAAAAGGCTTGCTTTTTCATCCCAGCTGAACAAGGGTACTGAATCACAGTCACCTAAGCATTTCAGTCAGGGTGGTGGTCCACAGCAGACTCCTTGCCTCGGATGGGGCCCCCCAGCCCTGGGCACTGTGCAGAAATACGGAGTGGAACAACATCTCCCAGACAGATGTTGTTTGCAACTTAACTTTGAAAGTTAATATTCACGTGTATATTATTTAATGACTGGACATGGCACTTACTTATAGAGTTCATTTGGCACAGTGGTGTTTGTCAGAGATTGGACTCGATGGTCTTGGAGGTCTTTTCCAACCTTAATGATTCTACGATTCTATGAATGAATGCCAGCTGCCCTCATCACCATATCTGTGTTGAATTGAGCTGGTGAACTGTGGTCTTGGGGCCATGTGTGCTTCCTCCACCTCCGTTCAGATGGGTACATGCAGGAGTGACTGTACAGGGAAAGGATGGGATGAGGCTGGACAGAGATGTGTGCTCAGTACCCCCAGTCACACAGATGTCCCACAGCAGACAGAATGGATGCTAGGATAAGAAGGGATGTGAAGGAGGACTCTGGCCCTTTGCAGATTGGGCTGTGGAATATCAAGGGGAGAAATGCCAAAGTTACTGATGGAAGATGTCAGAAGTGGGTCTACTTGTATGTAATCTGGCACCATCAGAAATGGCATTTCTCAGAGACCTTCTGCCAACCCTGTAACTGCAACCTTAAAAAGCCTGCAATCAATATAACATTCTAAAGTTGTATCTGTACACAGATGTGTACCACTGTCCACTAGCCTCTATGCAGGTAGAAAACTGTTTGGCTTGCAAGACAAAGACTTGGCAGAGCCCAGGTTGTCACACAAGACCCCAGAGGCCATTGCTTTCACAGCCTGTAGGTGCTCCCATGCAGACCTGGCCCCTGGGGACTCTGCTGGTAGGTGCCTCCTGTGCCTGTGCCCCATCTCCAGCTTGTGCAGTGGGTACTTGGGATGTACCCTGGGAGCACACATTGCTGTGTTGCCCTGGTGCTGCAGCTCCCTAAAGGAGTGGAGCAAGAGCAGCTGCTTGCTGAGCTGCATCATGCGATGGGTTTGCACCTGGGTGTTCCTGCAGCCCTTTAACAGTAGGTACTTGTTCAAATTGCAAATTAGCAATGAAGTCTTAAAAAAAAAAATTGAATAAGTTGAGGCAAAAACCTTTGGCTTCCTGCATAACCAGCCACTTGTATTGCACAAGGGTTACTTAGACCCCCTTGATGCTTGTGGTGTTTATGGCACTTAGACTTTTTTGCTACAAGCAAATTAACTCAAAATCAGACTTGGCCTTCCATTAAACCTGACAGATTTGTGATAAGGAGATGGCTCATTCATATCCCATTCTCAGAAAGAAATTGTAAAAACATCTATTGTGCTGATTCACTTTCATGTGCAAATTCAGCAGGCTGGAGAGCATGATGGGCTGCTCATTCTGGCCCACAACTGGACCTTCCTCTCTTCAGGCATATCTCTGCTCCTTCCCACTCTAGATGGTAATTCTCTGCCTTCTGACTCTTTAATGTCACTGAAATTGGATTTATATGGGGGATATTTAGCAATATTACATTAGTATTTGACATTTCATCTCTTGGAAGTTTGCAATGATGTTATTTGCAAGGACATTTTTCATCACTGTAAATTGCAATCCTTTAAGAGCAGTGTAGCAGTTTAATTTTCTAGGTCTGTCTCTCTGTCTCTTGCTCTTTATCAGAATTTCTGGTGATTTATTTGATTCAGGGGTCCTTTGGATTTCTTATGCTTTTACAGCACACCTGTGTCTCAATGACACAGAAAAAAGTTGATTTGAAGTAACAGCTCTGGCTTGCAGTGCTTTGGATATGATACAAAAATAGAATGGTGTAGAAAACCTTTTTTATTAGCTTTTTCAGAATTCCAGACCCCAGGTAGTTCAAGATGAATAACAACATGTTTTACCTAAAAAAGGAAACAAGATATTGGTTGCTTGAAATGGCCACTGAAGGAAGATCTAGCAGCACTTATGAGAGACTTTCACTACTTCACAGGTCTTCATATCACATGATGTGAAAACTGCAAAATTCAAGTGTGCAGGTTTTTCCATTAGCAAGTTTATACTTTGCAATTCTTGGATCTCTCTCTCTCTCTCCTTTTTTTTTTTTCTTTAACGATTAACTACAAGAAATACAAAAGGAAACATTAAAGTACAAAACTCTCAACGAAAATAGGTTCAGAAGAGGCTGCTGTGGCTGTGCAATGGGAGTCTGATAAAGAAACACAAACTGCAGCTCAGGCAGTTAGTGGTAGGCTTGTGATTTTGGTTGGGTTTTTTTTTTGTTTTGTTTTCCCAAAAAACTCTTGTGATGAAGGATTTCTAACTGTAACAAATACAATTTGGAGAGAAACCTGTTGGAACGAAAAAAAAAAAGATTCTGCATATACTCTAGTGTTAAAAACTTACAGACTAAACTAAGAAATCTCTCCTGAATATCAAATTTCTGTATGCAGTATTACAGAGACCTTCATGATCCACAAAGCCATTTTGACAGTGCACTTAATTTTTGCCTTGCCCTCATTTAAAAAGATCATTTTGCCTTCCTTCAGCACTTTACATCTGAGATTCCAAATGCCTTGGGCAGCACCTGCCATATGGACCTTGGATAGACAAAGATGTATTTTTTTTGCCCTTATTTGACATGGTAGAATATGAAGACATCGAGCTACAGAGAAGTCAAAAACCTGTTGAGAAAGAGCTCCCTTTGGAAATGGTATTCCCTTTTAGAGCAGCTTGAATTTACAGAAAAATCAATGCTGTTATGAGCAAAAGGTTTAAAATATCTTTTCCTGTCTTATTTTTTCCAAGTTTAGAAATACAGTTACTGGCAGATGGCCTGTGGTGCTTAGTGCTCATTCAAACAGTACTGAAATATTAGGAATTTCTATCCATGTGTCCACGCACACACAGACACACATGCACACAGAGACAATTCTAGGCAGAGTTTGAACATGATTTTCAAATCAAAGCATACTTCAAGGCAGATGTCAGACCAGATTCAAGCTAAATTTGTAGGCTGAGCTCATCAGATGGGTAGTTCTATCTGACTGCAAAGGATTATAATGATGAACATGTGTGACAAGCATTTTATTGAACAACGAGTAGATTGTTTAAGGGATTTGTCTTCAGCAAGTGCTTCCCAATCCCCTGAGGAAAGGACATCAGGCTGGTTGTTTGTGTTATGAAATCAGGCTGATCCCCTTGGTTATGGTGGACTGTCATGTGGCCGTATTGGGCAATGCAGGGAGAAGCAGGAGCACTGCCTGTACCCTGGAGCAGGGTAGTACTGGCAGCTGGCTAGCCTTGGGGCAGTGTTTCTCCAAAACCTGGCTAATATCTTAAAAGACTTCTCTTTGCACAGCCCTTGATTAACGTGATACTGACTAGGCATGGCCTCTGCTATTTTTGCATTAAGGATATGGACATTCCCTGGTGACAAATTGCTTTGGCAATGTTTAAGCAGGAGTCGGTATCTATTGCACAGTTATTTGATAACTCATTGGTGTTGGTTCTGTGCAAGGAAGGGTTCAATCCGTGCTTTTCTTATCATTCTGTCAGGGCAGCACACACTCAGTTATTGTAAATAAAACATTCCAGTTTCTCCAAATAGGTATGAACAGATACAGATTTCTGTGCAAAGTTGAAGTTTAAATTGAAGGAGGCGCTTTTTGAAATGGTAAATGACTCTGTATGTCACCACATATTTAACAAGGAAATCTAATAAATTCTAAGGTACACAGAGGCACTGCTGTAGACAAAGAGAGGAATTGACTACCTAATAATAGAAATCAAAGAAAAACAAACACAGCATCAAAGCAGAATAGATAAACACTGCACAACAAAAAGAGAGGGATGACAAATTTGCTAAAGAAATTGGCAAAAAATCTTATCCTGAGGAGAAGCTCTAAGATGATCATTAGTGACTGATTTGTTTTAACCTTTGGCTTTTTGTATCTATTTCTTTGGTCTCTGCAAATATTGTCTACAGTCAAGTTCTACCAGTGGGTGAATTTGTCCTCTGATATCTTTCACCACTGAAATCAAAACACGTGTTCATCTTAGAATTACACGGAAGGGAGTCTTTAGAGAACTGTGTCTTACGTATAGCAAAATAATCTTAGCCTTTTACCCTCAGGAGCTTGGAAGATTAATGTTTCTATGAAGATTTGTAGTTGAGTGTTTGAATCTGAGGCTCTTTGACTCTTACTATTGACTTTGGTTCATTATAGTATTTATATAGAGTGCACATCTTATACTTTTGCAGCAAATGAATAATTTAATGTGTGGCATCCACAAACAATGTATAATAAATGTATCTAAGTGTATATTTTCTGACTTGAAAGTTTAGATCTGGTGGATAATGGCATTTTTGCTCCCTGCCTTTACCCCTCCACTGCATATGTTGGAGGCAGTTATGCCTCTATGTTTCATGCTAATTTAAACTAAATACTTCTTAAAGGTTGCACACTTTTGCGCTCTGGAGGAAACCCATTGCATCTGGGGAACCTTACATCCTAGTTAGTCTTGCAGTTAGTCTTTGAAAATTCAGGAGGAGAGACATAAATGGAGAGAAATCCCTGCTGATGGATTCACTGCTCTTAGCTTGTTTTCCCCCTTGCTGTAAAGATGTAGTAGGGTTTCAGAAAGGAGGAAAAAACATTGAATCAGAATCATTGTTTTTACATTATTGTTGCTCCCATTTGTGGCTGATGATCCAAATTAAAGCTGGAACAAAGTGGAGTGTCACTATTATAAATGACACAAGGCTTTGGAGAGCCAAACTGCGACTGTGGCACTGAGGCTGGCATGACTGTTCACTTTCTGTGCATGGCTCTATCCAACTTCCAAGATTTCTCTTTTTGAGCCCTTTTCGTCTCATATTTACTGCAGTGCATTATGGAGGAGACATATGTAATGTGTTCTCTCTCTTGGGCTTTGCTTATGCAAAGAAAATCGCTGTCACTGCTGTCGCAGTGGAAGCAGCATGGATACACACTTCCAAAGTAAGACACCGTCCTGGAAAAATTGCTCTGCTTTTGAAGTAATTATTTCCAAATAAAATTGGAACACTGTGCCCACCTGAGGACCATGATAACTCTAGGTTATTATTATAATCATGCTGGTTAATTTTTCCATCAGAATAGTTCGTTTTAGCCTCTTTGTGAATGGAATTTATAATAGCACAGCCAGTGGTGTCTTGTCCTTGGTCTAATTTATACCAGCTATGTTCATGGGGGAGTCTGTGTAAAGGGCAGATATGAGACAAGAGAGATTATTATATCATAATAAAGATGAAGGGTCCCAGTTTTGTTCCATAAACACAGGAAAGCACAAGTCTTGCTAGTGGAGCTCACAGTGTGTCAGGGCTCACACTGTGATTTTTAAATCACAGCCTGAAATTTGGAAGCTGCTGAGGGAAAGTCATAATTTAGGTTAATCAGCCCCAGATACTTATTGCCCCACTTTTTGCTGTCAGTGGTGGCAGTATTATGTACACCCTACCTGCATATGAAGTTATGCTTTTTCATTTGCACTTTCTTGTGTACCTACTGCTAGACAGTCTGTACCCAGGTCACTAAATGAGACCCAAGTGGCATCAAATCAGCTACAGAAACATTTCAGAATAATGTGAACCCTCACATCTGGGGGTTTCAGGGAGAGCTGAGGGCAGGCCATAGATCAGCAGATCTGCCTGGATTGCTGGATGCTGTCCAGCCATCCCCAGAGCTCAGCAGAAGATGGACACTGTCAGGGTGGCACAGGTCAGGGCAGAAAATCCTGCTTGTGCTTGGAAAACGTGACAAAATTACAGATTGCTGAAGATGGCATTCGGATAGAACATTGTTAGGGTAACAAAAAACTGCTGTGTAGCAACACTGAAAGTACTCCATGTTTCTGAAAATATGCTACTGAAGTTCTGTCCTACTAGCACAGCCACACAAGGCTGTATGATCTCAGGAGCATTTGAATCTCAAAAGATGAATGTTACTCCATCGGCCTAATCTTATCTTCATTTCTGCTTTCTGTTTTTTCCCTTTTTCCTTGGGCTCCAGCATCTCCTTCAGGTTCCTTTGGGGTTCAAATAACTGTTTTACTTTCAGCATACTTCCCTTATCTAAAGTAAAATAAAATGAGACTGTGGGCACTCTCTGGGAGGTGAAGTATGAAAGACACTAGGGGATATATTTAATCTCAGCTGTCTGAGAGAAACACAGAATGGTATTGATGCTATCAACATCTGACCAGGTTGCAAAATAGAAGACTGCAATTTCTGTGTGTTGGGAGATCCATACTCATGAAAACCCATTTAATTAGGATTTTGATGGCCATATTCCATAAGAGGGGCATAACATTCAGGAAGAGCAGTAGAAAAATAGTATTTCTCAGATGTGTAAGAGGAGAACATAAAATATTGCTGGCTGCTTTCAGAATTACTGATTCTGGTTGTAGATAAAGCTGACCTTTCCATAGGGATCTGCAGAATAAACCCAACATGTATAGCACAGTGTCTTTCCTACTTTTTAGCCTGAAATCAGAAGATATAAGCAGTGATTGATTTACATTACAAAACCAAATGCCAACAGCTGCCTATGAAAGCACTTAGTAAAAGACATTGTTTATGAGCAACAGCTTTGACTCTATCATATAATCCTGCCAGAGGCCAAATGCTCTGCAGTAGGAGCACCCAACCTTCAGCGCTTTATATTGTTATCTTGCAATTCATGCAGAAAATGGGGGAAATGAATATGATTGACTTTAGAGACATTAAAGTGATACTGTTATGTGAGAGGCAAGAAGGCTAAAGCAATCCTGTTCCATGCCACTTCTATGTTGGTGTAACCCCTGAAATGAACAGAATTGGTCTGACCTGAACAAGAAGTGGTTCAGGCATAATCCCCTCCCTTGGCTTATCAGTGAGCCATACAAACTGGCTGGACCTTTAAAAATTAAGTTAATGGATAATCAGAAGTTAGTGCATGTATATTTTGGTGATTCTGATCCATAAGGTGCTACTGCTGAAGTTAATCATCACATTTCCATGGCTATTGGATATTATTTTCCTGTCAGAATTGACAAGGAACAGCCATGCTCTGAAACAAGGGTTCAGCACTCCAGGCTGCTATCCTGAGGTGCTGTGGGCTCTCTGGGGATTTTTCATGTCTCACTGGCAGATAATCACAATTTTGAACTGCGAAGTCAAAGGGTGTAATTCTCAAAGCTTCTCCTGCTTCATCCCATCATCCATCTTGCTGCTGTGAGCCAGCACCAATTCCAGCAAGCTACCTGGCAGCAGAGAGGAGTGATTTGTAAGCATGGCTGTTCTTATGCAGATGAATAATGAACAAAGCATTCTACAAAGGAAGGTTCCTAGAAACAGGAGGGAAAAAAGTCACGGATGGAGGCTGAATGAGTCTGATATTGCAGTACTTTTGGAGGTGTCCTGAGTGGTGGCAGAACTTCATGCACCTCCAGATGTTTTTCACTGACATTTCATTGAATCATGTGCTGGATCAACCCTGGAGGGAACCATTTAATGGGCTGACACTCCAGTGTGAAGATCCAGGGGAAAATCGGGGTGGGATGTGGTCCTCCTGAGCCCTGTGGGCTGACAGTGACCTGGCGAGGTGTCAGAGTGTTTTGCTGGCAGCATTGCTGGAAAAAACTCTGCTCTGAGAGCTGCTTTCCCACCTGTCCCAGCAGCTATTACTTGCTCCGTGTGCCTGAGATTTCCTCACTGAAATAAGGCCACCGTCAGGAATCACCTTTTTTTTGCACCTCATCCCAGAGTTCATCATTGTGAAAGAGGTTGGTTCTTTCTTTTTTCTCACTGCATGCTATAGTCTGGCCAACACCACTGCAAACCTCCCTGCTCTGCACACACAGAGGGTGGTCGAGGGTGTGCTCCGCAGTACTGTTTTGTTTGTGTGGAGGCATTCTTCATTCAGAACAGTTCAGCTCAGCTAACAGCATCCTTCTCATACTGAAGAGTCCTAAGGCACTGCCTGGTACCTCGTGCTGAGCCTGTCACTGCAACAAGTGCCTCTAGACAACCCTCTGCTCTAAACGCTGAGCTTGATTTAGTTATCAGCCCAGACATTGCTATCATGAGCAATCATCTTCAAAGGAGTGATAGGCAGAGCATCTGGGCCAAATTGTAACGTGATTACCTGACAAAGTCTTTAATAAAGACAATACTTTAGAGACACTTTGGTTGATCTGAATTTTTTTTTTTTTTTAGATTTAATTTTAGAACAGCAGTGCTGGAAACACGCTCCCCGAGCCTTGTACAGGGCCATGAGTCAGGAAGCGACTCTGGCTTGAAAGAAAACAGAGACACTGATCATTCCCTTTTCCAGTGCCTAGGAAAAGTGAGCCTGTAAAAGCAACTAAACATTTTAGAATACATTTTCATTTTAATAATCTTAAGTTCCTAGTTAAAAAAAAACAAAACAAAACAACAAACTTTTAAAAAAATTGGAAAGGATTGTTTCAGCTCTGCTAAGACAAAAAAAAAGGTAATTCACTATTCATTTAAATCATATTTGGAACTAGTACTGCCTGCTGAGTAAGAACAGAAGATAAAAGCAATACTAGGAAAACGCTTAAAGGACTAAAAAAAGAAAAAAAAAAAAGGCAACCAAAAAACCGATGTGCCCGAAAATACTAAAACCCTGGCAGCGAGCACCGCCTGCTCCTCGGGGGCCGCAGATCCCGGGCAAACTCTTCCCTCGCCGGCCGGCCCCCGCAGCACGGCCCGGACCCGCGGCCCCGGTGGGTCCGGCCGGGGGTGCGGGGGGTGCGGGGGGTGCGAGGGGTGCG